>CM076574.1:1259175243-1259673574 GCA_034641835.2 Pinus albicaulis | reverse complement strand
GGGGGCTAAATTATTTTTGAGTCTTCAAGGAATGCATTTCCTCTAAAAACACAATCTCCTTGAAGCCTCTTTGTGTCTTTTATCCTTTGATCAAATCCCCTCTGCTGGTTCCCCTTTTAAAGCCTCTCTGTTATGTGAAGAAATGCCCAAAGGCCTCCTCTCCCCTTTATTTTTCCCTCATTTAACCTCTTTTTATTCCCCCCTTTTCTCCCCTTCTATTTCCCCATTTACCCCCCAAATCCTCCCAAAATCCCATTTAATTTCTTCCCCTACCCTTTGTTTAGCTTTCTTCCCCCTTTTCCCCTCTATCATTCCCCTCCTTCACCTTCAAAATCCATTAAAAGGGGCTAAAAACCCACTTTCTGACCTTATTCTAAGGCCTAGCCCCTTCCCCTTAACCACTTCCCCACATGTGCCCGTGCGCTGGGACCAAGCGCTTAAGTCCCGAGCACCAATCGCAATCGGAAGATCGGCGGGAGGCAAACCCCTGTGTAACATTGAAAATCCCCGATGCGATTGGGTTACAGCATTAAGTCCCTGATCTGTTCCGCACCGTTGATCCGATCCCCAGATCAACGGCTGAGCGCTAATCGCAAGCCCTCCGCCAATCGCATGTTTTATGTTGCGACCCCCAATTGCACTCTCGCTCCGATTGAGCGCGCACCATTGATCTTTCGGTTGGATCGGACGGTCAGCACTCAATCGCATCCCGACCTCCGATCGCAATCGCAAGTCTTCTCCGTGCCACTCTGGTTGCGATGCTTCGATTTCATCCTGACCGTCCATCCTCTCGCAGATCCGACGATCATTGCAACTCCCGATCACAAGTCCTCTCCCGATCGTGCTGACCTTCCGATTTCATCTCCGTCGTCCGTTCCTCCTCCAGATCGACGGCCAACGCTCAATCGCATTTCCCCTCCGATCGCAGTCGCAAGTCCTTTCCTCCGTCTCCTGATTTAATCGTAGCCGTCTGTCTCCCGGTCGATCCAACGGCTCTGCGCTGATCGCATCATCACCCGTCACCCCTCTCCATTTCCCGCCGATTGAATGGGAACCGTTGATCTGTGTCCCAGATCCAACGGTCAGCACTCAATCACGTCCTAACCTCCGATCGCAATCGCAACCCCTTCCATCCGTCCTCCGATTTGATCTCGTCCGTTCGTTTGTTTCACGATCCAACGGCTATCGCTCTCCCCTGTCGATCGCAATCGGAAGTTTGTGAGTGTCTCTTTTTTGTGCCCTTGCGATTGCGATCCTCCGATTGCATCTCCGTCGTTCGTGTCCTCCCGGATCTGACAGCTCAGGTTTAATCGCCCTCCGCCTCCGCTGGGTCCCACATCCACCGCTTCACTCCATTTTTTTTCCATGTTTTCCTATGTAAATCGCTCCAGTGGTGGCATTTGAGTTTTCACGCTATGTGATCATTTCTCCGCCACTTTTCATTGTTTATCCACTGTCCCGCCACCATTCCACCGCCTTCGCAGCAATTCCTCCGCCACCACTCCCCGGGCTCTGTAATAAGTTTATTTCATTATGCAGAGGTCACATAGAGGTTTTCTCAGCATTGCTAGTAGATCAGCTGAAGGTTTCAAGGGGTTAACACCTGTTGTTGACATAATCAAACGTTAACCCCACATTCAAAGGATTGAAGCTCAGTTCGAAGACTAAGAGCGCACCAGCAGGTCATAACTGCGCCACCTAACAGCAGAGTACTCTTCTCCAGATGTGCACCTTCCTACAAGAAGTCACCATGCCTCCTCGAGCCCTGAAAAGATTAATTGCACTGTCTGAGACCCATTTAAGATAGTCAGGCAGCAGTTACGGAGGTATGGAGCGGCCTTGCAGACTTTCATCCAGTTCATTTATTCCAGAATGGCGGCACAGAGCTCCAAGCACCAGAAAGGACCCCAAAAAGAAATATCCGAGGTCAAAATCGACCTGACAGAGATCTCCGAACCAGTCTACAGAGTACACATAGCGCTACATTTTTCCATTAAGTGGTATGGGCGTGAACACTTCCGCCGATTCTGTCTTAATGAGATTCATTCATTGTATATCCTACCACTGCTTCTTCCTCTTCTCCTATAAGAGATCCCCGAGAACATATTGAAAAGGTTGTTGTTGCCTTGCTGGGCATCTGCTGTTAGAGGGATTCAGTTTGACTGTTAGAACAACCTTGGGAGGAAGTTGCAGAGTAGTTTGTATGTAATAGGCTGGGAGGCGAAGTTGGGACTGTATTAGCCATTGAGCCATATTGTACATGACTGGTTTTGCATCAATTAATCAAAGCACATTTCACAGGATCCTGGTCTATTACTATTGGTGATGTTTTTCTTAACTCTGTTATTTACATTTTCATACTGTTTCATGTTCTGCTGGTAGGCATCAAAATAATGGTATAGGATTCACCCGTGTTAGGTGCCCTATGCTGTCTGCTCTCCCTACCTTTATGTTTTCTGCTTCATGTGTATCTAAGAGTAAATTCATGGAGTTTAACCAGTGCAGTGGATGTTATTGCCTGCTGGCTGATGTATGAACTTGGGGGTTTTCTTCTTAGATGTTTCTTTGTAATCTTATCTCTGTTTTTCCCTTGGAGTTGCTAAAGCAGACCTAGAGTTAAATGACCTCTGGTCTGATCTATAAGCATCCCCTTTGTCTCTTTGAGAGTTGCCTTTGAGTATGTCCAAGTAGGTCTGGAGTTAAATGACCTCTGACCTGATCTATAGACAGAAATTCGGTTGCTTTCCTTCTTTCACTTTCCTCCTTAATGTTCCATCCCATCATCTATCTAAAAGATCCTTTAGTGTAGATGACTTGCCCTTTGGAAGCCTTGGCTAGTTGTTGCAAGTAATTCCCTTTCATGACTCCATAGCCCAATGGATGGCACTGTCTTGGCCCATTCTCCTTGATGAAACATCCTGTTGCTTTGTTCCTTTTCTCCCATTGCTTTCCCAGTCCATGATCTCCTAACCAACCCAGCAACCCTCCAACCAAACCATTTCTATCTACCTCGCCTTTCTCTCTCTGACTTCCCTTTTGTTGTCTAGTGATCGAGTTCTTACAACGTACTTCGGTCATACGATTTTCTCCTGACACTCGCACGCTGGGGGGAAATCTGTTACACCATTTTTGGTCATCTAACCTATTATCATTAGATGGACCCAAGTACACCATGTAAGACCAATTTTACCCTAAGTAAAATTGCCTTCACTATGTTAAATAACTTAATAAACCATATTTATTAGGTTGTTTATGGTCCAAACAGGAAACCCCAAAAGGAAATATTAAACAAACCTATATTTGTTTGATTTTCCTCATGGAATACTTAATTAAACCATAATTTAATTATTATTCCCAGTCATGTTTAACCCAAAAACAAAGAAATTAATTAGATAAACCTTTATTTATCTTATTATTTTCTAGGAATAATTATTTAAATATTATTTAGATAATATTCCTTGTTAAATATGACCAAATCACCCACAAATAATTAAATAAATCATTATTTATTTAGTTATCTTTCAACCACTTCCTTAAATAATTAAATAAATCATTATTTATTTGATTATCTTCTAACCGCTTCCTTAAAAGATAAATAAATCATTTATTTATTTATTTTTGACAAATTAAGGGATTTGACCCAAGTCAAATACCTTTTCCCTCCAACAAATATAATAAAATATTCCATAAAAAGTGGATCTAGATCTGGTTAACCCATGCACCAAGATCTAAAATGACCCAATATTTTGCTATAAATAGGAGGGTTTTTCCTACCATTCTTCACCTTTTGTTGCCTATTAGATCACTATGGATCTATACACTTGGTCCCATTTTTCCATCATTTGTTGTGTGAGCTCCCATTGAGCTCTATTCTTTGCATTGGGTTTTCTACACCAACAAGAGAGATAAATCTTAGATCTGAAGTGCTGAGGACTTCCAAGAACCCATCCCACTGAGGATAATTGGATACGCCTTCTTGTTTTCCTCCCAGGTGCCCAATTAATACAAAAATTCTTTCAAAAATTGTTCTTGTCTTGTCTATTGGTATATGGAGCAAACCCTTGTTTTTACTGCTTAATGTCTTTTCATGCATAGATCTGGTTTTTTGCAGCTCTTTTCTTATTTAACTAACTGCAGATCTGAAGATATTGGCAGCCACTTTTGTTGTTAGGGCTATTATTTATGCGTAGCTAAAGTGGTCCTTTTTCATACACTTCGACAAAGGATTCATACTAACAGTTGTAATCATGGATGTGTTAGGTGTTCCCTCTTCTATGACTGCAATTATCAGTGAATCTTTCATGTTTTCTAATTCCTTTGAAATAAAGTCTCTGAGGAAATAGGGTATTCCCCGAATCTTAGATTTCATTTTAAAAGTTGTCTTGAAGTCATAATTTTCTTAAAGTGTGGTTTGTAGAAGTCATGGTTAGCCCTGTCTATCAAATACCTCTTTATTGTTCAAATTATGTTTTAATTTCCCTTTGTTGAGAATTCAATTTCTCTTTCCAAATCATTAACATCCATCTCATTCACAAAACTAAAGGATCCTGTGGCCAAGTTAGATTTTCCCTTTGATATCCCATATTCATTGATGAGTTTGTTACAAACCTCTTCTTGACTCCATTGCCCAATGAAACTGACACTTCTTATTTCTATCTATACTACCTAGACCTTTCATGTTCTGCTATACCAATTCAACCAAACAAACAAAACAAAAAAAATCCTGCACTTAATAACTAGTCTAAAGTCAATAAACTTAAAAGAAAACAAGATATACCTTTGCAAAAAAATAATTTGAGAGATCCCTCTCTGAGAACAGGAGGACTAGATCCTATAACTCTAAAGATTGGTTTTGATTTTGTCTTGTCTTTTGGTTAGCCAATCTATCAAAACTCAGGAACACCAACACATCTCAATGCATGATACAAAAACCCTAGCCTCGCTACCTCTATCTCTACTTGATACCAAGATTTGAGTGCCTCTAGCTCTCCAACCCCAATTCCTATGTCATACTGGCTTTAATTTCAGAGCTAAAAGTCCCTTGTATCATTTCCTAAAGTTGTACATATAGGCTGAGATGACTCTTGAGTTGCCCTTGACTCTTTGTCTTCCCAACTATTGGGAAAGCTTCGACTTGGGCCATTTTCAACCTGCAACCCAGGATTATATGCGACTTGTGACCTGAGGTCATCCGTGACCTACAACCTAGGGTTAGTTGCGACTTGCAAACTTGAGAAATCTGCGACCTACGACCTTGAGCAATCGGCAACCTGCAACCTTGAGCAATCTGTGACCTACGACCTTGAGCAAACTGCGGCCTTACAGCCTGGAGTTTTGGTCCCTCCTGCATTCTTCTTTCAGTGATCTTTGGATTTCACAGCAAGATGGCTTTTCCTACATATCAGTAATATGCATGTGACTGGGTGCCTTTGAGCTTAAAGTTATGTTTTTGAGAATTTTTTAAGGATCCACCTTCCTCGTCGAATAAAACACCAGCTTTTGCCATGCAAGTCACCGGCTTCTACTTGTAAACAAATAACATGGGTCACATTTACTTAAAATAAGATTGATGTTGGAAACACATGTAATATTCCAAAAGTGGTTTTAACAAATAATAAATCTAGGCCCTTGCGTGGTCTTGTTTTACACGCCGAAATGTAGCGTGTGTAGCTTGTAAATGGTATCTTTAGTCCAAATCCTTCTTAGAAGATCTTTGAAGACAAAAATTGATGCTCGTTATTTAAGTGCTTTCTTCAATTTATCACTGCCTCTCGCATTACATGATTAACCTTTGATGGTCTCCAGGGCATGCCTAACTCTTCTCGTACCTTCAAAGAATGTGATTCCATTCTCTACCATCATATGCTTCCTTGTTTCTCGTCAAGACTCCTTCTGGATATTTATGGAAATTCGTGGCCAGTGTCAAGTTCAACCCAACACAAGAACCTCTACTTATCCTAAGAAATAGCCATTTCTTTACATGGTTCTCCCCACCGTAATGCCTCTTTCCGCTTTTATTTTCCTAAAAGGTGGCCATGAGAACAAAGTCCACAACACCTTCAAGGGGCTGGCATCTTTACCCATAAATGAATAAGCCATTATGTTGGAGGTCATGCTACATAATTTTTAATTTATTTGGTGCACTGTAGCCAAATGCTCTTCCAAAACAATTTGTTACAAACTAGAGGCAGTCATCCAATGGCGTCCAACCACAAAGACACGTCCTCAAAACGAAGCTCAACATATTCTCCTCATCGTCTATCTTCTTAGGGACATGAATAATAAAACACCCATTCTTTAATAATGATTTTTCATGAGGTCGCAACCCTGGCATGGAGGTCACATGGTCAGAGATTCGCATCTGGTTATGGATCCTCTTGTGTCTGACCCTGCGACTTGGTGACTATGGAGGTCGCATGGTCGCAGCTCCTGATAGGTCGCACCTTCTATACGTGCCTCACACTTGCGACTCTGTGACCTGTAGAGATCTGTGACTTGAAAGACATCACATAGTCACATTTGGGGCTAGGTTGCATGTTTCTTTCATGCTTCAGGATTGCGACCTCACAACCTGTGGAGGTCTTCTACTTAGTAAGAGGTCGCACAGTCATGTTTGGGGATGAGTCGCACTTGTCACTTCTTCAACAAAAGTGCGACTGTGTGACTAGCTCGCCCACTACCTCCTGGTGATATTTTTGGACATATTCCCCATGGAATCGACCTACATAAAAAAAATTAATATAAATTAGTCATGGTTACCTTAGAGAATAATGTTTCTAAATTTAAAAATAATTAAAATGTGACCCCAAGCTCGATGGAGAACCCAAATAGAATGCCTAAAAATCCATGGTGAAGGTGCTTCTGGGAGATTTTTTATGCACTCAATGCACTGAATACAGTATCAATGTGTTTTCATGATGGTGAGTTAGGTTGAAATAAGGAGGGGATCATTCTATATAAATTAGTGTCTTGCCAAACCCTAGAATGGTCAACAAGTAGATGGGGGACTCGAAATTTTGAATACACCCAGAATTTTGGTTGGTAGTGTTTTAGCGGCTACAACACCTTCAAGAAGGGAAACTTTTAGGCCACATCATATCTGAAGAGGGAATCAAGATAGACCCAAAAAGGATTGAAGGTATATTGTAGATTAGCCACCCTAGAAACATCAAAGAGTTGCAATCCTTCATTGGAAATATCAACTTCTTAAGAAGGTTCATACCAAACCTTGCAGAACTCCTAAGAAACATTACAAACATGCTGAAAAGAGAAATAGGAGTTAAATGGACCACATAAATGAAGCAATCCTTTGAACTGGTAAAACAAGAACTTACCCAAACACCAGTTCTAATTAGCCCTGACTTTACCAAGGAATTTTTCATCTTCTCATTTTCATATGAACACACAATTGTTGTAGTATTGCTACAAAAGATCATAACGGGACAAGAAAAACCCATATCTTTCTTCAGCAAGGCACTAAGAGATGCATTAATCAAAGCCTTAAAAGATTTCATAGTTTACATCTTGCATTCACATGTCATTTCTTTTGTTCCTCATGTAGTTGTTAAGGACATACTAACTCAGGATCCTAATGGTAAAAGAGGTAAGTGGATTGTTATCATTTTAGAGTATGATTTGGAAATCAAGCCCACCAAGCTAATCAAAGGGCAAGGACTGGCCAAACTTATGGCTGAAGCAAACTTTCAAGCATTGGACATAAACATGATACATTCCTTCGATGAACAAGCAGAGCTGGTGAATCCACCTATTGAAGAAGCATTTCTGAACTCACTATGGTATGCTGATATATTATATGTGCTTTTTAATCTAGATGCTCCTCTTGGTTTTTCAAAAACAAAGGCCAGATTCTTGAAACAAAAGGCTGTAAATTTTTGCATCATAGATAAATATTTATATTGGAAAAATTATGTTGGTATCTTGCTTAAATGTTTACTTGAAGAAGATGCAGATAGAATCATGCATGAGTTTCATGAAGGAGAATGTGGAGGTCAACTCTATTGGAAAACCACTGCCAACAAAATCCTTAAATCCAGTTTCTATTGGCCCACTCTTTTCCCTAATATCCATAAGCTAGTAGTGGATTGTGATAAATGCCAAACCTTTGAGGGAAAGAGAAAAATATTGCCTTTGTGTTTACGACCTATCAGTGTTGAATCTCATTTTCAACAATGGGGTTTATATTTCATTGGAGAAATCCACCCCACCTCCTCTGCCCAACACAAATGGGTCCTCACTACAACTGACTATATCACCAAATGGATAGAAGTTATCCCTCAAGGACTGCCACTCACTTGGTAATCATCAAATTCATTGAAACCAATATTCTGTCCAGATTTAGTTGTCCAAGAAAAATCATCACTAATAATTCTATTGCATTTAAATCCAAGAGAATGGTATATTTTTTCCATAGTAGCACATTAAATTAGGGCATTCTACAGCTTATTACCCTCAAGGTAATGGGTTGGGTGAGTCCTCTAACATAATTTTGGTGAACATCATCAATAAATTGTTGGAAGAGAACAAAAGGTCATGGCACAACAAATTAGTGCATGCACTATGGGAAGACATATTAACAAGCAAGAAATCAATTAACATGTCTCCCTATCAACTAGTGTATGGAATGGATGCAGTTTTTCCAACATCCTTGGGAATCCCAATGATGAAGATGTTCCAAGAGGTACAATTAGAAGATAATGATATACAAAGGAGGCTAAACCAAACCATTCATTTGCAGCAATCAAGGGAAGAAGTATATAATAGAACACAAGCAATACAAGAGAATATCAAGAAAAGTTTTGATAAGAGGACCAAAGAAAATATTTCCAGATTGGAGACAAAGTGCTGAAGTGGGATTCAAGAAGAGAGGACAAACGCAAGCATGGCATATTTTAAAATCTATGGGAAGGTCCATACATCATCCATTCAGTCAGAGGTGACAACGCATTCTTCCTACAAGAAATGGATGGAACAGAGTTATATGGAGGTCTTGTCAATGACAAGATGCTCAAGCATTACTTTTGTTGAAGTTATTAGTTTAAATATTTGTTCATTGTACATAGCATTGCTTGAATAAACGATCAGAAAAATGAAAACACAAAAACAAAGAAAAGAAGAAAAGAGGGCAGATAAAAAGAAGAGGTAAAGCCCCATACCATAAAAGAATATGTCTGAAAGTGTGCAAGTCCAAATTCCACTACTTTTGAGAAAACATTGTCTTGTTCATTCATACAGCCTAACCATGATTGAACATGTTTTAAATTTCTGTTGTTAAGTTAGAAAATGAAAGATTTTCCAAGCTATTTAAACTTGGCTTATCAATAAACTAGGTTAGGGAAAGATATTGGTTCCCAAAGCTCAAATCTAAACCAAAGAGAAAAGAGAGGGATGAATGACCAATTTCAAATTATAGCCCTCAATTTTTCTAGTTTTCCTTGTACAAAAATAAAATATGTGTGCATCTTGTCCAAAATGCCACAACTCATGACAAACCAAACTGCTCAACCTTGATTTGGTCATGTTTTGAATTTTATGTTGATAGCTTAGAGAATGAAAATCTGTCAAACTGTTTAACCTTAAGAGATAAGTAGATTAGGCAGAAAATAAAAATGAATCATCAGTCTAATCTGACCTTTTGGATGACATAAGGGTAGACATAGATATTTTTTATGCTTTCAAAAGAAAAGATGATGTTCAGGGCTTTCCAATCCAAATGCACCTAAATGAAGAGAAAAATTTAAGAAAAATGTGATGGGTAGGTAGTGTTGATATTGAAGAAATCATGTTTTCCAGATTGTAAGTGTTACACAGTAATTTGTCACCATCCCTGCAATCCCCGTCTTGCCCATTGCAAGTTCATTTCTATGACCAATAAGCAGTGTCATGCCTTGCAAATACCATCATTGCATCCCTTTCCATGACGACAACATTCCTTCTGTTGATTATTTCCTGAGCAGACCCCTAAAAACACCTGTTTTTGCCTTGGCGTTGCTAGCCCATTATGTACCCGCGCCAATGGGGGAAAATTAACACTGAGCCCGCACCAATTGGCACTCTGTCCCAGTTAAGAACCCGCACCACTCTGCTTTTGGAATTTTTTTTATAAAAAGAGGCGAAGTTTTGATTACAACAACTTCGTGGATGAGTCATCAGGAGTGGTTTCGCCTGAATAACCACGACCTTCCTCCTTTGGCCTCTTGTTTCCACCTTATGGGGAACCTCCCAAGGGATAAGGCCTCCCTTCCACTATTGTAGGCATCCCAACCTCCTCCTCTCCTCTATAAATATAGCCTTCATCCATTGATGAAGGGGCTGAAGGGCTGAAAGCCTTGAAGTGCCTAAGCTTTGAATCTCCAAATTCCCAAGAGCCTTTGTGCTGTAAGAGCCCTCTTTCTTCCCTTAAGGCCGACTCAAGTAAGGAGACTATCGTCGAGAGACTCTAGAGAGGTTTTCCATTTTCCTAGCGAGCTTTGCGAGACGTGAACAACTGGGGACCCTTCCGAAGGAGACCGCGGCGTCAGAATATTGGTTGTACTCTCTTTCGATTGTTTATTAATGAATGACTACCGGTTATGGTTCCACTTTGTTTTTTACTTATGTTAATCATGAGTTATATCCTTTCTGACTGATATATAGTTACGTATTCTGGATTTTATGCTTGTATTCGTGTTGTTTCTTGCATGTGCAGGTGTCCATTCACGGAGATCGTGGGGATCGTGATCTGCCGAGGCTGAGTAACGGGAACATTGTCTCTTCTACGAATCATAGCACTGGACTCCAGGTAGGCCTCCATCATTGGCTTATTTATTCGCAATTAGGAACTTGCGCTGTAGCATTTGATGATTGTTGCTAGACCCCTACTGGGCTAGCAGGGATCGCCTCTGTGCACAGAGGGGATTTACCTCCTCAACAATTTGGCGACTCTGCTGGATCGTCTAGTTTTCACGGTCTCGTTTAGATTGTCTCGTTTTGATTGTTTTATGATTTTCCTTGCTTGGTTAGCCTTCTGGGTTGGGTTCTTTTGCTGTTTTCTACTTCTTGGTTTTGCTTGATCATCACTAGTCTGCTTGTTGGCTTGCTTTTTTATTTTTGACTGGTAAACTCGACTGGCGCGCTTTTTAGCTCGACAGTCGCACCCATCGGCGCAGGTTGCTTGTGTATTACCCGCACCAATTGCTTTCTAGCGCTAGTTACAGCCTCACAGTCATGCCAATCCTGTGAGGTACTAGGGTTTGCTCAGTTCTGAGCCTCCTGAGCTTGATCTGTGTGTTTGGTCTTGTTTATCTCACTTTGAGCCTAGATTACATGGTTCATTTGAGTCTTGGGAACTTGGAGATTCTTCTTGAAGTGGTGAGTCTGGTCTTGGTTAGGAGAAATTCTTTATTTTTTTCATTTTCAGGCGTTGGCACTTATTGTCAGTTATCAACCCGTGCCAATTAGCCATTGGCGCTAGTTTTCAGTGGTCAAGTCGCGCCAATTGGTGCCAATTGGCGCTAGTTGTCAATGGACAGGTCGTGCCAATTTCAGGGTGTATAAAAATTGAGATTTTTTCCCTTAATCCTTCACCAGTGTGTCTTTCCCTTCAGATCTTTCCTCTATATGAGCATAGATTACATTGCTCATTATTTGGAATGTCTTCTTTCTATGATTGTTTTATGTAAAAGGGAATGAATTCCTTGTTTTGATCTCTTGCTTTGGAAGTCCTTTTTGTGTTTGATCGCATATGTCTTGTCAACTTTTGAGGGATTTTGTCACAAATTATTTTGAAACAACGATTGCATTCTTAGTGTTTGTTTTCATCCCTTTTGGTTTCATCCTTCTTTAAGGAGATTTGCATTCTTTTAGTTTTCGTCTCATAGTTTGCTTTTCGTTTAAATGCATTAGATCACATTGCATCGAAAAGTGTTTTTGAGATTCATCATTGGACTTAGATCACATTGTTTAGTGATTGAAAACTAGAAATCGCTTTGAGTGCGTTATCTTTTGTTAAAAGCATGCATTAAGTAGATTCTCATTTTATCGAAAGATGCATTGAGTGCATTCTTATCATTTGAAAAGAAAAAGGAAATTGTGCATAGATTACAATTGCATGGTTTTAGAAGAAAAAAAAAAAGGATTTTGCATAGATTACATTGCATAATTTGCTTCGTTGAATGTTTTAAATTCCTTTCGGATAGTGAAAGTCATCTAGTTTGGAAAAGATTTCGTTTGCAGTGTTGTTTTTTGTTGCATCATTGTTTGAAGCTCTTCCCTTAACTAGATAGCATTCATCGAATTGAAAAGTTTTCTTTTCTCATATAGCTGCATATAGGAGATTGTCAGATGACATACGATAGGGCCTTGAAACCAAAACATAACTGAAGATCAACTTTAAAATCTATTCAATTAACCTAAGGCAGCATTGAAATCTAACGAAACATATTTAGAGGTCTAGGCTAGAGACGTGTTTCGGCGTCTTTAAACCTAGCGGCTGTCGTTCACCTTTTGGCTTTAGACAGCGCTAGTACGGACTGCCTCAAATACTTTCCACTCCGCGTATATGAGAACCCTCTAGTTTAGTAGGAGTTCCAGTAGGAAGCAGATCACAGCTTATACAAAGTGATACGCCAGGCCTGACATTAGAGGAATTACATGCCGTACGAAAAGTCCTTGAACAGTTCTCTTTCATTAATAAACCAGAGGTAATATATTACGAATATAAAGACATTAGTACACCCTTTTACTGTTTGTTAAAGCAGTCATTTGGTGTTTAAGAGCCCCTAAATTTGAAAAGATCACCAAGCGCTTGTCCTTTCACGCTTGTGTCAAATCTAAAAGAGATAGAGTCACCTTTTTATCGTTTCTCGACTCTTAAAACATGAAACGGTGAAGTTTCTTATTTTTCAATGTGGTAAAAATTAATCACCCACGATTACATGCCCTGTTAGACTTTGCTTTTTGACCATTTGATCGTGTGTCTTGACTCTTTTTCAGCCCGTGTGTGGTTTTGAGTCTTGATGGCAACTTTTTCAGAGTTTACCAACCAAGGAATCCCCTTAGAAGGGAATCTTGGTCATTTTCCTCCTTTTGGAAATGTTGGTGCTCCTTATATGGCAATGTTGTCCCTTCCTGGGTTAACTGTTGGGTTTCCTGTTTGGTTGTTTTCAACCTCTGTGGTCCCGAATATCTCCACTACTGGTCAATCAGTTCCTCCACCTGTACAACGTCATGTTGATTCCAAAGTGGACCTCTCCCCTTCTTCGCCTGTTTCTGTGTCCTCCTCTTCTACTTCGCCTGGCGAAAGTCTGGATTCGAGTAACCAGGTGGCTAAGAAGAAGAAGAAGAAGACAAAGAAGAAGAAGTCCGATAAAAAAGAGGCTAAAGCTGCCACTATTTTTTCTGAAATACCTCCTCTTGATATACCTCCCAACCCTCCACAAAAAGTCAAGTTCCCCTGCATGTTGTGCACGGGAGACCATCTTCTTCGAGACTACCCTAGCATTCCCAAGGTGCTTGAAGCATGGTCCAACGGTTGTCCGCTGTTGTCTTTGACTTCCGGGAGCCAGGTGGGGGGCACGTCTTCAACTGGTGCTGATAAGACTCCTAAGAAACAGGGTAAGATTACCAATCCTTGTAAGTTGTGTGAAGGGCACCATGCCATTCACATTTTTCCCTATATGGATGAAGCCAAGCGAGTTTTGGACAACTCAACTGTTTCTACACCATGCCTCCCGGCTGGTTATAAACAGCTTTCTTTGACTCCTCCACTAGATGATCCTACGATTGGTCAAGCGTCATCCTTGGTCAATCCCACTCCCTCAGAAGTTTGGATTCAAGAATCCATTCCCGACCAACCATTGGTCGTAGGATCGGTCGAACTGGCCCCGTCCGCGGTGCACCAGGTCTTTTCTGTCGAGAGTGGATCTCACACCCCCCATGTCCTTCTGATTTCTTCAGATTCTTCAGACTTGGAGAAAGATTCTCCTGTCCCTGTACTTCAAGAAGATGCTCCTCCGACTCCCATGATGGAGGTTAGGGAGGATATCCCTCCCGCCTTCGAAATGGAGGTTATGGAGGATGCTCCTTCTTCCGTAACACCAGGGGAAGACCATCTCGGTTCGATGGTAGCCCCTCCGAGTAGTTTGGTCGCTTCCTTTGATTGGAGTCGATTTTCAGGATACCGCCTTCCGTCTTATGTGCCTTTCGAGATCACAGTACAGGCTTTTGGTCTGGTCGTACCCAGCACCATTATAGATGAAGGTGCGTCTGTTAGTGTTCTATCCTCAACTACTTGGAAAGCTTTCGGTTCGCCGCCACTTGCGCCTGTTACGCAGAATCTGTTGGCATTTAATAGAAGAACAAGTCAACCATTAGGGATCCTTCCAAGGTTACCTGTTACTTTGGGAGGTAAAATCGTCCATATGGACGTGATGGTTGTTCCAGGCCCCTTGGATTTCAATCTGCTTTTGGGGCACGATTACACCTATGCCATGGGAGCACTTGTCTCCTCCCTTTTTCGTGTGGTCTGTTTCCCGCATGAAGGAAGGATCATGACCATTGATCAGCTTTCATTCTTTGGTCCTGATATGGCAGCTGGCCCGCCATCATCCCTTCCTGGTTTTTATCCACCCGTTGTATCTGCCCCACCGCAGGTCAAATATGTGGCTACCTACCCCGTGCCTATGCTCAGTGATGATGCCATTGCACATAGAGTGCTGGGGGCATTGGGTCCTGACTTCCAAGATGTTTTCCTTCCATCGGGAGTGGAAATCTTGGAAGCGATGACTTCTTGTTCATTATGATGAGATCGGTCAGAGCAGAGTTCCTTGTCTTGTGTCAAGCTCCTTAAAAAATGAAACAAGGTCTTCGGAGCACAGTTCGTTTTCTTGTGTCAAGCTCCTTAAAAAATGAAACAAGCTGGTTGGAGCAGAGTTCCTTGTCTTGTGTCAAGCTCCTTAAAAAATGAAACAAGGGTTTCTGAGGATAGTTCTTTTAATGTGTCAACCTCATTAAAATAATGAAACACGTTCCTATTCAATTCGAGTCTTTGATGAGATCTCGTAAAATCCCAGTCAAGTCTTTCTTAGATCTCGCAACTTGAACCTTCACTCCATCTTCCTTTCATATCGATTGAAGCTTGGGGGGCATGTACCTCGAATTGAGTCACCATGCTGGGGGCATGCTTACTTTTACAAGCATAGTTTGTTTCCATTTCAAGCTTGTGTAAAAATGAAAAACTTTCCCATTTTACCTCTTGTGATTGCCATTTTATCAGCCTGTTTTTGCGAGATGAGCCTTGGTTTTCTCACTCCATCGTCACTATCTACTTGGCCGATTATATGCCTTCACTTGGTTGTTTTACCCGTTCCTAAGGAACCGCTGCGATGAGTGGTTTTGTTAGCCAGCCTCTTGACCTTTAGTTGTTTTGAGCAGTTCCACCATTACCGGAACCAGTAGCTACCCTTTATACCACTCGTTCCTCCAGGAGGAGTCATCTTTCATCTCTTTTCTGACTCTCTAAATATGAAAAGATTTCCGAGGCCCTTGTCATTTCGATCTCGTTAAAATGGACATGAATCGACATCTACACAGTATACATTTACCCATTTTTCGGGCTGGGATGGATTGATTACGAAAAAGGAATACCCTAGCCTATCACGACTAGGAGGTTTTCTCGGATATTGTTTTCTACCTTTTCGGATCTGAGGAACTATCTACGAAAAGGGACCTGTGGAGTTTACTTTTCTGCTGTCTTTTCAAACTCTCTAAACATGAAAAGATGCCTAGTTCTCCCTTTGTCAGACTCGTTAAACCCTGATGACATCGGATCCAGTTGAAATGACGTTCTCCGAGTTCCTCCTTCCTAGGACTCGTTAAATGCACTAGGATAGATTCGCCTGAAGGGCGGACTTATATTACAAGCATATGATATCCCCTTCAAGCTTGTTATCAAAAATAATTGGGGTACTCGCCAAAAATGGTGGGGGAAACAAATGGAACCATCGTCGTTGTCGTTGGGAGTATGTCGCTCTTGAACATGGCACTTGTCTGCATTCATGTCGGGTTGGGGACATCTCATCTCGTTTCTTCACTTTTCCTCCGTGGGTTTGGATAATCCCTTTTGACCTCTCATCTGCTCATTGCCTCGTCACCATGACCTCTGATCCGTTGATGTCAAAATACTGCCAAGTCCACTGTCGTGCCGTTTATATGTTCAAGAGAAGTTGGATTGCGAATACTTGCCACTTAGTAATTCTCATACGATCACGATTCACAAAAAAACACCGTGTTCCTCTATCTCGTGTCGATGATGTGGGAAACATTATGGCCCACCTTCAATTAAGGTCACTTCCTGTCGACTTCAGCTCATTATCCAGGAAGTTGATCTAGAGACTCCTTTATGGTACCTTGGAGCCTGCATGCCTCAATGGAAGGTTCGTCACATTCGATGTGGGGTTTTCATCATTGGCCTCCGATCGAGTGATTCTACGGGTGTTCGACGCCATCTCATTGATTCACATGTCGTAGATTGTACCTGTAGTACCTTGAGGGCCATTTTCATTATTGGTGGTTCCTGTCGCGTCTATTAACAGCTCTCATCATTGGCTGGTAATCAGACGATGTTCTTGCATGTTCGACTTCAGCTCACATATTCGCATGCTTTAACTTGTACTTTATTTGGGTCGAGATGGAGCGCAAGACCCTGGATTGTGTTTGTTGTAATCTAGGCTGCGATTGTGGATTATTATCATTTTGTACATGACTCACTGATTGGATGGCTGCGACCATACCTGAGTCTATTTATTTTGATCCTTGTTGGATGGTTGCGCCCATACCTTGGATCTGGATTATAGTGTACTCTATTTTGAATGGCTGCGCCCATACCACATATACATCATGTATTTGAGATATCAGTTGTATTCCTTCACGCAGGTTTTTTGACGGCGGAGTTTTCAGTTGGACACGTTCTCGTAAAGCATTTCACCCCTCTCTCTCTCGGGCCTCATGCTTTAGGGGGAATCTATTACACAGTAATTTTTCACCATCCCTGCAATCCCCGTCTCGCCCATTGAAGGTTCATTTATGTGACCAATAAGCAGTGTCATGCCTTGAAAATACCATCATTGCATCCCTTTCCATGAGGGCAACATTCCTTCTGTTGATTATTTCCTGAGCAGACCCCTTAAAACACTTGTTTTTTCCTTGGCGATGGTAGCCCGTTATGTACCCGCGCCAATGGGGGAAAATTAACACTGAGCCCGCGCCAATTGGCGCTCTGTCCCAGTTAAGTACCCGCGCCACTCTGCTTTTGGAAAGTTTTTTAAAAAAAGAGGCGAAGTTTCGATTACAACAACTTCGTGGATGAGTCATCAAGAGTGGTTTCGACTGAATAACCATAGCCTTCCTCCTTTGGCCTCTTGTTTCCACCTTATGGGGAACCTCCCAAGGGATAAGGCCTCCCTTCCACTATTGTAGGGATCCCAACCTCCTCCTCTCCTCTATAAATATAGCCTTCATCCATTGATGAAGGGGCTGAAGGGCTGAAAGTCTTGAAGTGCCTAAGTTTTGAATCTCCAAATTCCCAAGAGCCTTTGTGCTGTAAGAGCCCTCTTTCTTCCCTTAAGGCTGACTCAAGTAAGGAGACTATCGTCGAGAGACTCTAGAGAGGTTTTCCATTTTCCTGGTGAGCTTTGCGAGACGTGAACGACTGGGGACCCTTCTGAAGGAGACCGCGGCGTCAGAACATTGCTTGTACTCTCTTTCGATTGTTTATTAATGAATGAATACCGGTTATGGTTCCACTCTATTTTTCACTTATGCTAATCATGAGTTATATCCTTTCTGACTGATATATAGTTGCGTATTCTGGATTTTATGCTTGTATTCGTGTTGTTTCTTGCATGTGCAGGTGTCCATTCACGGAGATCGTGGGGATCGTGATCTGCCGAGGCTGAGGAACGAGAACGTTGTCTCTTCTACAAATCATAGCACTAGACTCCAAGTAGGCCTCCATCATTGGATTATTTATTCGCAATTAGGAACTTGCGCTGTAGCATTTGATGATTGTTGCTAGACCCCTGCTGGGCTAGTAGGGATCGTCTCTGTCCGCAGAGGGGATTTACCTCCTCAACAGTAAGATCACAACTTCAAAGAACAGGAGTAAATCAATAAGCCTGTTAGGCATCTTAGCTACAAAATAAAATATCTGAGGTTCTTGACACCTCCTGAAAGGAGCTTCCCTCCCCAATTGGAGCCACTATTAGTCATTAGTATTTTTCACTATCTTTAGATGACTATAGAATGTTTATAGATTTATGAAAACAATATTCCTTGAATATCTTGAGTTTTAGAAATTTCACTGCCTTCATTATCCTTATAAAAACTATTTTCACTTTTCCTTAGATGGTCTTCCTTAAGCCACCCTGTTGCTCCTAGAAGACTCATCATGGGCGTATACCTCTCATTTTCATCCTCCTTTCCTGCCTATAACCTCATTACCCTATTTTCCCTTGTCAATAAAATCCACCCTCCCTCTAGGGTTTCTTATAGCTAACTCATTCCCATGTCCTTTTGGACATAATAACCTGTGACCATACTCTGTTTTCACTTGAAAAACCTCCAAGTCAAATTCCAGTCAAAATCAGGTCAAAGGACCCTCCCACTAGGTCATTAGGGTTTTACATTGTTTAAGGTCATCCTTGGATGTTTCAGGCACTACTTTTCCTTTGCTATAATCTGACTTAGATGTGATAGAATTTCAAGACATGGTTATTCAAGAAGGACCTAAAAGTTTCCAAAGAGGATTATCTTATCAGTTCAAAGTCTGCAAATGAGAAAAATGGAAATAGTTCAACACTTCTGCAAGAGTGTTGAAAGATTTATCAACATAAAGTATTGATGAGGTAGATTATCTACTCTTGGATGAAGACAACTTACAGCAAAGGAAATTGAACAACTTGGTCTTGTAGAGAACTAGGGTTTTGAACTTGATGGTCCAATTGAGTGCCAAAACAGTGATCAGTTGCAGGAAAATGACATGGAGGAAGCACACAAGGCCAAGCATGAAGAAAGTCTATTAGAATAGATTGAAGAAATATGGAAAATGGTGAGGTGAAGTGGAAAAAAATGAATGAACTTGAAAGGGCTATAGAGAATTTAGAAGACAATAGTGATTATTGTTGTAAAGACTGTAGAAAACTAGGGTTTTGAAGAAAGTGGCCAAAGAAGGTGGAAAGATGAGTTGAGCTCCATGCTGGAAACAAGAGAAGATTTTGAAGATGATACTATGTGACTAAATCCCAAAGGTGTTGTTGGGGTTCCCATGTTTTGGCTAGATTGGCAAGACCAAAAGATGAGACAACATCAGAACCACTTTTAGGCCTCAGGATCTAGCCCTCTTGAGTCCAAAGAGGGATCTCTCTATATGAGCAAAGTTTTATGTCTATGAGGCTCAAATGTTATGATTTTAGGCTAGTTATAGGCACAAGGTTTGTTTGTTTGATTGTTTGTTTGGTTGCTGGTTATCAGGAAAAGTAGGGTTCAATGCAAGACAAGGATGAGCAAAGAGGGATAAGGCAGAGGTGAAATATTCCAGGAAATATTCAAAACCATTGGGCAATGGAGTCAAGAAAGGATATGCCTGCTACTCAATAGGCAGGCTTTCAATTGGGCTAGTCATCTGAAACTCAGGATCTTTCAAGATGGTTATGTGATATGGAAAGTAGGAGGGAGGAGATAACACAGATTTTAGAGCACAAAGTTACAGATCAGCAGGTCGTACAAGGATTCTAGAGGACAGGGCTAACACTAATCCCTAGTGTTCCCAAATCTTCCAACTAAATCTATAACAAGAAGCATCTAAGAACTGAATTCATTTAATTCATACATCAGAGAGCAAGCAATAACATCCACTACACCGGTTAAACCAACTGAAAACATTCCTTAGATAATACATTCAGAAGAGAAACATAAATGGCAAGGAGAGCAGAAACATAGGGTACCTAACAAGGGTAAATCCTATGCCAATATTCTGATGCAAGCCAGTAGAAACGAAATGAAATGAATGTAAACACAAAGATACGAAAACATCACCGCTGCTTCAGATCAGGATCCAAAGAAATGTGCTTTTCATATTAAATAACAATACCAATCAAGTACATTATTGCCAATAGCTGAATACTCAGTCTGAAAACATATCCTGCAACCTATCTTACAATATTTACACAGAGACTAAGTCTCAAAGGAACTACTTGCAGTTCTCTGATAACTGAACAACAACCATTACAATGAGTTCTTCATGAATTTATAGCTCCGGAGGAGCAGAGGAGGTAGGTGGAGAACTAAATGCAGTATTAAACTTTTGAAAAGAAAGAGGGCCGAAGCCCATTCTGTATAGATCTTGTGCATTAATCTCTGGTGTTCTTTGGGTGAATGAATGATCTTTTTCAGAATGGGGATTACTCTGATGTGTTCTGACTATAGTACCGTGTGGTACTGTTGGTGGATAAACAAAAGATAAAGAAATGATAAAGATATCTTCCATACTAATGAAGTAAATGCTCTGATAGTACTGGGGCTGATTTAGGTTAGGAAATATTTCCAGAAGACGGCATAGATTGAACAATGCATGGGCGCTCTATCCTTCATGGAGGGAAAAACATTCTGCTGCTGTATAGACCCCTGATATGCCTTGATTTTTGCATGTTGTACCTTTTCATGATCTGTGGGATCATTGATATGGTGCTTTGCCTCTAAACTATTGTATTAAAACTCAAAACACTCAATGCAGAATGCTGAAATCCTTGATCATAAGCTGGTTTTTTTTTCCATGGCTTCGTAAATGTCTCGATCCTGTAGGATCTGAGCTTTGATGGCACCGAATAGGGTTTTCAAAGTTTCAAACTTTGTCCTTTGATGGGATTTATACTGCCGCCACCTTTCTTGACATTTCCTTGTAGTACCAGCTTCCAAATCCAACTCTCTGTCTGTGCAACATGCCATTAAAGAAGTACATGTTCACCATGGTGGTTTTCCACCTCTTTGAAACCCTGCAAAATACAAAAACATGTTAAGAAAACAATGGGGGTGGTGGACGCAACGGGGTGGCTAGACTGACTACGTAGACTGGTTAGATGGTGAAAACATCGTGGAAGACCCATAGTGTGGTGAAAATGATATGGATTACAGTCAGGAGGTGGCGTGGAGGAAAAATAAATGAAAACCTTAATAAAAATGACCTATGAAAAAATATATGAAATTGGAGGGCGACTGTACGGTGGGACACGTGGAGGTGACGTGGCGGGACCGGTCGACAACGGAAAAGTCAACAACGGGAAGACCAAACTGGGCCATCGGATCTGCGAGGAGATCGACGGTCGAACGCACAGTGGAGGGTGATGAACGAGGGGCCTAGGGTACAGAGACTATGGTTTAAACCCCGCACAACTTCGTCGAGTGATGATCATTCGATGGGCAGGGGTAGATCTGACAGCTCATATGAATATCGCTGCGCGTCCCATGTCGAACGTTAACGTGCGATGGGAGGGCAGTTTTGCTGCCATACAGAAGCCACACATCGAGAGGTGTATGGAATCACTAGCCGATGAGGGAATACCGCCTACTGCCCGAAGGCGGTGCAATGAAAACCAGGCTGTTTTATGGCATGGAGCGTGATGGGGACCACAGTGGCGGATACACTCTGAACCGTTGATCTGGCGGCGAATGGACGGCGATGGCGCGATTGGTGGTTTGAATGGGTGAATCACAAACGCTGCGGGGTTTGATGATCACCATCTGATCTATATGGATCAATAGTCAAGAAAGTGCCCGATAAACATATGGGGCAAGCGCCTTCGGGGCTAGCGCTTTGGTCATGGTGTTGGGTTACATGGAGAGAAAGGTTACAGGGCTAGCGGAGAAGGGGTTGAGGCTTATTATATGGTCCGAAAGTGGATTTTTTACCCTTTTTAATGCATTCCAAGGCCTAAAGAGGGTAACGATAAAAGGGTAGAAGGGGAAAATGGCACAACAAAGGGTGAAGGTAGGATTTAAAGGGGAATTTTGGGGGAAAATTGGGATAGAAAGGAGACTTTGCGAAGGGGAAGAGAGGGGCAACATGGAGAGTTCTGCAGAGGGAAATTTATCAAAGGCAAAGGCATAGGAGACCTCAAGGATGATGTGTCTTCAGGGAGATGCATTCCTTGATGGCTCAAAAACAATTTTATCCCCCTGCTTTTCTTTGTCAAAAATTTATAGGGGGGCTAACGGTGGCTCCACATGGGGATGGCTTCTTCTTGAAGGAGTCAAGAATTCAGAGAATAGATATTTGGAGTAGGCCAGTGGCCTGCTTCTTGGCACATCCCTTTCTTACTTTGATCAACTGCCACACTATGAAGACATTACATCAGCAAAAAAAAATTCCCACCAAACTACCTACCCATCCTACAATCCTAGCATTTTTTCTTCTAGGGTGCATTTGAACTAGCAGACCCTTTACAAGATTTATTTTTTCAAACAGCAAATAAACCTATTCTAAATCTATACTTATTACTCCATGAGACCAGATTAGACTATTGGTCTCATATTTTTCTCTACCTAATCTAATATCTACTGGGATTAAACTGTCCAGTAGATTTCTTCCCTATATTCTACGACAGAAATTGAAAAACAGTCAAGCTAGGATTAGACTGTCTGACTTGTTGTGGATCCAAGGCATAAAGGTAGTTGCACATGGACCAAATTTGCAGAAAACTGAAAAAAAACTGTGAAGGCTTGAGATCTGGAACTTATATTATCCTTCTTTTCTCTTCATGACTCAAGTTTTGAGCATGTTAGAGTCACTTCCTTTTCCTCATTTCAGCTCTGGTTTTGAGCATGTTAGAGCTGATTATTTTTTTTTCTTTGCTGGTCCAGGTTTTGGGCATGTTAGGACCAGCTTCTTTACTTTGTTTGGCTCAGGTTTTGAGCTTATTAGAGCCAATATTTTGCACATCGGAGGTTCATGTTTTAAGCATGCCTGAACCTCTCCCTCTCCTCTATTTTTTGAAACCTTTTTCTCTTTTACTTGAAAATAAAAACTGCAATGGTATGTACAATGGAAATGGAAAATGGAAACTATAAATTAGTAGAAGTAAGGTTTGAGCATCCTACCATTGACAGGACCCCCAAACAGCTCAGTGCCATCTAATTCTTGTAATAAGAAAGCATTGGGACCCACAGTGGCCTGGATGAGGTATGGACCTTGCCACAAACTGTCAAATTGTCTGTGCTTTCCCTCATCCTCCCTTCTCGAATCCCACTTCAAATCCTTATCTCCAACTTTGAAACCAGTAGCTTTGGTTCTTTTGTCAAACAATTTCTTTATATTCTCCTGAACTTTCATTGCTCTGCTATAGACCTCTTCCCTTGTTTCCTGAAGATGGATTGTTTGGTTTATTCTCCTCACCATACTATCTTCTTCCGATTGGATCTCCTGGACTAGCTTGATCACTGGTATCCCAAGGCTGGTAGGGAATACTGCTTCTGTTCCATAGACCAACTGGAATGGTGATGTTAGCCACCTGTAAAATTTGATCATACCAAAGGTGGCTAAATTTGTTTTGAGCCTTCAAGGAACAAATTTCATCTCTAAAAATTGTTGGCTCTTGAAGTCTCTATAAGACCTCCAGCCTTTTCCCTCTGTCCATATCCCATACTGTTGTTTCATACTTCAAAAGCCTCTGAAATCCTATAAAAATCCACAGTTGGATACTTCTACAAGGGACCCTTTTCCTTTTTCTTCTTTCCCCCACTAACCTCATTTTCTTTTCTCCATCTCCCTTGAAAACCCCTCAACTTCGTGATTCCTCCTTTTCCTTCATTTAAATTCATTTCCTAAAGGTCTAAGACTCACTCTTGGCCTTGCCAAAACCTTCATTTCCCTTTGAAAACCATTAAAAAACCATAGAAATGCACATTTTCTATGCGTTGGTCTTAAGCCCCTTAGGCTAAGCCCCCTACCTCTTTTCCTCCATGCACCCGAGAGCCAGAACCAACTGCAAGACCCTCGGGAGCTTGTCTATTTTAATATTATTTCTCCGCCCAAACACATTTAAAAAACCTTTGAATGTTATAAAAACCCATCATTTCATTATTTTTATTAAAAACTCGACCGTGCAATTGTGGAGCGATCTCAGTCGTTCATCCAATCCACAGATCAATGGCATGGAGCACAACTTACCAGTGGTCCCCGCCAGTTGTTCCCCACTCCAAAAACCGCGTGGTATTTTCCGCACCGCTTTCGACCCCAAGGTTGTTTTCTCCCGTTGGCTAGCGATTCCATACGCTGCGTGCCGTATGTCCTCCGCCCTGTTTCAAAACCGCCGCATAAAGTCAGTCCCCCACACGTTATCCGTCAGACAATAACCGCCGAGCGAAATCGATGACAGTTGTCCGATCTGACCTCGCGCATCCGATGGCTCTCATCCATTTAAAACACCTGCTCTTTAACAAAGTTGTGCGTGTTTTAGACAGGCCCCAGCACAGCCAAGAATCAATCTCCGTCGTTGATCTTTGTAGATCGACGGTCCACATTCAAATGCTTGATTCCAAAACTCATCCTCCAGATTCCCTCCGTTTGACTTTCAACGCCCCCTGATTCCATCTTGACCGTCCAAACTGATCCAGATCAACGGCGCAGTTTCACTACGGGGGTATGCCCCCCAAAATTTTCCTCCGTACATCCGAACCCCCCGTAGTCATCCCCGACCGTCGATCTCGGCGCGAATCGACGGCTCTAATTTAATCCTCCTCCCAACATGCTTTTTTGACCATTCTGAGATTAAATCCCAGCCGTTGGATGATGCCATACAACGGCCCACGCTCCTCCGCACAGTCCTCGATGCAGTAAACCAAATACGCAGGATTATATTACGTTTTTTTGTGTTTTTTACAGGTTTGAATGTATCTTCCGTAATTTCCAAAGAAGATTCGGCGACTGAGGGTGATGATCCTCCCTTGCTCGATTCCTCCGAGGAAATCATCCACAGGGTTTAAAATCATGTTATATTGATGTTTTCACAGGCATTGATGCCTTACATACCCTGCGTAACCCTGCACGATAGAAAAACCTTGAAGATCAATGCAGAGAAAGAGTATTAGATGTTGAAGACTGAGAATGAACCAGAACAGCAGCATAAGTGGACAGATTTATGGGGATTAAGGCTAAGACAGTTATCAAACGCCTAATCCCCGATCTAAAAACACAGTTAAAGGGTAAATATAAAAGTGTTTTTCAGACAGAATGCCTCCAGCTCCATATCTGAGACAGATTAATTCCTCAACCACCACAGCGCCACCTATTGCCTCAAAACACTCAATCGGGAGCCGAATTTATGGAGCAGGATCAGATATTTTGCCTCGAAACAGCCAAAGAAGTTACTTCTTCCATGGAATTTATTAACTGATGTCTGCAGAGTAACCCTAATTGTACACAAATCCTCAAAAGGTCAACAAAGCTCCCACTGAGCTAAAATTATAAGTATGAATCAGTTAATACAGTGAAACACCTGTACAGTTTCTTCACTGAGCCCCTCAAAGGCCAAAGGACATTAATGCCTGTATTAATTGATCTTGAGATCTTTTATCAAATCTCACCTCCTCATTCTTCTATAAATAATTCAGTAGAAGATGAGTGAGGGGTTGGTTGGTTGTTAATGTAATTGCTGAATTATTGTAATCATAACTGAGCTGAAGGCTCTTGATTTTAGATAGGATTTCACTAGCTCTTGGAGCTCTACTTGTAATAGATAAGTTAGGTTTTGAAAGAAAGATGAATTGACACACTGGATTTGAAGATTGTAACCAGTTTGGAGCATCAATACAAGTTGATTTATGGGATCCTGGTCTATGCTGATGGTGATGTTGTTCTTACTGTAACTTGTGTTTTATTTCTGTTTCCATTTTGTTTCATTTTCTGCTATAAAGAACAGTTTAAACAGAGTTAGGACCTATTGTATACCAGTAACCTTCTCTGGATGAGAAATCTTTATTTAGATGTTTTCTTCTCTATGTGTTATTTGGAAATGATTAATTCAGTTTAGGCATATGCATGTTGGTGTTCCCTCATCTTATTGCCTTGACTGAATGTTATTTTTAAATGTTACTTTCAATATATTTTGTGTGAAGATGAACTGAGGAAATTAAGGTTAGCCCTGAGTCCCTTTCTTATTTGCTCAACTATTTGATCGTTTCCATTAGGATGTGTTAAAATCTGACTAGTTTCAAAGTACTTATCAGATCTTAGGCCATTCTGTGTCATCTTTGTGATTGTCCTGAAAGAAACCAAGTAAAGAAGAGCTAGGAGAGGATTTGTGGTGAGCCCGACCCGTTAGTCTCTACTCCAAAGGTTGCCTTCAATTTTCCCTTTGTTTTTCATGTGTTTTCTATTGGAAGTGTATCAAAGGCTGGCTAGTTTTGAAGTAATTACCCGATCCTAGTTTTCTTCTATGTTTTTCTTAAGTGCCTGGTCAAAGGCTGGCTAGTTTCAAAGTACTTACCAGATCCTGGGCTGCTCTTTGTTCTGCATCCGTCACTTCCTTTTCTTATTTTATCACTCCATTCCATAAATCAAACCTTAAAGAGATCCTTAGGAATAGATGACCTGCCCCATAGACCACTCTTGAACCTGATTTGCTTCAATTAAATCCTCTTATGACTCCATAGCCCAATGGACTGAAAACCTGCCATCATCTTTCATCTTAGCTAAAGCTTACTCTTGTTGCTTGCAACTTTTCACTTTTGAACCTATTTTACATATAGATCTTTTCACCTCAGACAACAATTATGTTCAACCATCCAAATGCAAAACCAAACCCCTGAACTTCATAACTAGCCTAATATCATTACCTTAAGCTTTCAAAGACAAATCCATCTTTGTACATATTGGAGAGATCCCTCTCCGGATTCAGGAGGGCTAGATCCTAGAATCCCAAAGTTGGTTGAAATGATGTTAACTCTGTGATCGGACTTTTGCCAATCTTGCTTATTATAGAGACCTAACAGGTGACATGCCAATGGACTTCTTTGTTGTAAGCCTGTCAGCCCACAAAGCATGTACTAGCTTGTTATGCCATGATTTGTTTTTCTCTTCCAATAGATTTTTGATGATGATCACCAAGCTCTTGTTTGATGATTCAGCTAATCCATTACCTTGAGGGTAATAGGTAGTTGAATGAACAAGTGATATTTGGTACCTGTGACAAAATCAACCATCTTTTTGGATCCGAAAGCAGTAGCATTGTCGGTGATTATTTTCCTTGGGCAGCCGAACCGAGAGAGAATGTGATTTTCTAGGAAACTAATGATAACCAAATTGGTGGCATTCCTAGTGGGCACGGCCTCTATCCACTTAGTGAAATAATCTGTGGCTGTTAAGATCCATTTGTTTTGAGCAAACAAAGAAGGGTGAATTTCCCCTATGAAATCTAGGCCCCATTGTAGAAAGGGACCTTCAACAGTGATGGGTTGTAGGGGTAAAGGGAGGAGTTTTCTTTTGCCTTCAAAGATCTCGCATTTGTGGCAGGCAACTATCATTTTATGGACATCATTGAAGAGGGTGGGCCAATAGTAGCCAGCTCTGAGTATTTTGTTTGCAGTGGCTTTCCAACTCAGATGGCCTCCACATTCTCCAGCATGAAATTCTTGTTTAACCCTCTCTGCCTCATTCTTAGGAAAACATTTAAGCAATAGGCCATTAGGATTCTTCCAGTATAAGTTTTCATTCACAATGCAGTAATTTATGGTTTTTAGCTTTAAAAATTTGGCCTTGGTCTTTGATAATCAAGGTGGGGCATTGAGGTGTGTAAGCACATACAGAATGTCGGAATACCAAGGAGAGCTCTGAAATTTTTCCTCAATAGTGAGATCAGACAATTCTTGTTGCTCATCCAAGGTATTTATCATGTTAATGTCCAGGGCTTGTAGGTTTGATTCAGCCATTAATTTAGCTAAGCCCTGACCTTTAATCAGTTTGGTAGGTTTTATCTCAAGGTCATACTCTAAGATCACAACTATCCATTTGCCCCTTTTCCCATCTGGGTCTTGGGACAGTATATCTTTGACTATGATGTTGGGCACATAAGCTATAGTGTGGGAATGAAGTATTTACACCCTGAATTCTTTCAAGGCCTTAATCAGAGCATAGGCCTGTTTCTCCATGATGTTTTATTTCAAGGGGGCATCTCTGAGTGATTTGCTAAAGAAGGAAATCGGTTGTTCCATTCCTTCTGTGTTTTTCTGCAGCAAGACTGCAGCCACTATGTGCTCTGAGGCAAAGGAAAAGATCATGAAATCTTTGGAGAAATCGGGGCTGATTAGGATGAGAGCTTGGGTGAGTGCGATTTTCACCGATTCGAAAGATTGTTTAGCTCCTACAGTCCATCTAACTCCTACACCTTTCTTCAGCATGTTGGTCATGTTCCTAAGGTGTTCAGCCAGATTAGGAATAAACCTCCTAAGGAAGTTAATATTCCCAATGAAAGACTGTAATTCCTTGATGTATCTAGGATGTGTGGTCTGTAGTATTCCCTCAACTCACTGTGGCTCTATCCTGATTCCCTTCTCGGATATAATGTGGCCAAGGAGTTTACCCTCCTGTAGCCCAAAGACAGTATTTTTGGGATTCAAAGATAGACCAAACCTTCGACATTTTTCAAATAATTTTCTCAGAGGTTTTAGGTGTTCTTCTTCAGTCTTAGAAAAGACTGTTATGTCATCCAAGTAGATAATGATGAAGTGCCCTATCTCATCTGAAAAATCTATGTCCATCGCTCTTTGGAAGGTGGCTCCAGCGTTCATCAATCCAAAAGGCATCTTCATGTACATGAAGGTACCCCATGGAGTGGTAAAGGCTGTCTTGAGTTGATCTTTTGGGATTACTAAGACTTGGTTATATCCATAGAAACCATCTAGTAGGGAAATCCTTTTAGAGCCTACTACCTTCTCAAGAATATGTTCCATTTTAGGCAAAGGGTAATTGTATTTGAGTGAGGCTTTATTAAGATTCCTAAAGTCTATACACAATCTGATTTACCCTATTTTCTTCCTCACAACCACTAAGTTTGATACCCAATCAAAGAACCTCACAGGCAAAATTATACCGGCTTCATACATCTTCTTGATTTCCTTCTCTACTGTAGGCAGTTGTTTAGGATTGATCCTATGAAGCTTTTGTCTAAAGGGCTTCTGATTTTCTTTCAGGGGTATTTTGTGCTAGATTATGTTTGTGTCGTAGGCCTTTAAGTCCTCATAGCTCCATGTAAACACATCAATGAATTCCTTGAAAAGGTCAATGTATTTGTTCTTCATGTCTACAGGTAAAGACTTAGCCAGTTTAATCATTTTGGGCTTATCTTCAGTGCCTATGTTGCATTCTTCTACATCAGAGTGTGCATGATCTATAGTGGGCTTTTTTGCCACATCATCAAAGTCAAAGAGGTCCTCTAAGGGTGCCAGGCCTCTGGCTATATTCTTATCTTTGGCCTGCAACACCTCTACCTCTTGACTATCTGCATTTTCACATTTTCTGTCTGGATTTCCAGTCTGTTCATCTAGAGAGTTTATTTCTATATTACAGGGTGTTTCTTCCTCATCTGAGGATTCTTCACTTAGGCAGCTACTGTCAGATTTAGAGTTTGAATTAGTAAACTCAAACTCATTTCTTCCTACCAGGAAATACTCAATCTGATTATCACCTTCAAAAACCTGCCAATATTTTTCGTTGTCTAGCACAGCAGATCTAAATTTGGTCTGAATGATGACCTGTTGGTCGCTGGGAGTCTTGGAGTAGGAACTGGCCAGGCAGGCTAATCCGTTTGCAATGACATTTTGACTCCTAGGAACAAACACTAATTTGTATTCAACAAACGTCTTTAGTAGATCCATGGTGTCATTCCTATATGCTCTCAGCCTAGGATGTTTCGCTGTGTATTCTCTGTTCACCTGTTTTATCACCAGCTCAAAATCTCCTTGCACGGCTATTTTACGGGCTTCTAATTTCCTCAGCAGATTTAGACCCAGGATCAGAGCCTCGTATTTAGTGACATTATTCATGCATTTGAAATGCAGACTATAGGCGTGGCTCTCAGCATAGTCATTTTCTGTATTGTGTAACCATACCCCCGCTCCGGCAGTTCTCTTGGTGCATGACCCATCAAAGTTCATCACCCAAAGGGGTTCACTCTTGGTTTCGGTGTCATTATTTTCCCTGTGGCTGGTTTCTCCATTATGTTGCGTTATAGGGTATATACTAGGTTGTAGATTGCTTTGTTCCTTGTGAAATGTATGAGTCTCTGGGATCTGGCCAGATGGTTGTTTACGCTCTGTTTCCTGTTCACTCGGGGTTAGGTCTTCACCGCATATCCTACAGGTTTCGTTGAAATTTTCTTCTCCGTTGTCCTCTAAATCCAGAGCAGCCATTATGTTAAAATCAATAGCTTCTACCTCTCCATTTTTATCTCTATTTTGGGACCCTGACTCTTCTAAGGATTCATCATTACAAAATATGAAAGATTCAAGGTCTGTATGTACAGAATAAATAGGTGAATTTTCTGGTTTTTCGGGGCTACTGACTAGGAATTTCATCTGTGCCTCCCTATATAGTTTTCTAAGTTGGCCAAAGATAGGGATTGTGGCATATGAGCCATCCATCTGAATCGTACCCTACAGCTTGGCTCCCCATGATCTTGATAGTAGCATGCCATACTTGGGTGGCACATCTGCCACCACGACATCCATGACCATGCATTTAGCTAGGATTTGAGTTAAGCTCACACACAAGTCTTTGATCAGGCCTAGGCATTTTACTCTGCTAGAGTCGAAAGAGTATAAATATTTGTAGGGTCTTGTTATCTCTAGACCTAGTCTTTCCATAACTACCTTAGGCATTAGGTTGTGAGATGCTCCAGAATCATGCATTGCATTTTGCAGGATCTTGTCATGAATGTTGAGACTGATATAGAAAGGTGGAACTACCCCCTCCTAAAACTTCCCCTTTATCTTAGGTCCAAACAAGAGGGCAGGTTGATCATCGTTGAAATTGACAGAGTCACCATTCTCACTAAGGTTCAAAGCCTTCAAAATCTGGCCTTTATATACATCCTGAGTGGCCAGCTCAGAAAGTGGGATAGAGATTTTAATTCTTGCAATCTCACTTTCCAAATTGAAATTGGACTGACTCTTGGGAATGCTCATCTCTGTTTTATTTTCCACCACCTTAGTGGCTGAATCAATGGGCTGATTCTCATTATGTACAGCGTTTGTGATAGTTTTATCAGGAGCACTAACTGTAGTGCTAGTGCTGCTAGCTGGTTTACCTTGTGCATTAGTGTTTTGGTTGTCTTTTTCTCTATTCTTTCCAGAACTCGCAGCTGTTGATTTGTTGTTTTCAGCAATTGCTTTAGAAGTTTTCTCATGCCTCTTTTTGATGGTAGTCTCAGAATATTTGGGTTTGGCAGTTTCTTGACTCTTTTTGCTTCTGAGTTCATACTGTTCTCTGACCTGCATCATGGCATTTTCAAATCCTAATCTGTAATCTTTAGATTCCAACCATTCCTCCTCCCAACCAGAGGGTGAAGGCTGGTCTTCTTCTGAATAACAGTTATGGATTGAATCTTCTGTTTCAAACATATTAATTGTGTTTCCCTCAAAATATTCTATGATTCCCTCATCTTCATCAATAAAATTATCTTGGAATGGGGGAATAACTTGTTGATCTGATTCTCTTTGTCTGTTGGGAGCGTTAGTGTTTTTTCTAAAGTTCTGGTTCTGGTTCTTGTTCTGATTGCTAATGGTGACAACCATCTTTTCCATAATTTGTTGTAACCTTTCCACATTTTTAGACAACTTATCATAATTTTGTTCAGATGTGGAAGCTACGTTGTCATCTCTATACGTTACCCTTCTCTCCGACTTTATTCTTGCTCTTTTTTCAATCAGATTTGCTTATATATTCACTGCTCCTTTTTGCATGTCCTCCAGTGTGTTGTATTCCTTATCCCTAAGCTCATAGGCCATGTCAGCATCAAAGCCTTCGGGGTATTTTTCTAGGGCCATGCCTTGTGGAGGTTTCATATGTGGAGGGAGAGCATTATAAATGTTGTTGAACCTTGTTGTGTAATCGTGGACACTCTCTCCTACGTTTCTCTTAAGGGTCATGTATTCTGCCAAAAGTTGGCGAGGATTCGCCCTAGTTTCCCATTTGTTTATGAAAGTATGATATAATCCCTAAAGATCATTGATGCTACCTGGAGGTAGGCCCTTGAACCATTTCTTCACATCACCCCCTAAGCTCTGGGAAAAGATTCTCATTTTGACTGTATCATCATCAATTTCCATGTAGTCGAAAGAATCCTCCATCTTATCTACATGTTTTTGGGTCATGATGGACTCTTTTGCAGTGAAGTGTGGGATATTAGAATTATAATCATTTGGTAAGGGTACTAGAGGCTGAGGTAATAGTAGGGGTGCATACCAGGTTGCCATGATGATGTTTTGATGGGCTAAAGGGGCTTGGGCAACAGGTATATGGATGACAAGGATATTATGACCAGCAGAGGACTGATGAGCAGACCTAGGATGACTGAGCCCCAAGTTTTGTATGAAATGTAAATCAGGAGGTGTAGATGGAGGGGTCTGTCTATTCCCAAGGTGTCTACCACCTTGCCATGGTGAATCAGGAAGCTCAGGGTCTGGCTGGTCTAAGCCACTGAATGACCTAGTTCTAGATAAGTTTTTAGGTAGGTCTAGGTCAAGGTGAAAGTCTGATAGAGCTGTAATATCTTCTGGTGCAGAATTAGCTCTATAGATGTGACTAGAAACAATTGATCTTTTAAGTGTAGGAGCTCCCTTGAGGATGCTCTCGGGGTTATCAACTATTTCAGGTGGGTCTGGGTTAGGGTAAGCTCTTGTATGAATGGTTCTAGAAGCTAGAATGTTGTTTTCTGATCAAGCAGCCTAACCCTACTCGTTACTTATACCGTGGTGATGTTGTTAAGGAGGCTGGTCTTCCAGTGGAGTCTAATGTGCACCAAGATAATCAGCAGGCCTACTAATCACCAGTGGAGTCTTTGAAACATTTATGGAATATTGGAGTCGCCAAGTGGAGGTTATAGGAAGTTTTTTGGAGGGTACATTGTCCACCACAGTGCTCTTGAGATGTCCCTTTTCCAGGACATCTTCAAACACAACAAACTCTAACCAGAGATTGACTAGGAGGGCATTTACCAGATATATCACCTCTGAAAGAGTGTGAGATCCGGAGGCTACCTGGCCCTTTCCAGACTCTATGTAGAGGTTGATGTGAGAATAGGAGGGTTTAACTGCCAACCTAACCAGAGATCGTAGGTGTTTTGAGTGCCTAGGAATGTTTAAGGTGTAATGCACTCACTCCCCAGTGGAGTCGCCATTATGTTGGGGTTCCCATGTTTTGGCCAGATTGGCAAGACCAAAAGATGAGATAACATCATAACCACTTTCAGGCCTCGAGATCTAGCCCTCCTGGGTCCAGAGAGGGATCTCTCTATATGAGAAAAGGTTTATGTCTATGAGGCTCAAATGTTATGAATTTAGGCTAGTTATAGGCACAAGGTTTGTTTGTTTGATTGTTTTTTTGGTTGCTAGTTATCAGGAAAAGTAGGGTTCAATGCAAGACCAGGATGAGCAAAGAGGGATAAGGCAGAGGAGAAATATTCCAGGAAATATTCAAAACCATTGGGCAATGGAGTCAAGAAAGGATTTGCTTGCTACTCAAAAGGCAGGCTTTCAATTGGGCTAGTCATCTGAAACTTAGGATCTTTCAAGATGGTTATGTGATATGGAAAGTAGGAGGGAGGAGATAACATAGATTTTAAAGCACAAAGTTACAGATTAGCAGGTCGTACAAGGATCCTAGTGGACAGGGCTAACACTAATCCCTAGTGTTCCCAAATCTTCCAACTAAATCTATGACAAGAAGCATCTAAGAACTGAATTCATTTAATTCATACATCAGAGAGTAGGAAATAACATCCACTACACTGGTTAAACCAACTGAAAACATTCCTTAGATAATACATTCAGAAGAGAAACATGAATGGAAAGGAGAGCAGAAACATAGGGTACCTAACAAGGGTAAATCCTATGCCAATATTCTGATGCAAGGCAGTAGAAATGAAATGAAATGAATGTAAACACAAAGATAGGAAAAAATCACCACTGCTTCAGATCAGGATCCAAAGAAATGTGCTTGTCATATTAAATAACAATACCAATCAAGTACAATATTTGAATATTTCTCTAGCACTTGGCCTCACACAGCACTTGGCCTCTAAAACACATCCTATGAATCATTCCACAATTCCTATACAGAGACTAAGTCTTAAAGGAACTACTTGCAGTTCTCTAATAACTGAAAAAAAAACATTACAATGAGTTCTTCATGAATTTATAGCTCCGAAGGAGCAGAAGAGGTAGGTGGAGAACTAAATGCAGTATTAAACTTTTGAAAAGAAAGAGGGCCGAAGCACATTCTGTATAGATCCTGTGCATTAATCTATGGTGTTATTTGGGTGAACAAATGATCTTTTTTAGACTGGGGATTACTCTGATATGAATCTAATGTGTTCTGAATGTAGTACCGTGTGGTGCTATTGGTGGATAAACAAAAGATAAAGAAATGATAAAGAGATCTGCCATACTGATGAAGTAAATGCTCTGATAGTACTGGGGCTAATTCAGGGTAGGAAATCTTTCGAGAACACGGCATAGATTGAACACTACATGGGTGCTCTATCCTTCATGGAGGGAAAAACATTCTGTTGTTGTATAAACCCCTGATATGCATTTATTTCTACGTTTTGTACCTTTGCATGATCTGTGGGATCATTGATCTGGTGCTTTTCCTCTAAACTGCTTTATTAAAGTTCAAAACACTCAATGCAGAATGCTGAAATCCTTGATCGTAAGCTGATTTTTTTCCACGGCTTCATAAATGTCTCGATCCTGCAGGATCTGAGCTTTGATGGTGCTATATAGGGTTTGCGAAGTTTCAAACTTTGTCCTTTCATGGGATTTATATTGCCACCACCTTTCTTGACATTTCCTTGTAGTACCAACTTCCAAATCCAACTCTCTGTCTACGCAACACGCCATTAAAGAAGTACATGTTCACCATGGTGGTTTTCCACCTCTTTGAAACCCTGCAAAATATGAAAACATGTTAAGAAAACAATGGGGATGGTGGACGCAACGGGGTGGCTAAACTGATTACGCAGACTGGTTAGATGGCGAAAACATCGTGGAAGACCCATAGTGTGGTGAAAATGATATGGATTATAGTCGGGAGGTGGCGTGGAGGAAAAATAAATGAAAACATTAATAAATCCAACCTATGAACAAATATATGAAACTGGAGGGCGACTGTACAGTGGCACACGTGGAAGTGACGTGGCGGGACCGGTCGACAGCGGAAGAGTCAACAACAGGAAGACCAAACTGGGCCGTCGGATCTGAGAGGAGATCGATGGTCGAACGCACAGTGGAGGGCAATGAATGGGGGGCCCAGGGTATGGAGACTATGGTTTAAACCCCGCGCAACTTCTTTGAGCGATGATAGTTGGATGGGCAGGGGCAGATCTGACGACTCATATGAATATCGCTGCACGTCCCATGCCGAACATTAACGCACGATGGGAGGGTGGTTTTTCCGCCGTACAGAAGCCACGCGTCGAAAGGTGTTGTTTGGTCAATTTAGTGTGTCCTAAATTGCTAACATAAATTATCAACCAGGGATTCGTAAGCTGACGAAGTGTGGCGCACTATATGTGCAAGATAACCCATCTCTTACTTTTTGTCGTTTTTGGATTTTTATTGATCTTGGTTGGTTTCCTAATGTGAGATGGAAATTTTAAAAGACAAGTATGGTTATGAATATTCAAGGCAATGATGTCATTTATAATGATTTACCAACTTGAAACTGAAAAAGGAATTTGAAACATACAATGACAAAACTTGAAAGGAAATGAAAAAGGTGCTGCTAATCTAATAAATCAAAACAGTGAACTAGTGAGCATGAAACCAAACTATTCTTGCTGCTGTCTAAACACAAAAGAAACTATGCTGAAAGAAATCCAAAAGTTGCAATAAAGTAAATCTAAATCAAATTACATCAACTTGTCTTCTGATCCCTCATCATTAGTCCAGCTATGATTTTCGGAAGTAACCATAAACAACTTGAGTAACTGATATCTAACTTGCAGAAAGTAAACTAATATCAAACCACACATTCATACTTCAATCCCTCACCATCAGTGCAGCTGTGGCTTTCGGAGGTAATTGAAAATTACATGAGCAATTTAATATATCTAACTTGCAGAAAGTAAACTAATATCAAACTACACACTCATACTTCAATCCCTCACCATCAGTCCAGCTGTGGCTTTCGGAGGTAACTGAAAATGACATGAGCAATTTAATATATCTAAATCTGACTACTGAAGTAAATGTGCAAGACTGAAATAAACAAAGCAATACCGGAATTAAACAAAAAAACTAAGAAAAAAATAAATTAACAGCAGAACAATATTGATTCCATGTCATTAGTCAAAAGATATGCAAATGCCCGGGCTGCCATGAAAAATTATGCTAAAAGCTATGATTTCAGAAAGCAATCTAAGTAAGGAAATATGACAAAACAGAATTGAAAGCAACTTATCTAGAAAATATGTAAAAGCCTCCTTGGATAGCAGGGGCCCTCTGCTACCAATTTGGTGAAGTCCTTCAGCTCCTTAAAGTTGTAATCAAAACAGCATCAAAGAACTGAATTTCTCTATTAAAAAGAACTCACAAATCTACATCCCATTCCATTTTGAACTTTGTCTACTTCTTCATTACTTTCTCATTACTTTCTCATTACCTATGATAGGAGAAAGCTTCTCCTATTTATACAAAATATGAGGAGACATCTCATTAATGGGAGTCCTTGAATCTCTCCCTCCATCTCTAGAGTTACAATCAAAATAGGAAATGAAAAGACACATGTCTTTCTAGAGTTTCAACACAACTTGAGGAATGAGACACATATCCTCTTAGAGTTTCAATACAACAAGGAAGTGAGACACATATCCTCTTGATCCCATAATCTTCTCCAACCAAATTTGAATTTGGCCTTAGAGTGCCACATAAGGGTCTTCTAGAAGTCTCCTTTTGACCTACACATGTCACAAAACTCATAACACATATATAGATATATGAAACTATGTTGATTTTCTAGTTTCTAATCATAAATTCACTTAAAATACATAAAATAAATAACTTTGGAAAACAAGGATCCTAACCCATATATTTATGAAAATGGTTACTTGATGTAGGGTTTTAGGTCAAATGGCTATGAAATAAGAGCTAAATGGTTATGAAATAATGGAAATATGTATGAATATGGAGAACATTTTTGAGACTCAACATACCCCCCAACTGAAGTTGTTGCATGTCCTTATGCAACCATTGCAATGATTCATTTGTCCATGAGTTGATCTTTTATGAGTTTTGACTCATATAGATTCATTCCAAACTTTGCTTCTTGATTTTTCCTTTTTGGAAAAGTATAATACATTTGATTGCAACTTCTTCTTCTTCTTCTTCTTCTTCTTTTCATTGGTTGGTTCTTGTGTGACAACCATTTTTTTTCCTCCTTTTTTTTTTTTTTTTTTTTTGAAGCATTGGTTCTTGTGTAACAATGCTTTATTTTATTTGTTGCATCAAAGTTCATGAAAACATTTAGAATCAATTTCTTCATCAATGAATTGATCATTTGCAAGGCATATAATCTTTTGGATCATGTTGCAACAATAGTTGGTTGGGAAGTATATGTGTATGGAAATGAAATGAAAATGTGTGATAGTGTATGACATGTGGATATGAAATAATGTCCCTTCCCCCACCTAAAGATATGACAATGTGAAAAAGGGAGTGAGGAATTTTTCCAAAGTTACAATTTTAGCATTCTAATGAATTACATGACTAAAAATTAGAAAACAAAATACCTTCACTTACCTTAAATGTGGATGAGTTGTGTATGTGTGGTGGCTGCAAAATTCTGATCATATTCTTCTTCAAGTGGCTGAACAAGAGGAGTCATGGATAAAGAGATGAGATGACTTTTATTGCTTCTACTAAAACTTGCTGAATCTGCTCCAAAATGCTGAAAATAATAGTCTTCATGTCTTCAAAACTCATTGGCACAATTCCTACTATGTGAAAATATGTTCTGATGTCGAACATAGTAGGAAATTGTTGAATTAGTGGCCATTAATGGATGCCACTAGTCAACACGAGAACTCTCACCATTGATGGCAATGAGAGTCAAGATGCCCTAACACATCTTGCTAGGTACGAATGATTTTGCTGATGTCGAGTCACCTAAAAGATCTGACGAACAAGGGACATTAGTGTATTCCCATTGTTTGTCAGCATGAGAACTTGCCATTAAGGCATGCAAGCCTCAAGGTGTTTTTACAAAGAACTTAGACTCAAAGGACTATGGACTCAATAGTTTGCATTGAAGCAGGGCTTATTTGCAGAATGAAAATGACAAGAAATGGAAGATGAAAATGGAAATGGGCAATAAGCATGTGAATGAGCCTCTTGCTTTTATTTGTGGGTTATGAATGGACAAAAAGAAATGGAAAGTGGATGTGAATGTAAATGGAAAACATGAAGTGAAATGAGGTGAATGGTTTATTATGAAGTATGGATGTGATGGAGACAATAGTATCTGAAAGTTTTTCAAATGTTTGGATCTGATTTTACATCAGCATATTTCCTCCTCTTTGTTGCTGATCATCCTCTTATGAAACAAATTGGTCTCTTAAAGAGACACCATTCTCTTGTAGTCATTTTTCCTTCCTCCTGGAACCTGCAAAAAAAACTAATACTTCTTCTGCAATGGAATGTAAGATTATCAAAGGGAGAGAGGTGATCAATCTCTCTAGTTATGATATTTACACACAAAACTAAGAATTTGTATTAATGAAACAAGTTCTCAAGGGAAAAATCAAAAGAATTTATACCTGTTTTGGAATTAGTGCCTCAAATTGAATGTAGCTTATTTTCAGCAATTTATTTCATTATTTTCCATTTCAAACTCTAATGAAGGATTTCTCATTGTATAGATCTTGTTGAGACCTTTCCAACGATACTTGAATCATCAAAATCTGATTTTGTATGAGAAAGTTAGGCTGATTTGAACAATGAGGTTTTTCAGCTGCGGAATTGCAGAACCGCTGCGGAATTGGACTTCAGCTGCGGAATTGAAGAACGGTTGCGGAATTAGACTTCAGCTGCAGAATGTCGACGGTTTCTGTAGCTAAAAATCTTGAATAAAAAGTTAGCCATTCATCCTTCATCATCAGTCCAAAATTAATCAATACCTTCAAAAAAAATGAGCAAATAACTTATTCATTTCATTGATTCAAAATTATTGATTTTTTTTTTTTTTTTTTTTTAACAACAAAAGAGAAATGCAATTTTTTTTTTTAAATTTCAACAAATGATGCTAAATAAAGCAAACTCAGATACATTGACCAATCGCGACCTTGCAATGACCATAGAATGGTAAGTGGAGATCACATAAGATGAAAAATAATATACTGGTGAGCATTGAAGAACATAAAAGACATGATTGCTATTTCAAAATATAATCTTTCATCTCTTCAAAATTTATTTTTGTATCTGTTTGATCCTTGAGGACTATCACAATCAGTAACTGTTCAGGACCACCCCCCTCAGTTGGAATTCCAATTGCAGTAGTTGCCATTACAGACACGTTCAATCTCAATTGAGCTTACCTTTATGCTACTAAGGTTCATTCTGCCATCTGCACGACCATGTGCTTGATAATATCCTCCTGTAGTTTGCTCAATTCATCCCCATGCCCTCTTAATGTCTTTCCATAGTGATGTGGCATCCCTTTGAAATAAACATCATAATGGTTGGTGTTTAATAATGTCATTGAAGCACCAAAAATTGTTGGGCAGATGATAAAGGAGATGTGAAATCCAACATTCAGAAAACGAAATTGAATTAAATTAAAAAATGAGTGGAATGTGCATTGAATGCCATGATAAGAGTTTGATTTTGATTAGAATTCCTCTTCCTAGAAATCAGGAAACCGAATTATCAATGAAGAGTGCCGTTTTCAAATTCTTCACTCAGAAAAAATCGTTTTTCCTCACGCGGCAAGCAAAAATGGCCTTCAAAGAACCGAGAATTTCTCCCAGACCGCCACGCATTTCTTAAAACGGTTTCTGGGTTATCTAATTGACCACGTTAGCGAAAAAACCCATGTCGTGGATTTTCAAAATTCATCCTAAATCGTTCAGAAAACGCGTTTCAAATTGACGTGTCAAAAACAGTTTGCGTTTTTCTGGGTTCTGCCTCAGCAACAAAAATCGTTTTCTTCAGAACGTGGTTCAAAATTGCGTTTTTCTGAGAATGAAACACAACTTCTGGTTTGCTGATTTCCATATGTAAAGAGTGTTTTTATCCTGAGCATTCTTCAGTTCAGTCAAGGCACGTTTTTTTTTTATGTTTGAAAATTTTGTCAATTTCATTGCCTTGTTCTCTTACATGCCATTTTATGAATCTGAAGGAGCGTTTGATGATGGCAGGCGGCATTGGCAAGGCTGACAGGCCTGGTATAATAAGAGGAATTGGCATTTGGGAACTTGACAGGTTTGAATGGCGAGAGATTGCATGAAGGCCTCACAAATTCTTTCAAAGATTTGGGGAATTTGATGATGTTTCCAGCTTGAATCCTACAGGTCGATAATGTTGTCATAAGCTCTGAAACACAGCAACCTAGCAGCCTTACAGCATCTCTAACTCCATCATTTTCAACTTCTACATGATTTTTATTATCAGAAGCAAAAAAAATAAAAAATAAAAATAAAAAAATCTGATGTTTCTGAGCCATAATACAACTGCAAGCATCGTAAATAGTTGAATTTTTATGCTTTCTGTTGAGAGTAATTCATTTTTTCCAAAATGCCATGGCCTTTTCATTTTTGTTTATTGATCTGATTTGTTGTTGTTTTGTTTTTGTTGTTGTTGTTGTTGTTGTTGTTTTTTTTTTTTTTTTTTTTTAATAAAACTATATATGTTATATTTTCAAGAATTAAAAATATACATATATGTTTTACTAAACAAAATGATTTTTTTTTTTTAAATTGTTTTGTTAATAAAATTACACATGTTAAATTTTGGAAAATTAAAAATATACATATGTAATTTACTAAACAAAAACAATTTATTGATTTTTTTTTTTTTAAATGATTTGTTATTAAAATTATATATATATTTTCAAAAATAAAAATATACATATATATCTTAGTAACAAAACAATTTAAATTTTTTTTTTTCATTTTTTTATTTTTTTTTTATTTTCATTTTTATTTTAATTGATTTGTTTAATAAAATTATGTATGTTATATTTTCAAAAATTTAAAAATACACATATATATTCATTAAACAAAAACAATTTATTGAAATCAAAATTTTTCATGAAAACAAATTTTTTTTTAAATTGTTGAATCAATTGAAATGATGAAGTTTTATTTTGTCTCATTTTTTTTTTACATAACAATTCTTTTTCTGATCCTCCAGATCACACAAAGTGCAAGAGGAGAGCATACTCAAGAATTATTAAAATTTTTTTTACATAACAATCCTTTTTCTGATCCTCCAGATCACACAAAGTGCAGGAGGAGAGCATACTCAAGAATTATTAATTTTTTTTTTAGGTGTAAGAAATAAGGCTACCTAGTTACACTTCCCCGGCAACGGCGCCAAAATGTTTGGTCAATTTAGTGTGTCCTAAATTGCTAACATAAATTATCAACCAGGGATTCGTAAGTTGACGAAGTGTGGCGCACTATATGTGCAAGATAACCTATCTCTTACTTTTTGTCGTTTTTGGATTTTTATTGATCTTGGTTGGTTTCCTAATGTGAGATGGAAATTTTAAAAGACAAGTATGGTTATGAATATTCAAGGCAATGATGTCCTTTATAATGATTTACCAACTTGAAACTGAAAAAGAAATTTGAAACATACAATGACAAAACTTGAAAGGAAATGAAAATGTGCTACTGAAATGAAAAAGGTGCTGCTAATCTAATAAATCAAAACAATGAACTAGTGAGCATGAAACCAAACTATTCTTGCTGCTGTCTAAACACAAAAGAAACTATGCTGAAAGAAATCCAAAAGTTGCAATAAAGTAAATCTAAATCAAATTACATCAACTTATCTTCTGATCCCTCATCATTAGTCCAGCTATGATTTTCGGAGGTAACCATAAACAACTTGAGTAACCTGATATCTAACTTGCAGAAAGGAAACTAATATCAAACTACACATCCATAATTCAATCCCTCACCATCAGTCCAGCTGTGGCTTTCGGAGGCAACTGAAGATGTTATGAGCAATTTAATATATCTAACTTGCAAAAAGGAAACTAATATCAAACTACACATTTCATAATACAATCCCTCACCATCAGTCCAGCTGTGGCTTTCGGAGGTAACTGAAAATGACATGAGCAATTTAATATATCTAAATCTAACTACTGAAGTAAATGTGCAAGACTGAAATAAACAAAGAAATACCGGAATTAAACAAAAAAACTAAGAAAAAATAAATTAACAGCAGAACAATATTGATTCTATGTCATTAGTCAAAAGATATGCAAATGCCCGGGCTGCCATGAAAAATTATGCTAAAAGCTATGATTTCAAAAAGCAATCTAAGTAAGGAAATATGACAAAACAAAATTGAAAGCAACTTATCTAGAAAACATGTAAAAGCCTCATTGGATAGCAGGGGCCCTCTGCTACCAATTTGGTGAAGTCCTTCAGCTCCTTAAAATTGTAATCAAAACACCATCAAAGAACTGAATTTCTCTATTAAAAAGAACTCACAAATCTACATCCCATTCCATCTTGAACTTAGTTACAAATCTACTTCTTCATTACTTTCTCATTACTTCTTCATTACTTTCTCATTACCTATGATAGGAGAAAGCTTCTCCTATTTATACAAAATATGAGGAGACATCTCATTAATGGGAGTCCATGAATCTCTCCCTCCATCTCTAGAGTTACAATCAAAATAGGAAATGATAAGACGCATGTCTTTCTAGAGTTTCAACACAACTTGAGGAATGAGACACATGTCCTCTTAGAGTTTCAATACAACAAGGAAGTGAGACACATATCCTCTTGATCCCATAATCTTCTCCAACCAAATTCGAATTTGGCCTTAGAGTGCCACATAAGGGTTTTCTAGAAGTCTCCTTTTGACCTACACATGTCACAAAACTCATAACACATATATAGATATATGAAACTATGTTAATTTTCTAGTTTCTAATCATAAATTCACTTAAAATACATAAAATAAATAACTTTGGAAAACAAGGATCCTAACCCATATATTTATGAAAATGGTTACTTGATATAGGGTTTTAGGTCAAATGGTTATGAAATAAGAGCTAAATGGTTATGAAATAATGGAAATATGTATGAATATGGAGAACATTTTTGAGACTCAACAGGTGTATGGAATTACTAGCTGATGAGGGAATACCGCCTACTGCCCAAAGGCGGTGCAATGAAAACCGGGTTATTTTATGGCATGGAGAGCGGCGAGGACCACAATGGCGGATACACTCCAAACCATTGATCTGGCGGCGAATGGACGGCGATGGCACGATTGGTGGTTTGAACGGGTGAATCATGAACGCTGCGGGGTTTGATGATCGTCGTCGGATTTATATGGATCAACGGTCGAGAAAGTGCCGGATAAACATACGGGCCAAGCGCCTTCGGGGCTAGCGCTTTGGTCACGGCGCTGGGTTACATGGAGAGTGTTGGGGTTCCCATGTTTTGGCCAGGTTGACAAGACCAAAAGATGAGACAACATAGAACCACTTTGGGACCTTAGGATCTAGGCCTCCTAGGTCCAGAGAGGGATCTCTCTATATAAATCAAAGGATATGTCTTTGAAGCTCTAAGTTATGAATTTAGGCTAGTTATAGGCTCAGGGTTGTTTGTTTGGTTTTTTATGTTTGGTTGTTGGGAATCAGGAATAAAGGGTCCAAAATGAAACAAGGGTGAGCAAAGAGGAAACTTAGGCAGAGACAGATAACTCAGAGAGCATCAAGGCCATTGGGCTATGGAGTCAAGAAAGGGTTTATATGTAATAAATGTGCAAGCTTTCAGTTGGGTTTGTCATCTAGAGCATTTGGATTTTAAAGGATGATTGGTGGGATGGGACATTACAGAGTGAAAATGAGTGAAGGAGAACCATCCAACTCTGTCTATAGATCGGGCCAGAGGTCATTTAACTCTAGGCCTACTTGGACAGAATTAGAGGCAATACAAGGGATCTTCGAAAGGCCTAATTAAGGTAGAAAGATCCTAGTGAGGCAGAGACGGGATTCTAGACCTCCCAGTGTTCTCAACACGCCCAACTAAATCTTAACAAGAACAGCTAAATATAGACTTCATTAATTCATACATCAGAGAGTAGGCAATACCATCCACTACACTGGTTAAATCAATTGAAATCAACATTAAGGTACACATATAAGCAGAAAACGTAAAGGGTTGGGAGAGCAGCAACATAAGGTACCTATCAAGGGTAAATATTATGCCAAACTTCTGATGCGAGCCTGAAGAAACATGATGAAATGAAAGCAAGTCAATCACAAATACAGAGAAAGGAAAACATCACCAGCTGCTTTAGATCAGGATCCAAAGAAACATGCTTGTCATATTAAAAACAACACCAATTAGGTACATCATAGCCCATAGCTTGAACATTCAGTCTGAATACATCTAATCTCAACCTATCTTACAATATTACACAGAGAACTTGTCTCAAGATGAAAATACTTGTGTTTCACTGATATCTCATCAACAACCTTACAATAGTTTCCTTCTGTGTTTTACAGTAGAAGAGACACAGGAGATCGACTGAGGGGGGCAGGTGAAAATTAAATGTATCATTAAACACAGAGTAGATAAGTAGGGCCGAGGCCCATTTTGTTTGAATACTAAGTATTTAATATATGTCACCTCTATATGCAGGGATGATCTTCTTCAGATTTTCCATTACTCCAGACATGACTTTGCTGCATTCTGGTGGCCATACTTTGTTGTAATTGTGGGGAATAAACAAATGGTGAACAACTGCTGAGAAGTCTGCTTCATAAATGTTTGACTACTACTGTGCTCAAGATCCTTTGGATCGATCCTCGGGGTCTTCAAACTATTGCTTTGCCTTCTTCTAAACCTCTGATTAAAGGCTTAAGATCTTCATTAGCTTGCCTTAATCTCTTTTTTCTCTGCATTGGAACACTTTGCTACTTCATTTTGCCTCTGACAGGGTAGCTTAGGTTTTAATGGTGCTGAAAGGTTTTCAATGTTCGAAATCTGCTTTTCCTTGACGCAAATCCTGTCAGCCACTTTCTTTGACTATCCCACGGCAGTACCAGCTCTCAGATTTAATTATGTCCGCACAGCTTGCCATGTAGAATCATGGCGGTCTTCTACCTTTAGAAACCCTGCAAAACAACAAACCTGTTAGAAAAACCATGAACAGGGACGATGAAGGCGGCGAGGGCGACGAGCATGGTTATGCTGACGATGAAATGACCAATGGTATGGTGATGGAAATGGGGAACGTACGGGGCGCGCACGTGGATGTGACGCGGCGAGGTGGGAGACCGTGGAATATTCAACAGTGGGCAGACGAATCAGGACCATCGATCGTGGCAGAGATCAACGACGGGTGGCGACAGAAGGTGGGCCAACGGGTACGATGAGCGGGGTTTAAACCGCATGCAATTTTGACAAATGATGACCATCAGATGGAGGATCGGAGATCTAACGACTGACAACAATTCCACTGGATGCCCTGTACCAAAGGTTAACGCGTGGGAGAACAGTGGTTTTAGAATCGTACAAGGGACAGGTGGTGCACTTTTTATGGAATTGCTGGTTTTTGGATGAATACCGCCCTCTGCGCATAAGCGGTGCGGAATATACTGGCGGTTTTCGAGCGAACGCGCTGGTGGGGACCACATGGAAAGGAAAGCTCTGCGTCGTTGATCTGTCGGGTGATGGACGGTTCAGATGAGATCACCGATAATGAATGGGTTCAACGGTATTTGCTGCGGGGGTGGCGATCGTCGTTCATTTGGTGAGATCAATGGCTAGGACTGCACCCAACGAGACTTTGTGGTAAACGCCTTTTGGAATTCGCGAACGGTTCCGACATGGGATCACATGGAAGAAACGGTGCGGGGCTAACGCGGAAGGGGGCTAAGGCCTGATATAGTGAAATTCATCATTTTGTTTCAATTTTAATGCATTTCAGGCCCGAAAGAGGTAACAATAGGTGGGTAAAGTGGAAATTTGGGGAAATAAAAGGTGACGGTGGGGTTTAGATAGGATTTAGGGGGGAATTTAAGGGGATAATGGGGGTAAAAGAGGGAATAATAGGCCTCTCTGAGCAATGGGTCAGCAGCAAGGATTAGAATTGGGCACAGCACAAAGAGACTTCAAGGAAGATGAGTTTTCAGGGGAAAGGTATTCCTTGAAGGCTCCAAGACAATCTAGCCCCCAGCTTGCTTGTCAAGAATTTCATAAGGGGGCTAACAGTGGCTCCACATGGGGATGGCTTCTTCTTGAACGAGTCAAGAAACCAGAGATGATCTTTGGAGTAGGCCAGATGCCTGCCGCTTGGCACATCCCTTCTTTCTTTAATTTTCAGTTGCCACAATATGTTAAGGACACAAATCAGCAGAAATATTTCCCAACCAATCTACCTACCCAAACTACAGTCCTAACATTTCGCTTTCGGCACATTTGAGCTAGCAGACCCTTTACATTTTATTTTCAAACCTATTCTAAATCTACCCTTATTTCTCCATGAGACCAGGTTAGACTGTTGGCCTCATGTGTTTCTCTACCAAATCTAACATCTGTTGGGATTAGACTGTCCAATAGATTTCTTCTCCTACATTCTAAAACAGGAAATTGAAAAACAGCCAAGCCAGGCTTAGACTATCTAACTTGCTGGAGTGGAATCTTGAAAATAAAACTGTGAAGGCATGAAATCTGCAGTTTTGATATATCCTTCTGTGTTTGTGACTCAGATTTTGAGCATATTAGAGTCACTTCTTCTCTCCATTTCAGCTCTGGTTTTAAGCATGTTAGAACTGAATCTTCTTTTCTTTGCCTTTCGGAAGTTCAAGTTTTGAGTATGTCTGAACCTCTTCCTTTCACTGTTTTTTTTTGGAAACATTTTCTCTGTTTTCTTGAAAGCAAAACTGCAATAGTATGTACAATGGGAATGGAACTGGAAATGAAAATTAGCAGAAGTAATGCTTGAGCATCCTGCCATTAACAGGACCCCCAAACAGCTCTGTACCATGAAGTTCTTGTAAGAAAAATGCATTATGACCCATAATGGCCTGGATGACAAATGGACCTTGCCACATGCTGTCAAATTTTCCATGTTTTCCCTTGTCCTCTCTTCTTGAATCCCATCTCAGAACCTTGTCACCAACTTTGAAATCTGAAGCTTTAGCTCTTTTGTCAAACTGTCTCTTTATGCTTTCTTGAACTCTGACAGCTCTGCTATAAACCTGCTCTCTAGTTTGCTGCAAATGGATAGTTTCATTGATTCTTCTCACCATACTGTTTTCCTTTGATTGGATCTCCTGAACAAGCTTGATTACTGGAACTCCAAGGCTAGTAGGAAAAACTGATTCTGTTTCGTAAACCAGCTGGAATGATGACATGCCAATAGATTTCTTCATGGTGAGCCTGTCAGCCCATAGAGCATGTACCAACTTTTTATGCCATGACTTTTTGTTCTCTTCTAGCAGCTTTTTGATGATTGTGACCAGGCTTTTGTTAGATGATTCAAACAATCCATTACCCTGGGGGTAATAGGTAGTTGAATGACCAAGTGCTATTCTGTACCTGTAACAGAAACAAATCATCCTCTTGGATCCAAAAGCAGCAGCATTGTCAGTGATTATTTTCCTCGTACAGCCAAAACGAGATAAGATGAAGTCCTCTAGGAACCTAATGATGACAGAATCAGTGGCATTCCTAGTGGGTATAGCTTCTATCCATTTAGTGAAGTAATATGTAGTAGTTAGGATCCATTTATGTTGTCCAGAGGAGGCAGGATGAATTTCTCCTATAAATTCTAGGCCCCATTGTATGAAGGGGCCTTCTATGGTGATAGGTTGCAGAGGGAAAGGAAGGAGCTTTCTTTTTCCCTCAAAGATTTGGCATTTGTGGCATGTAAGAATAATTTTATGAACATCACTAAAGAGTGTAGGCCAATAGTAACCAACCCTGAGTATCTTATTTGCAGTGGTTTTCCAACTCAATTGGCCTCCACACTCCCCGGCATGGAATTCTTGTTTGATTCTTTCAGCTTCAGTTTCAGACAAACACTTTAGCAATAGGCCATTTTGATTTTTCCAGTATATGTTCTCATTCATGATGCAGTAATTTCTAGCTTTGATTTTTATGAATTTGGCCTTTTTTTTGGGCAGTTCTGGAGGGGCATTGAGATTGGTGAGCACATAAAGGATATCAAAATACCACGGAGAGTTCTGAAACTGCTCCTAAACAGTAGGATGGGGCAATCCTTCCTGCTCATCTAAGGCATTCATCATGTTAATGTCAAGGGCCTGAAAGTTTGATTTAGACATTAATTGGGCTAGGCCTTGACCTTTGATCAGCTTGGTGGGTTTTATTTCAAGGTCGTATTCCAAGATTGTAGCAATCCATTTGCCCCTTTTCCCATCGGGGTCCTGGGACAAGATATCTTTAACCACTATATTTGGCACATGGGCAATGGTGTGAGAATGTAGAATGTACACCCTAAAGTCTTTTAAGGCATTTACCAGGGCATAAGCCTGCTTTTCCATGATGTTGTACTTTAAGGGTGCATCTCTTAAGGCTTTACTGAAAAAGGCGATTGGCTGTTCATTACCTTCTGAATTTTTCTGCAAAAAAACTGCAGCTATTGTGTGTTGGGAAGCAAATGAAAATATCAGAAAATATTTTGAGAAGTCAGGGCTGATAAGGATAGGGGCCTGAGTGAGTGCAATTTTTACAGACTCAAAATATTTCTTGGCTTCAACAGTCCACTTAATACCTGCACCTTTCTTTAGCATTTCAGTCATTTTTCTAAGGTGCTCAGCAAGGTTGGGAATGAACCTCCTAAGGAAGTTGATCTTCCCAATGAAGGACTGTAACTCCCTGATGTTTCTTGGGTGTGTGATTTGGAGTATTCCCTCAACCCTCTGCGGGTCTATCCTGATCCCTTTCTCAGATATGATGTGACCAAGAAGTTTACCTTCTTGCAACCCAAAAATAGTTTTCTTAGGGTTCAGGGACAGACCATACCTTCTACATTTTTGGAAAACTTTCCTCAGATGTTTTAAGTGTTCTTCTTCAGTTTTAGAAAAGACAGTCAAGTCATCCAAGTAGATAACTATGAAGTGTCCAATCTCATCTGAGAAAGCAATATCCATTGCTCTCTGGAAGGTAGCTCCAGCATTCATCAGTCCAAAAGGCATCTTCACATACATGAAGGTACCCCATGGAGTGGTAAAAGCTATTTTGAGTTGATCTTCTGGGAGTACAAGAACTTGATTATATCCCGAAAAACCATCAAGCAGGGAGATTTTCTTAGAGCCCACTACCTTCTATAGGATATGTTCCATTCTAGGCAAAGGGTAGTTATCTTTCAGGGAGGCTCTATTGAGGTTTCTGAAGTCTATGCATAGTCTAATCTCACCTGTTTTCTTCCTCACAGCCACTAATTTTGATACCCAATCGGAAAACCTTACAGGGACTATAATGCCTGTATCATACATCTTTTTAATTTCCTTCTCTACTGCAGGCAATTGTTTCAGATTGATCCTACGGAGTTTCTATCTGAAAGGCTTCTGATTTTCCTTCAAGGGTATCTTGTGCTGAATGATGTTGGTGGCATACGCCTTTAAGTCTTCATAGCTCCATGCAAACACGTCTATGAATTCCTTGAACAGGTCAATGTATTTTTTCTTCATGTTAGCAGGTATAGACTTAGCCACTTTTATCATTTTGGGCTTATCTTTAGTGCCTATGTTGCATTCTTCCACATCTGAGTCTACATTCTTTATAGTGGGCTTTTTTTCTACGTCATCAAAGTCAAAAAGGTCCTCTAGGGGTGCCAGGCCTCTGGGTATGTTATTATCTTTGGCCTGCAACACCTCTACCTCTTCAGTATCTGTGTTTTCACAATTTTCGGTTGGATTTCCAGTTTGCTCAGAAAAAGAATTTATTTCTATGTTACAGGGTGTTTCTTGTTCGTCTGGGGGATCCTTGCTTGGGCATTTGTCATCAGAAATTGAGTCTAAATCAGAAAATTCAAACTCATTCCTTCCCACAAGGAAATCTTCGATCTGTTTGTCTCCTTGAAAGACTTGCCAATATTTTTCATTATCTGGCACTGCAGCCCTGAATTTGGTCTAAATGATAATTTGTTGGTCGACTGGGGTCTTAGGATATGAACTAGCTAGACAAGCTAATCCATTTGCAATTGCATTTTGACCCCTAGGAACGAACGCTAACTCATATTCAACAAATGTTTTCAGAAAATCTAGAGTGTCATTCCTGTATGCCCTAAGCCTGGGGTGTTTTGCTGAATACTCACCATTCACCTGTTTGATAACTAACTCAGAGTCTCCTCTCACAGCTATCCTACGGGCTCCTAATTTCTTCAATAAATTCATACCCAGGATGAGAGCCTCATACTCTACAATATTATTCGTGCATTTGAAATGCATATTCACATCATGGCTCTCTGCATGGTCATTTTCTGCGTTACGTAGCCACACTCCTGCTCCAGCATTTTTCCTAGTACAAGACCCATCAAAATTCATTTCCCACAGGGGTTCGCCATTATGTCGCGCTAGAGGGTCTGTAATAGGTAGTGGGTTGTCTTTTCCTTCATGTGGTACATCAGTTTGAAGGGTATGACTAATGGGTTGGCTACATTGTGTTCCTGGCTCATTCTGAGTTAGGCTCCCACCACATATTCTACAGGTTTCACTATTGTTTTCTTCTTCAATTTCTTCCAGGGTAGCCATTATGTTCAGGTCTGTGATTTCATCCTCTACGTTTGTACCCATGTTTCCAGATTCTGACTCCCCTAAGGATTGGTTGTTATAAAGGATGAAAGAATCCAGGTCAATGTGCACAGAGTACAATGGCAAATTTTCAGGCTTTTCAGGACTACAGACTAGGAATTTCATCTCAGACTCTCTATACAGTCTTCTAAGTTGGCCAAATGTAGGGATACTGGCATAAGAGCCATCCATCTTCATTGTTCCTTGCAGTTTGGCTCCCCACGATTTGGATAATAGCATGCCATACTTAGGTGGCACATCCGCCGCCACCACATCCATGACCATACACTTAGCAGGAATCTGGGTCAAACTCACACATAAATCTTTGATCAGTCCTAGGCATTTTACTCTACTAGAGTCAAATGAGTATAAGTCTTTGTAGGGTCTGGTAATTTCTAGGCCTAGCCTTTCCATCACTACCTTAGGCATTAGATTGTGTGATGCACCAAAGTCATGCATGGCATTATGAAGGATCTTGTCATGAATGTTGAGACTGACATAGAAAGGTGGAACTACCCCTTCCTGAAACTTTCCTTCAATTTTTGGACCAAAGAGTAGGGCTGGTTGATCATCATTCAGATTTACAGAATCATTCATTTCCCCCAGATTCAATGCCTTCAAAATTTGGCCTTGATATACATCTTGAGCGGCTAGTTTAGATAATGGTACAGAGATTTTGATTTTTGCAAGTTCACTCTCTAGATTGAAAGTGGACTGGACCTTTGTAATGCTCAATTCCGTTTTATTTTCTACTGCTTTAGTAACTGAATCAGTTTGTGATTTCTCACTATGTACAGGGTTGGGAGTCGTTTTATCAGGAGCACTGGCTGCAGTGCTAGTGCTGCTAGCCGGTAGGCTTGGTTTTTTGGTGTGTTGGTTGTCTTTTTCTTTGTGTTTACCAGAACTTTCAGCTGTTGTTTTGTTATCTGCAGCAGATGCTTTAGAGGATTTATCAGGTCTTTTCTTGATGGTTACCTCAGGAGTTTTGGCTTTGGAATTATCTTGGCTTTTCTTGCTCCTAAGTTCATATTGTTCCCTGACCTGTAACATGGCATTTTCAAATCCTAATTTGTAATCCTCAGTTTCCAACCATTCCTCATCCCAATAAGAGGGTGAGGGTTGGTCTTCCCCTAAATCATAGTTAAGGACCGAATCCTCCGTTTCAAACATGTTAATTGCATTCCCTCCAGACTCTTCAATGATTCCCTCGTCCTCATCTAAAATTTTTTCTTGAAATGGGGGAATGATCTGTTGATCTGACTCTCTTTGTCTGTTGGGAGCAGCATTGTTTCTCCTCATATTCTGGTTCTGGTTTCTATTTTGGTTGTTGTTTTGGACAACCATCCTTTTAATCATTTGTTGCATATCTTCCATGCTTTTAGAAAATCTGTCATATTTGGGATCAGATGTGGAAGCTACATTGTCATCCCTATATGTCACCCTTTTTTCAGCTTTTAATCTTGCCCTTTTTTCCATCAAGTTTGCCTCTATGCTTATGGCTCCTTTCTGCATGTCTTCCAGGGTGGTGTACTCTTTATCCCTAAGCTCGTAGGCCATGTCCACATCAAATCCATCAGGATACTTAGCCAGGGCCATACCTTGAGGAGGTTTCATGTGTGGAGGGAGGGAATTGTAAATGATGTTGAATCTAGTGGTGTAATCGTGAACACTCTCTCCTACGTTCCTCTTAAGGGACATGTATTCTGCTAGGAGCTAGCGAGGGTTTGCTCTAACCTCCCATTTGTTTATGAAGGTCTGGTATAATGCAGGGAGATCTTGAACACTACCAGGAGGTAAACTCTTAAACCATTTCTTCACCTGACCCCCTAAGCTTTGGGCAAAGATTCTCATTTTGATTGTTTCATCATCAATTTCCATATAATCAAAAGAATCCTCCATTTTATCTACATGTTGTTGAGCCGTGATGGATTCTTTAGTAGTGTAGTGTGGGATTTTTTACTGATAATCATTGGGCAAGGGTAACAGGGGTTGAGGTAAAAGCAAAGGCACATGCCAAGCTGCCATGATAATGTTCTGATTAGGTATAGGGTTGGCTTGAGCAGCTGGTATTTTGGATGACAGGGATGTTAGGACCAGCAGGAGTCTGCTGAGCAGATCTAGGGTGGGAGAACCCCAAATTTTGAAGGAAGTGAATATCGGGTGGTGTAGATGGAGGGGTTCCACTTTCCCTAGTGTTTTTACCACTATGAGATGGTGTACTGTGAGGCTTGAGGTCTTGCTGGTCTAGGTGATTAAATGACCTAGTTCTTGGTAATCTATTAGGTATGTCTATGTCAGGGAGGTAATGTGATAGAGCTGTTAGGTCTTTAGGTGCAGAATTAGCTCTACGAATGCGACGGGAAATAGTTGGTATTTTAGGTGTAGGATCTCCCTTGAGGATACTCTCTGGATTATCAACTATTCCAGGTGGATCAGGGTTGGGATAAGCTCTTGTGTGAATGGTTCTGAAATCCAGAATGTTGTTTCCTAGCCAAGCAGCTTAACCCTACTTGTTACTTCTACTGTGGTTGATGCTGTCTCAGGGGTTGGTCTCCCAGTGAAGTCTGATTGTGAAACCGATATAATCAGCAGGCCTACTGATCACCAGTGGAGTCTTTCATTTAGGAACAATGGAGTCGCCAGGTGGAGGGTTTAGGATGTTTCTAGGGGGTACACTGTCCACCACAGTTCTCAGGCGCTGTCACCTTTCAGGAATCTCCTTTAAAACAGAAAGCTCCAACCAGAGATTGACTGGGAGGGAATTTACCAGATATGTCACCTCTGAAAAGAGGATGAGATCTGGAGGCTACCTGGCCCTTTCCAGGCTCTGTCTAAGAGTATGGAGGATATTCAATAATGGGAGTCGATTCTAGAAAGGAGTGACTTACTGTCAACCTAACCAAAGATCTAAGTTTCTGAGTCTTGGAAATTTGTAAGGTGAAATGTACTCAGATTGTCCCCAGCAGAGTCGCCATTATGTTGGGGTTCCCATGTTTTGGCCAGGTTGACAAGACCAAAAGATGAGACAACATAGAACCACTTTGGGACCTTAGTATCTAGCCCTCCTAGGTCCAGAGAGGGATCTCTCTATATAAGTCAAAGGATATGTCTTTGAAGCTCTAAGTTATGAATTTAGGCTAGTTATAGGCTCAGGGTTGTTTGTTTGGTTGTTTATGTTTGGTTGTTGGGAATCAGGAAAAGAAGGTCCAATATAAGACAAGGGAGGGAAAAGAGGAAAATTAGGCAAAGGTAGATAACCCAGAGAACATCAAAGCGATTAGGCTATGGAGTCAAGAAAGGATTTACTCGTGTTCGATGTGCAAGCTTTCAGTTGGGCTAGTCATCTAGAGCATTTGGATCTTAAATATGATATTTGGAATGGGACATTAAGGACGGAAAATTAAAGGGGAAGAACCATTCAGCTCTGTCTATAGATCAGACCAGAGGTCATCTAACTCCAGGCCTGCTTGGACAGAATTAAAGGCAATACAAGGGATCTTGGAAAGGCCTGATTAAGGTGGAAAGATCCTAGTGAGGCAGATACGGGATTCTAGACCTCACAGTGTTCACAACACACCCAACTAAATCTTAACAAGAACATCTAAATATGGACTTCATTAATTCATACATCAGAGAGTAGCCAATACCATCCACTACACTGGTTAAATCAATTGAAATAAACATTCAGATACACATATAAGCAAAAAACATAAAGGGCTGGGAGAGCAGCAACATAAGGTACCTATTAAGGGTAAATCTTATGCCAAACTTCTGATGCGAGCCTGAAGAAACGTAATGAAATGAAAGCAAGTCAATCACAAATACAGAGAAAGGAAAACATCACCAGCTGCTTTAGATCAGGATCCAAAGAAACATGCTTGTCATATTAAAAACAACACCAATCAGGTACATCATAGCCCATAGCTTGAACATTCAGTCTGAATACATCTAATCTTAGCCTATCTTACAATATTACACAGAGAAATTGTCTCAAGATGAAAATACTTGCGTTTCACTGATATCACATCAACAACCTTACAATAGTTTCCTTCTGTGTTTTATATCAGAAGAGACACAGGAGATCGACTGAGGGGGGCAGGTGAAAATTAAATGTATCATTAAACACAGAGTAGAGAAGTAGGGCCGAGGCCCATTCTGTTTGAATAATGAGTATTTAATATCTATCACCTCTATATGCAGGGATGATCTTCTTCAGATTTTCCATTACTCCAGACATGACTTTGCTGCATTCTGGTGGCCATACTTTGTTGTACTTGTGGGGAATAAACAAATGGTGAACAACTGCTGAGAAGTCTGCTTCATAAATGTTCGACTGCTACTGTGCTCAGGATCCTTTGGATCGATCCTCGGGGTCTTCAAACCACTGCTTTGCCTTCTAAACCTCTGATTAAAGGCTTAAGATATTCATTTGCTTGCCTTAATCTCTTTTTGCTCTACACTGGAACACTTTGCTGCTTCATTTTGCCTCTGACAGGGTAGCTCGGGTTTTAATGTTGCTGAAAGGTTTTCAATGTTCAAAATCTGCTTTTCCTTGATGCAAATCCTGTCAGCCACTTTCTTTGACTATCCCACGGCAATACCAACTCTCAGATTTAATTCTGTCCGCACAGCTTGCCATGTAGAATCATGGCAGTCTTCTACCTTTAGAAAGCCTGCAAAATAACAAACTTGTGAGAAAAACCATGACCAGGGACGATGAAGGCGGCGAAGGCAACGAGCATGGTTATGCTGACGATGAAATGACCAATGGTATGGTGACAGAAATGGGGAAAGTACAGGGCACACACGTGGAGGTGACGCGGCGAGGCGGGAGACCATGGAATATTCAACGGTGGGCAGATGAATCAGGACCTTCGATCGTGGCGGAGATCAATGACGGGTGGCGACAGAAGGTGGGCCAATGGGTACGATGAGCGGGGTTTGAACCATGTGAAACTTTTACAGATGATGACTGTCGGACGGAGGATCGGAGATCTAACGAATGACAACAATTTCGCTGGATGCCCTTTACCGAAGGTTAATGCGCGGGAGAACAGTGGTTTTAGAATCGTACAAGGGACAGGGGGCGCACGTTGTATGGAATTGCTGGGTTTTGGACAAATACTGCCCTCTGTGCATAAGCGGTGCAGAATATACTGGAGGTTTTCGAGCGAACGCGCTAGCGGGGACCACATGGAAAGGAAAGCTCCGCGCCGTTGATCTGTTGGGTGATGGATTGTTCAGATGAGATCACTGGTAATGAATGGGTTCAACGATATTTGCTACGGGGGTGGCGATCGTCGTTCGTTTGGTGATATCAACAGCTAGGACTGCGCCCAACGAGACTTTGTGGTAAATGCCTTTTGGACTTCGCGGATGGTTCCGGCACGGGATCACATGGAAGAAAGGGTGCGGGGATAACGCGAAAGGGGGCTAAGGCCTGATATAGTGAAATTCATCATTTTGTTTCAATTTTAATGCATTTCAGGCCCGAAGGAGGTAACGATAGGTGGGTGAAGTCGAAATTTGGGGAAATAAAGGGTGACGGTGGGGTTTAGATAGGATTTAGGGGGAATTTAAGGGGATAATGGGGGTAAAAGAGGGAATAATAGGCCTCTCCGAGCAATGGGTCAGCAGCAAGGATTAGAATTGGGCACAGCACAAAGAGACTTCAAGGAAGATGAGTTTTCAGGGGAAAGGTATTCCTTGAAGGCTCCAAGACAATCTAGCCCCCAACTTGCTTGTCAAGAATTTCATAGGGGGGCTAATAGAGAGAAAGGTTACGGGGCTAGTAGAGATGGGGCTGAGGCCTATTATATGGTCCGAAAGTGGGTTTTTTACCCTTTTTAATACATTCCAAGGCCTAAAGAGGGTAACAATAAAAGGGTAGAAGGGGAAAATGGCACAAAAACGGGTGAGGGTAGGATTTAAAGGGGAATTTTGGGGGAAAATTGGGATAGAAAGGGGACTTTGCGAAGGGGACGAGAGGGGCAACCTGGAGAGTTCTGCAGAGGGAAATTTATCAAAGGAAAATGCATAGGAGACCTCAAGGAGGATGTGTCTTCGGGGAGATGCATTCCTTGAGGGCTCAAAAACAATTTTAGCCCCCTGCTTTGCTTTGTCAAAAATTTATAGGGGGGCTAACAGTTGTCAAAGCGAACTTGTCATACCTAAATGAGCAAAATAAAATTCAACTTCACGACTTCATAAAATTGTAAGGAAAAAGTGTAAAAGATTATCAGTAAAAAAGGGAAAAAGGTTTCAAACATTAGAAAGTGGGTTTTCATAATTAAATCAAATTCCTCTTATCTATAAAAGCTCATTATAAACTTCAATAGATTCATTGATGCCTTTCAAAAGATCAAGAACTCTCAGCAAGGAATAATTTTTGGGTTTTCTAAGAAAAATTGGGTAAAATATCCTCACGCTGCACATTTAGCTTGGCGTTGCGCGCCTGAGACTGGGTGCTGCACCCTTGGAATCCCCCCCCCCCCCACACAATTTCTGAAGGTGCTGCATGCTGGCAGTGATGCTGCACTCTTACCCGACAGGCCCTCTACTCATTTTACTTGGCGTTGCGCGCTTGAGATTGGCGATGCGCCCTTAGCACTAGCACTATGCATTTGGACAGGAGGGTTTTCTAAGTGATCCAACCACCCAAATCAAGTCAAAACACCTTCAAATATTTTCTCAAATCTTCTAAGGCAGTGGTAAGAAATTACATGACATGAGCTCATCTTCAAGCTATTTTTTTCATCATTTAATGAATGGAATGAAATCCTAACTCAAACCCTAGGTTTTTAGCTTGAAATCATTGTCTATATGCCTATTTCATCCTCCTATGCAGAGTATCAGTCATAACAATGGAAATTACATTGTTTGAGGGTTTCCATTCATCTTGTTTGTCACAACATCAATTTCCCTCATTGTCGCTCATTCCATTCATTTGAAAAACTGCCATTTCATACCATCCCTTCATCTCATTTCACATCAGACCTAAGGTTTCCAAAACAGAGTTTACAATGTCTGGGGGTGAAGATAGTGGTATGGAGGCACAAATTCCAAGGATGCATGATCATAAAGGAGGGAAGATAAACATATTTGAACCCCTCAATACAAGGGAACTCATGGCATCTACCCTTATTGTTTCCTGCTTCAAACATGTAGGTTGCTTTGAATTTGGTGAGAAGGTGAAGCAAGTACAAAACCACCCTGAGCTAACAAGACTTTTCATTATCAATTTACATGACAAACAAGTTAACCTTGCTAGGGTTACCTTTTAGTTTTCTACAAATGCTATTGCAAATTCTATAGGAATACCAAGTGTGGGAGAAAAGTGGTTTAAGCAAGCAAACCTAGACATGAGCTACTTTGAGCCATATCTAAAACCTAGGAATAAAGATCACCACAAGTCCATCTTTCTTTTTTCACATCTACTTGATAGATATGCACCTATGATGAGGATAATAATGAAGTATTTCACATGTGATGGAAGGTTTTCTCGCCTCTACTCATACCACATCCGGCTTCTTATGCATTTTACTAGAGTGAGGATGCTGCATATACCATATTATCTCATCTGTAGCATTGATAAAATGGCCTACATAGTGAAAAAGAGAGATTATCCTCAGCAAATGCAGAGCCTATTTCATCACTCACTTAACAAGATGGTGGTTATGCACCAACTACAGTAGAAAGGTGTTCCATGGGAGACCTTCATTTCCAATGAAGTCTTCACTACACCATCTGGCCAACATCTGCAAGATATCCCTTCATCTTCTCATCCTCCCATTCCTACTTCTCCATCACATCCCACTACTCATGCATCACCATCCACTCATATTCCTTCACTCTATGATGACCCTTCCACATCACCATCCACTCAACCTCATGATGATCATCCTTCATCACCTTTTCACATTCCTTCACCATCATCTCTTGATACCAGGGCATCCATCATTGAAAGAGACAGTGGGACAGTTGACATTGAGATGATTAACATTGAGCCTTTTTCTTTGACCTACCAGAGGGGCTACAGGCATGTGTTTGCTTCACTTGAGATGCAAGGGTCCATATCTTCTACATCAACAAAACAACTTGACAAGGGTAAGGAAAAGGTCATAGAACCTATTACTGATGACGAGGAGAACAAACATGAAACTAAACAAGAGTTTCAACTAATTTACCTTGAGGATGAAGATGAGGAGAGGATTACAAATATGTTGCTTAAAAGCAAGGATGCCAAGATTAGTGAGCTTCAAGCTAATCTTGGTAGGGCCAAGAATGTTATTAGCTATCTTGAGCTAGAGAACCAGCAGTTGGAAACAAGGAGAAGGAGAAGGAAAAACTTGATATCCTTGCTTATGTATCCTTCCAAGCATCTAAATCATGATCAACAAGGTAAATTTCAAATTTTGGCACTTGGTGTGAATTTTTTATTTTTGACAGTTTGGCTACCAGAAAAGGGGCCAAATGCGCAACACCATGGGTGATGCGCTCTTTTTTGGGGAAATCAATTGAAAAATGGTTTTCATTTCCATTTTCCTCATGCCAAGGACATCGTACTCATAAAATTTCAGGTCATTTGGAGCAAAATTGGTCCCTCAAAAGGGCCAAAAACCACCTAAAAAACACCTTACCAGTCTTGGGAGAATGGATTTTTGGCAAGGAAAATTGGAACTATTCTAGAAACTAAAGGAAGATTTGGAAACTAGACAAGACAGGATTTCCAATGAGCTATCATGGAACTCATTTGGACACTGAGAAGGCCTCCAAAACGCAGTTGTAAAACACGTGCGTTTTCAAGTCTTGGCGCTGTGCGTTTGGCTTGGCGATGCGCCCTTGTACCTTGGAGTTGTGCCCTTACGAGAAAGTAAAAAAAATACATCAGAATTTATTGGAAAAGATATTTTGAAGGCCTTAAGGACAAATATCTCCAAATTTATCTTAGAAGTTATGTTATAAGTTATTTTTGCATTTAATGAGTCTTGGATATTTTTCCTTGGGCATTGCATGGTCTCAAAGGTAAAAAATGGCTTAAATGTGTAATAAATGACATTTTGAAACCCTATCTAGGTTTTACTTCATCATTTTGCAGTTAAATATTGCATGTAATGCTTCATCATTTTTTTGGTTGATTGTTGAGCTCAATACACATAGACATGGACTTGTGAAGAAATTGGCTTTGGAGCTGTTGAGTCTCAAATCTGCATCTTTTCCATACATCTTTCTATACCTTTTTCATCCACCTGAACCTTCCAAGTTGTCAATATAATTGTATATTAATTGAAAAAGAGCATCTAACATGGTTTTTAATTATATTTTTGTGTCTGCTGTTTGATTTAGATTTTTCTCATTTAGCTGCGGAATCTTGCCACTTTCCGCAGCTACTGCAACTTTCCGCAGCCATTTTGTGAAACTCTATGTTACAGGTGTCAACAGGAAAAACGAGCCACATGGGCAAGTCTGAAATGATGTGGACATGGATCGTGTCCTATTGGCTCGAGCAAATCCATCTAAAGAGGCTGCGGTCAAAGGTGTCCAAATGGAAGTCAACCGTAGAGTCCCATGGTGACAGGACTCTGTTTCGTGTCATGTGAAGGTTCATATGGCCGTTTCTGAATTGCGGGAGACAAATCAAAATCTGTACATGGCTCCATAGTCGAATTCAAACATCCACTCCTCATAGATTTACTCTTTAATACGGCCATGATCCTAGATCTGTGGACGTAATGGTCTACGTGTTCTCCATCAGCATAAACTTTAGGGAATCAGTTGTATTTCATTTGTTATAAATAACGAGTTTGTATACGCATATTAGATTAGTCTCTGTTAGTTTTTATTAGGCTGCTCTGTAATGTAATTACGTTGCACTTTTTCCATAATATCACCTTTCTGTTATGACTGCATTTTAATATAAGAAGACTTTGTTTCCAAACGTAATTCGTACTTGAAGATTGTTGCCAAGGCTGGTGTAGAGGGCCCCTGCACTCGTCAAGGTTCTATGCATTATTGTATAGTTCTTGTTTTATTTCTTTAAAGCTCATTGTGCCACAATCCATTCACATGTTTATACATTGCATCTTTCATGGTATATATGCTTCATTTCTGTTTATAATATTTCATGCTTTCCATTTTACTTCCGTCTTTCATGTTTTATGTTATTGATCACTGATCAGTGTTCTTGTTTCAGGTTATAAATATGCAGCCCGGGCATTTGCATAACTTTTTGACTAATGACATGGAATTAATATTGTTCTGCTGCTAATTTTCTTTTCTAAGTTTCTGTTTAATTTCAATATTGCTTTGCTCATTTCAGTTTTGCTCATTTGCTTCAGTAGTTAGATTTAGATATATTAAATTGCTCATAACATCTTCAGTTGCCTCCGAAAGCCACAGCTAGACTGAAGGTGAGGGATTGAATTATGGATGTGTAGTTTGATATTAGTTTCCTTTCTGCAAGTTAGATATATTAAATTGCTCATAACATCTTCAGTTGCCTCCGAAAGCCACAGCTGGACTGATGGTGAGGGATTGAATTATGGATGTGTAGTTTGCTATTAGTTTACTTTCTACAAGTTAGATATCAGGTTAATCAAGTTGTTTATGGTTACCTCCGAAAATCATAGCTGGACTAATGATGAGGGATCAGAAGATAAGTTGATGTAATTTGATTTAGATTTACTTTGTTGCAACTTTTGGATTTCTTTTAGCATAGTTTCTTTTATGTTTGAATAGCAGCAAGGATAATGAGTTTCATGATCAGTAGTTTATTGTTTGTTTGATTAGAGTAGTGATGCAATTTCATTTTCTTTGAAGAATTAATTTTTTCATTGTGTGTTTTTAAAATTCTCTTGAAGTTTGGAAAATCATTAGAAATACATTGTTGTCTTGAATATTTGTCTCCATACTTTTCTTTTAGAATTTCACAAAAATCCAAAAACGACAAAAAAGTAAGAGATAGGTTATCTTGCACATATAGTGCGCCGCACTTCATCAGCTTACGAATCTCGGATTGAAAAATTAAATGCAGCAATTTAGGACACACTAAATTGACCAAACATTTTGGCGCCGTTGCCGGGGAAGTGTAAATAGGTAGCCAATTTCTTAAAAAAAAAAACAAAATAATAAAAGAAGGGAAAACTTGATAACTTTTTGAAGTATGCTCTCCTCTTGCACCTAGTGTGATCTGGAGGATCAGAAAAGAGAGTTATTGGTTTAGTAATTTCTTAAGTATGCTCTCTTCTTGCACCTAGCGTGATCTGGAAGATCAGAAAGAGAATTATTAGCCCAACTTTTTAAAAATAAAAAATAAAAAATGACATGCATAGAGCAAGAGATTCTAGGGGAAGGTTTATAGCTAAAGCCAAGAGTTTGATTTTCACAACTCCATCTTCTTCAAGGCATAGAAAAGATTCACCACCATCTACCCCTAGCCTTAATATTTTTGGAATTCAAGGAGCAGCTGAATTAGAGGATTCTCCTATACCACCTACCAAATCTCATTTAGAAAAGGAAGAGACTCCCTCTCATCCTCCCTTGATAGAAGAATCAGAGGACTTTAAGGACTCTAAAGAAACTATCATGGCAGAGGAAGTAATAGATGGAGGTAGAGGTAGAGGTAGAAGAGGAGGAAACAATGGAGACAACAATGGTGGAGGAAATAATGGTAGAAATAGGGAAGGAGACAATTTGTTTGGATTCCCTATAGTTGATGAGGAAACTCATGCAACAATGAAAAATATCTCACCATCTGTTCTCCCTAACTTTTATGGATTGCGAAGTGAGGATCCCGAAACATTTCTGTTTGAGTTTGAAGTTGTGTGCCGAACTTATGACTATATGGAAGATTCTCAAAAACTCAAACTGTTTCCTTCAACATTGAAGGGATCTGCTTTGAAATGGTTCATGGGATTAGCCACTCAATCTATCAGGACTTGGAATGATATGAAAAAAACATTTTTGGATAGATACTTGGACTATTGTATGCCCACCAATCACAAGGATGAGGTATTCAAAATGATGCAAAAAGAAGATGAAAATTTGGAAGACTTACTTGAAAGATTTCAGTACAACTTGAAAAGAGCAAAGATGAGCAACTTAGATGATGAAACCTTGAAAGCCCTCATATTAAAAGCCATTAGAGATGAATGGATAGATATTTTTAACATGATGGGGAAAGGAGACATTTCTCAACTTCCACTTCGTGACATAACAGAACTATGTGTCCATCTCTCAAGAGGAAAATCTAAAACAGGAAAAGGGCCTAGGGATCCTTCTCTTATTAGGGCTAACAAATCCGCAACTGGATCAGTAAGTAGGGCAGAGATTGGTAATATGCTTGATGAATTCAAAACTGATATCTTAGGGAGCCTTAGTGAACAACTAGACACCCTTAAAATCCAAAACAAGCAGAAAGCAGAAACAGATGCTTTAGCCATCTTTTGTCCGAAATGTAGGAAGAAACATGCTTTAAGGAAATGTCCCTTGGATGCAAAAGTTGTAGAAACATGTATGATTTGCTCAGAGAATCATGAGATCAAGGATTGTCCTTCAATTCCTGGACTCAAAGCTGTTTTTCAAGAAGACCCAAATTCAGTAGAATCTCTCTGCTTTGTTGCAAGAAGACCTTGGCAGGGACAACAAACTCAAGGGTTTAACAACCCTATGAATCTTCAAACCCCACCAAATTGGAATCCTTGGCAACAACCTTGGCCCCAACATCAAAATCCATATCAGCCATGGGTACAAGGGATGAAAAATCCTTATGGGAGATTTGCTCAATTTTATCAATATCCTACATCTTTTCAAAATCAACAAGCTCCACAACTTCCAAACCCAAACCCACAACTTTCATTGCAATTTCCACAACAACAACCTTCTCAACAAAATCCAAATCCTCAACTCATGCTCCCATACCAACAAAAGATAAATCAACTTCCAGCTCAGCCATTGCCAAATCCTAATAATAAGAATCCTCAGAATACTTACATGGTAGAAGGACAACAATTTCCTACCTATATGATTGTTCCTCTTAATGATGTACAACTCAGATCTGGTAGAGTTTTAGAAAAACCTTCTATAGATATTCAAGAGCAAGATACCTCTGAGGAGGATTCTCTTCAAGTCAATAAGAGTTCTGAGGAAGCATCTCTTCAAAATTCAAGCATTCAAAAAGAAAAAGAAAATTTAACCCCCACAACTCCTATAGTTGAGCAACCTGCATCTTCATCTACACCTCCTTTTCCTGAAAGACTACAAATTGACAAGGGGGTGGAAAAACAAATCTTGTTGCCCAACTATGATTTTCTAGATGAATTGAAGAATGTTTGTATCAAGATTCCCTTGCTACAAGCCATTCGAGAGATTCCTATTCTAGCAAAAACAATAAAGGAGTTGAGTTTCAAAATACCAGGAAGGAAACTAAAAGACACAAGAAGAATCCACCGGGTAGGAAAAATTGCAGATATCATGATGGGAAAAATTACCATGCAGAAGTATGTAGATCCAGGAAGTCCAATTGTCAAGACACATATAAATGGGATAGAAATTCCAAACACATTGATTGACTTAGGGGCTGCTATCAACATTATGAATAGACAGACTATGGACCAGCTAAAACTTCCTAACCTTATTTTTACACCTACTTTACTGCAACTTGCAGATCGATCAATTATTAAACCAGATGGTGTATTAGAAGATATTTCAATCTCCTTATATTCTTGGGAATATCCAGTAGATTTTATGATTTTGACTCCCAAGAGTAATCTAGGAGGGCACCCACTTATCTTAGGAAGACCTTGGCTAGCCACAGCTAATGCTTTTATTAGTTGTAGATCTGGGGACATGTACATTTCTAATGGTAATTTGACAAAGAAATTCAATTTGTATCCTCCAGCAAGAGCAATTACAGAAGTAGGAGACAATGAATGGGTTGATGATGAGGACACTATACAACCTGTCTTTACCATTTCTGAAATCAGTGAGGATAGCCAAATTCTGAACACATTAGAAAATTTTGAGACATCTTCAGAATATGACCCACACAATTTCAGTTAGAATCTGACATAGAATATTTATCATCAAGACAAATTTCTCTTTACTCTATGGAAGAGTTTGGTAGTTCTACTATTGAGATTTTTCCAGGAAAAACATTGAATATCAACAAAAATTTGGAAAAGTCACAACAAGAAGAACTAACCAAAATATTGCAAAAACATTCTACTGCATTTGCATGGGAGTATACTGACATGAAGGGTATTGATTCTAAGACTTGCATCCATCATATCTATATTGAGGAAAACAGTAGACCAATCAGACAACCTCAAAGAAGGATGAATCCAAATCTTAGGGAGATAGTGAAAGAAGAGCTCCAAAAACTACTCAATGTAAACTTCATTTATCCAATTTCAAATAGCCGATGGGTTTCTCCTCTGGTTATAGTACCTAAAAAGAATGGTAAATGGAGGGTGTGCATTGATTACAGGGAATTGAACAAAGCAACTTTAAAGGATCACTTTCCTTTGCCTTTTATCGATCAGGTATTAGACACATTAGCAGGTAAAAAGTACTTTTCATTTTTGGATGGTTTTAGTGGCTATAATCAAATTCGGGTAGCACCTGAAGATCAAGATAAGACCACATTTACTTGTCCATGGGGAACTTTTGCCTACCGAGTGCTTCCTTTTGGGTTATGTAATGCACCTGCAACATTCCAAAGAGCAGTACTAGGAATTTTTTCTGATCCAATCCATGATTGTGTAGAGGTTTATATGGATGATTTTACAGTTTATGGTAATTCATTTGAAGAGGCATTAGAAAATTTGGAAAAAGTTCTTATAAGATGTAAAGAAACAAATCTTTCATTAAGCCATGAAAAATTCTTTATGATGTTTACTGAAGGGATTGTTTTAGGACATCATATTTCAGGAGATGGGATTAAGGTTGATAGATCAAAAGTTGAAGTCATCTCCAAATTACCTATTCCAAATTTTCAAAGAGATGTTAGAAGTTTTCTAGGATTTACTGGTTACTATAGAAGATTTATAGAAAACTTCACTAAAATAGCATCTCCACTCTTCAAATTGCTTACAAAAGACTGTGAATTTAAATGGGATCCCGATTGTCAATCAGCCTTTGAAACTTTGAAAACAAGAATATCTGAAGCACCTATCTTGAGAGGACCAAATTGGAAACTCCCTTTCCATATTTCTACGGATGCTTCAGATACAGCTCTAGGAGCTGTGTTGGGTCAAAAATATTTAATTCCTTATGCCATTTATTATACCAGTAAAAATTTGACTCCCACAGAGTTGAATTATACTGTGACTGAAAAAGATTTTTTAGCTGTTTTTCATGCAATTAATAAGTTTAGACATTACATAACAGGCTATGAAACTTTTATTCATACTAACCATTCTGCAATTAGATATTTAATGAACAAACTTGTTACTAATGGCAGAGTGAAAAGATGGCTCTTACTTTTGCAAGAATTCAATATTACTGTGTTGGATAGACCAGGAAAACAGAATACAGTAGCTGATTTCTTGTCTAGGATTCAGAATACTAAAGAAGATTCTCCTATAGAGGATAAGTTTCCTGATGAATACTTGTTTGCAGTAACTATTAAGACCCCTTGGTATGCAAATATTGCTAACTATTTGGTTACAGGGAAACTACCTTCACATTTATTTCCAAGTGAAAAACGAAAAATTATTCAGGAGAGTTCAAAATATTCATGGATTTCTAACGAATTGTTTAAAATAGGACGAGATCTTGTGACTGTAGATATGATATGTCAGGAAGATGAAATGCACGATATTCTTAAGAGCATCGTCATGATGAATCCATGTGAGCGACCACTTTGCGGACAAAAGGACGGCCTATAAAATCCTTTCTTTGGGATATTATTGGCCTTCCCTCTTCAAAGATGAAAAACAATATGTCAAAAGGTGTGATAGCTGCCAAAGAGTAGGGAAACCTACCCTTTCAAATGAAATGCCATTGCAAACACAGGTACTCATTGAACCTTTTGAAAAATGGGCTTTAGATTTCATTGGACCTATTAATCCACCATCTAAGAAAAATAAGTATATATTGGTTTGTACTGATCATGTTACTAAATGGGTAGAAGCCAAAGCATTAGTATCTGCTACTGAAAATTTAGCTGTTCATTTTCTTTATGAGGATATTTTTACTCGCTTTGGTGTTCCAAGAGAAATTGTGACAGATCAAGGAAGCCAATTCACATCCAACTTGGTGGAGAAATTGATGGAAGAATACAAAATCAAGCACAGAAGATCTACTCCTTACCATCCGCAAGCAAATGGTCAAGTGGAGTCCACAAACAAAGTTCTTGAAAGTATCATCACCAAAACTGTTCATCTACATAGAAGAGATTGGGCAGAAGGGCTTCCTGAAGCCTTGTGGGCCTACAGAACTACATGGAGAAATACAACAGGACATTCTCCCTATGAACTTGTTTATGGGAAAGAAGTCCTGCTCCCCATTGAGTTCCAAGTCAAGACCTTCAAGATAGCAGTTCAGTTGGGGATGAACTTATCAGAAGCCCAAAAGCATATAATGGAGCAATTGAATGAGCTAGATGAGATCAGACAAGAGGCAATTCTAAGAACTGATCTAGTTCAATATCAAAGAGTTAAATGGCATGAAAAGTACATCAAAGAGAAGAAGTTTCAAGAAGGAGATTGGGCATTGTTATTTGATTCCAAGTTTAAAGATTTTCAAGGAAAATTTCAGACTCATTGGCTTGGGCCATATGAGATTGACAAGATATTTAGTAATGGAGTGGTAAGAATCAAGACCATTGATGAGTTTCAAACTCCTCTTATTGTGAATGGCCACAGATTGAAATTTTATCATAAGCCACTCTCAAAAGAGGATTTTTTCAAAGTGTTTCAAGAGAATTCTGCAATCAGGCTGGTACAGAAGAATTCTTCTTCTCTACCAACCTAGCTTTTGTTCTTTTCAGTGAAAAAAAAATAAAAATAAATAAGTAAATAAATAAATTGTATAAGCCTGAAAACCAATCACTGATTGGCAGTCTTATACAGAAAATATAGGGTGAAAATCAGGAACACCTGACACTCTATATTTTCCAAAAAAAAAATCTCTCTTTCATTTCACAAGTTTTTTGATCATTCACTCCATTCCATTCCACTTCATCCCACTTCATTTTCACTCCACTTCATTCCATTTTATTTCATTTCATTCCATTTCAATAAAAAAATTCTTTTTCATGACCATTTCCATCTAGTCATTTGTCATCCGTTCATTTCCATTTATCCAAATAATAGTTGTGTCAGTTTCCACAGCTGACATCTGTTTCCGCAGCTGACACCAGTTTCCGCAGCCAGAAGCAGATTCCGCAGCTACCACTCTGTTTTCAAAAGAATGTACAACTAGATGTTATTTACATAATCATGAAATTAAATGCAGGTGTGAGGATCAATTTTGAAGACATGGAGCATTCAAGATACCAATGAAGAGCAACTAATTGAAGACCAAGGAAAAAAGGAAAATATTCCAAGGTATGAGTAAAATTTATTTCAAATAGCATTAAAAACACATTTTTATATAGTTATGAACCATAAGATCTATCCATTATTTGCAATGATTATATTGACAAATTCCGTAACCCTTTTACGATCTCCATATGATCCTCCCGCATTCATTCTCAAACGGTTCCATAATTAAACCCCCGATCTTCACTCATACTCCGATATTCCACCGGTGACAATGAGACGTAGTTGATTTGATCACGGACTCTTACAGCCGCATAAATCCATAGCTATTGTTTAAACGTGCTCACATTTATTTTGCAGCCACCAAATTTCAAAACACTGTCAGATGTGTTATACTCCTATTTGTTCTGTTAATCTCACAGCCGTATCTCTGCCGTGCTCACGAAACCCCTCTTTGTTCTGTCTCACTCCATTTCGTTCTCTATTACGTTACAGTTTGCATACCCACTCTCTAATATCTACCTACAGTCATTGTGCTCATCTCCGTGCATTCAGCCGCTATATTTCTATTGAACCCTCCTCCACGCAGGCAAGTCTTTAAAGAGCAGAAAGAAGAATGGGTAAATTGCTAAGAGTAGAACCAGAAAGACCTAAGTTCATGGAAGGATATCTGCAAGTAAGGGATATATTGAAGAAAGCAAAGTGGCTGTGGTTTATCCAAAAGTTCAGAGGTTATCATAAACAAGTGACAAAAGCATTTGCAAGGTCGTTCAATGGCCTAGAAGTAGAGATTGGAGACCTTAAGTTTGCAGTGAACGAGGCATCTATAGCAACTGCCACGGAACTTCTTCAAGAGGGTGAGCGTTGGTTTAAAAATAAAAGCATTAGTGATGAAGCCTGGAGAATAATCTTACGAAACCAAGGTATGGACATAACTATTTTTAAAAGAGGAATTCTTGTTCATGCATTGAAAGAGGAATGGGCTACTTTGTTGCTAGTTGTTCAAAAATTCATTACCTGTGAAGGCCGTTTTGGGTCCATGTATATGTACCATACCAGGTTGCTGATGAATTTTCTAGATAATCAAACTCTCAATCTCCCATATTTTCTATTAAATAGCTTGAAGAAGATGTATGTGACTGTTCAGAAACATTTAGGAGATGTAGAACCACATCTATATCACCACGGTCTTGTAAAAATTTTGATTGAAAAAGAGTTAAAGGAGAAGAAAGACACATGGGAACAATTTTTGATTAGAAATTTCTTTGAGGAACCTCAGGGAATTCCTGAAGGTAGCACAACAAAAAGGAGTAGGAGAAAAATAGTAAATGATGAAACTCAAATTACTCCTACTCAAGAAATTCCTGAAGGTAGCACATCAAAGAGGAGTAGGAGAAAGAAAACAAATGATGAAATTCAAAATACTCCTACTACTACAATTGAAAGAACTGATAGGGAAGAGAGACTGTCAAAGAGGAAGAAGAAAGAAACTAAGGGTAAAAAGCCAATAACATCAAAGGAGAGAAAAAGTATTGAGGCTATACATCAAACCCCTTCTTCCGAAGAAGATCATCAAGTGTTATCTGAAAGACTGATTCACCTTCAAGCACAGTCATCTATGGCTAAGAAGAAAGAGAAAGGAAAACAAAAGCAAAAAGACAGTAGACCATAACGTGTGAGAAGAAGTTCCAGACTTAAGGGGAAATTGAGGAAAATGCAAATAAAAGGACCTCATTTCATCGATTTGGGAGAAGAAACATCTGAACAATCCCCAGCTGACCATAGTCCATCTCACTCTCAGTCGGTTAGTGAACCTGGTTCATTTCATTCTCAGTCAGATATTGAACATAGTCCATCCCATTCACAGCCAGATGTTGATGTGAGCCCTTCTCAGCCAGATTTTGAGGACAACTCTCCTTCACGGCATTTTGGGGAAAGCCCAATAAAAATGACACCTGAAATAGACCCCAAGCAGCAATAAGTATATGATTATATAGAATATTTGGAAAAAGCAGCTACAGGTCCCAGTACTTCATCCATCCAGCCTCACACAGTACAAGATGATTTAGTCCAATCACTGAAACAGGAAGTCTTTGAGCTAGAGCTTTTAAATAGACACATCAAAAATGAAAATGAGACATTGAAGGAACAAAGTAAATTGGAAAAAATCATTCATGATAATACCATGCTACATTTGGGAACATGGCAGAAGAAGAACAAGAAATTGAAAAGAAAATTCCAGAAGTTAAGCAGAGCACTAGTTAACATCAAATTTAGATGCTTAATGAAGAAGCCCAGAATGTTAGCAGCACCAAGGAAGAAGAGGAGAGGATTGGATGTACTGACTGAAGTGTCAAGGCACATGAACTGAAGAAGGATTATCAAAATTTTTGTTGCATGAGGACATACAACACCTTCACAGTGGGGGTATGTTGAGTCTCAAATCTGCATCTTTTCCATACATCTTTCTATACCTTTTTCATCCACCTAAACCTTCCAAGTTGTCAATATCATTGTATATTAATTGCAAAAGAGCATCTAACATGGTTTTTAATTATATTTTTGTGTCTGTTGTTTGATTTATATTTTTCTCATTTAGCTGCAGAATCTTGCCACTTTCCGCAGCTGCTGCAACTTTCCGCAGCCATTTTGTGAAACTCTATGTTACAGGTGTCTACAGGAAAAACGAGCCACATGGGCAAGTCTGAAATGATGTGGACATGGATCGTGTCCTATTGGCTCGAGAAAATCCATCTAAAGAGGTTGCGGTCAAAGGTGTCCAAATGGAAGTCAACCGTAGAGTCCCACGATGACAGGACTCTGTTTCGTGTCACGTGAAGGTTCATATGGCCGTTTCTGAATTGCGGGAGACAAATCAACATCTGTACATGGCTCCATAGCTGAATTCAAACATCCACTCCTCATATATTTACTCTTCAATACGGCCATGATCCTAGATCTGTGGACGTAATGGTCTACGTGTTCTCCATCAGCATAAACTTTAGGGAATCAGTTGTATTTCCTTTGTTATAAATAACGCGTTTGTATACGCATATTAGATTAGTCTGTGTTAGTTTTTATTAGTCTGCTCTGTAATGTAATTACGTTGCACTTGTGCCGTAATATCACCTTTCTGTTATGACTGCATTTTAATATAAGAAGACTCTGTTTCCAAGCGTAATTCGTACTTGAAGTCTTTTGCCAAGGCTGGTGTAGAGGGCCCCTGCACTCGCCAAGGTTCTGTGCATTATTGTATAGTTATTGTTTTATTTCTTTAAAGCTCATTGTGCCATAATCCATTCACATGTTTATACATTGCATCTTTCATGGTATATATGCTTCATTTCTGTTTATAAACTTTCATGCTTTCCATTTTACTTCTGTCTTTCATGTTTTATGTTATTGATCATTGATCGGTGTTCTTGTTTCAGGTTATAAATAGGCAGCCCGAGCATTTGCATAAATTTTTGACTAATGACATGGAATTAATATTGTTCTGCTGCTAATTTGCTTTTCTTAGTTTCTGTTTAACTTCAGTACTGCTTTGTTTATTTCAGTTTTGCTCATTTGCCTTCAGTAGTTAGATTTAGATATATTAAATTGCTCATAACATTTTCAGTTGCCTCCAAAAGCCATTGGGTGATGGTGGTGGATTATGGATGTGTGGTTGATATTAGTTTCCTTACTACGCAAGTTAGATGTGATTATCATAACATCTTCGGTTATCAATACAAACGTTTAGATGATGGTGAGGGATTGAATTATGAATGTGTAGTTTGATATTAGTTTACTTTCTGCAAGTTAGACATATTAAATTGCTCATGACATCTTCAGTTACCTCCGAAAGCCACAGCTGGACTGATGGTGAGGGATTGAATTAGGAATGTGTAGTTTGATATTAGTTTACTTTCTGCAAGTTAGATATCAGGTTACTCAAGTTGTTTATGGTTACCTCCGAAAATCATAGCTGGACTAATGATGAGGGATTAGAAGATAAGTTGATGTAATTTGATTTAGATTTACTTTGTTGCAATTTTGGATTTCTTTTAGCATAGTTTCTTTTATGTTTGAATAGCAGCAAGAATAATGAGTTTCATGATCAGTAGTTTATTGTTTGTTTGATTAGAGTAGTGATGCAATTTCATTTTCTTTGAAGAATTAATTTTTTCATTGTGTGTTTTTAAAATTCTCTTGAAGTTTGGAAAATCATTAGAAAGACATTGTTGTCTTGAATATTTGTCTCCATACTTTTCTTTTAGAATTTCACAAAAATCCAAAAACGACAAAAAAGTAAGAGATAGGTTATATTGCACATATAGTGCGCCGCACTTCATCAGCTTACGAATCCCGGATTGACAAATTAAATGCAGCAATTTAGGACACACTAAATTGACCAAACAGGAGCTTTGTGAATGTTTTGGATTGAATGTCAATGAAGCAAGCACATTCATAGTATTCATGAACCTAGTTAATGGTGATGTTGTTCTAATTAATAATTGTTTCTTTGTGTTTTCATATTGTTTCGTAGAACAAAAAATTTAGGTTAAGATATGCTGTTAGAGGCACCTTAAGCCTGTCTACTCTCTGTTGCTCAATGTTTTCCTCTCCTAGGTTTGATTGGAGAATTCTTGATTGCTCTCTAGTTCCACTTAGCTTGTTGTCTTGAAAATGATTTAATGGAGTCAAGATAAAGAAGTTTATGGTATGCCCTATCCTTTGGTGTATCTTAGAACATTTTTTTCAAGTTTTTCTTTGAAGTTTACTAATTAGGGTTTGGCTGAAAATTTTTATGGTTTGCCTTGTCCTTTAGTCCATCTTAAATAGTAATTTTGAAGGTCTTTTATAGTTTTATTAAGGAATTTAGGAGTTCCCTTCTCTTTAATCATTACTGATGTGTTTTATTGCATGTTTTCTTTCTCTGAAGGTAAATAACTAGTGAATTTAGGAGTTCCCTACTGTCTAGGGTTTGTTGGATTGTTGTATTAAAGTTTACTTGGTGATGCTAGGTCAAAGAAGTTTATGGTGCACCCTGTCCTTTGATTCTTTCTTAAGCATAGTGATCTTGAAAGCCCTTATCATTATAGTATTTGTTAAAGGATTATTAATTTCCCTTTAAACCTACTATGTTCAAAATTTAATCTTCATTTCACACCTACCTAAGCTACTAATATCCATTTGGCTTTGTTAACTTGCACTATGAAACACCCTTGATTCATTGTTGTCATTTTCAAGCCTTTCACAACCCCATAGCCCAATAGTTTGAATTTTTTTTACTCTATCTTTTCTTCTTGACAACCTACCCAACCAAATAAAACAAAACAAACAAACCCTATCATTTTAACTAGCCTAAAATCAGCATCCTAAAAAAAACAAGTCATCTCTTTTATAAAAATATAGAGAGAGCCCTCTCTGAGTCCAGGAAGGCTAGGTCCTAGGACTCCAAAGTTAGTTTGATGTTACCCTTGTCTATCTGGACTTGCCAATCTGAAAAATTGCATTGACCTAACAAGAGGAAGGATTCCTTCCATTGGGAGATCAGCAAGGAAAGTCATTGGGCATATTTCAGATCTTTGGCATTAGGCCAAGCTATTACATCCAGTGACAGTGCAGTTTCAGTCAGGAATTGCGTTATTTTTGGAGGGCAGTTCTAGAGGAGGATCTATTGGATATTTTAAAGTGCTTTCTTCTAGGTGAAGGGTTTAGCCTTTCATTGGAAGATATATTTGGAGGAGATCTACATCAGATCCATATTATTTTATCCTTCCATTTCACGAGCTTCAGTTGCAGTGACTCTTTAGTCCTAGGGCTATAGATCACCATTTGTATTTGAATGTATTTCCAGAAACCCTTCCCGGGTTCTTTTGGAAAGGTTTCTAGGAGGCTAGGTATTCACTCATAGCATTATTTGAGCTATATAACAGCAGATCTACATTGATCCATCTGTTAGTCATTCATATTTTTCACTATCTGAAGATGACTAAGTATCGATTCTAGATTTCTAGAAACAAATTTCATGAACATTGTGAGCTCTAGAAATCTCACGGCCTTCATTATCCTTAGGATAAATTTTCACTATTTCATCATTCCATCATGTCAAGCTCAACTCACCCATCCTAGAAGACCCATCATGGGCTCATGTCACTCATTATCACTATGTCTCTCCACCTTTGGCCTCAGCCCTCTATTTTTGCTTTTCCTAAACTCCTCCATTGTCTATCTAGGGTTTTTAAGGGCATTTTTCTTGGTTTGATGACCTTCATGATTAAATCATCATCAAGGCTTATATATTTATGCTCTTACACCTCCTCATATCCTCAATATACCTCCATAAACACTTTCCATCACTCCTATCCCTCAGAATCATCATTTTTCTACAAAACCTAGTTTATTGCCACAAATTGACACTTTTTAAGACTAGGCTTGTGTTTTGACATATTTGACCCCTTCCCCTCACTCAATTATTGAAATTCCACTTTCCCCTACTCCATAAAATCTATCCCTATCCCCCAAAATTTCCCCAAGAATTTATACAACCCTTAACCCCTTCATTCCCCTCCCTCTGCAAGGCAGTCCTAAATCCTCACACCAAACCCTAATTTCCTCTTCCAACTAAGCTAGTGTTTGAAATGAAAAGGAGGCACAAGAGAAAAGGATTCATTTTATAGATCATGTTGGGGTTACCATGTTTTGGCCAGATTGGCAATACCAAAAGATGAGACAACATCAAACCACTTTCAGACCTCGGGATCTAGCCCTCTTGGGTCCAGAGAGGGATCTCTCTATGATATGTCAAAGGCATATGACTTTGAAGCTCAGTGTTAAAATGTTAGGCTAGTTATATGGCTCAGGGTTTGTTTGTTTGATTGTGTGTTTGGTTTCTGGTTATCAGGAGGGAAGGATTCAATGTAAGACCAGGATGAGAAAAAAGAAAAAGAGGCAGAGGTGAAGTATTCCAGGGAGCATTCAAAACCATTGGGCAATGGAGTCAGGAAAGGATTTGCTTGCTACTCAATAGGCAGGCTTTCAAGTGGGCTAGTCATCTAAAACATAGGATCTTAAAGATGATAGTGTGATATGGAATGATAGGAGAGGAGGGGACAACACAGATTTAGGGCACAAAGTTAAAGACTAGCTGGTCACACAACGATCCTAGTGGATAGGGCTAACTCTAATCCCCAGTGTTCCCAAATCTTCCAACTAAATCCTTAAAAAGAAACATCTAAGAACAGATACATTTAATTCATACATCAGAGAGCAGGCAATAACATCCACTACACTAGTTAAATTATCTGAAATCAATTCTTAGATAACACATTTAGAAGAAAAACATCAATGGCAAGGAGAGCAGAAACATAGGGTACCTAACAAGGGTAAATCCTATGCCAATATTTTGATGCAAGCTAGTAGAAACGAAATGAAATGAATATAAACACAGAGATAGGAAAACATCACTACTGCTTTAGATTAGGATCCAAAGAAATGTGCTTGTCATATTAAATAGCAATACCAGTCAAGTACAACATTGCCAATAGCTAAATACTCAGTCTGAAATCATATTCCTCAACCTATCTTACAACTTTACATAGAGACTATGTCTTAAAAGAAACTACTTGAAATCTTCTGATCACTGATCAACCAACTTTACAATGAGTTTATTCATGAATTTATAGCTCTAGTGGAGCAGAGAAAGTAGGTGAGAACTAAATGAAACATTAAAAACTCAGGGGAGGAAGAAGGCTGAAGCCTGCTCTATATAAATTTTGAGCATTAATCTGGGACACCCTTGGCTGAAAGAGTGGTCTTTGTCAGGTTTCCATTAACTCCAGGTATGTCTCTAATGTACTTGGCTACAGTACTCTGTACTACTTCCGGCGAATTGAATAAAAATAAATCAATGATTCAAGTCTACCACACTGTGCAACTAATGCTTCTGATAGCGTAGGACTGCTGTAGGGCTGGAAAATCTCTCTTGGAAACAATGAATACTGAGACCATAATGTGTAATGTGTCCGAGCTCAGGAAGAAACATTCTGCTAATTTGAAACCCTGATGATATGGTTTTCTGTGTGTTGTACCCTCTGTGTGATCCATGACGTCGCCAATCTAGTGTTTTGCCTCTAAATCCCTGAACATAAAGCTTATATATCTTCATTTACGTGCCTTAAGCTCTCTACTGCTTCATTTATATCTCTATCTGCGGAACCCACATTTTAATGGCTCTGGGACAGTTTTACAGGGTCAAACCCTCTTCTTTTAATGGAAGTCATGTCAGACCACTATCTCGGGCTTTTCTCTATGATATGATCTCTGTGCATGCTCTTCCCTGTGTTTTCTGTCGCTGTGACAGAAACCCTGAATCATGGTGGCCATTTACTGTTGGTAACCCTGAAAAACACGAAAACCTGTTACGAAAAACATGTATGGGGGTGGGATGATGTGGACGACTGCGAGGATGATAGTGGGACTGCAGAGAAATGGCAAAAAAATGCAGAGGAATGGTGGAGAAATGCTCTGGTGAAGGTTGGCGAAAAACAGTGGAAGGTGTTGAGGAAGACGTTTAACATAAAAATCATTAAAATTTAATCTTTGAATGGATTATAAAGGGGACGGGCGTGAAAAACAATGAAGATACATGGACGGATGATGTGGCGGGCACGGGTCAATGGCGGGCGTGTGATTAAATCTGGACCGTCTGATCTTAGTGGATATCAACAGTGAAAAATGCATCGGAGGGCGATGGATAGTGGGCCAGGGGTACGACTGCCATGGGTTAACTCATGCGCAGCTCTGTGGAATGACGACTGTTGGATCAACTGTGCCAGATCGAACGGTGCACATGCATATCGCTACGCATCCGTGGACAAACGTTAATGCGCGATGGGGTAGTGGTTTTGAAATAGTGTCGAAGCCACGTGTCGAATGCTGAGTGGAATCGCTGGCCTATCAGAAAATACCGTCCTCCGCCCAAAGGCGCTGTGATAGAAACCGGATGGTTTTCGAATAGTACGTGGGGACCACCGGGGCGGGTATATTTCAAACCGTCGGATCTGTGGGTAAATAGATGGCGATGGCGCGATCGGGGCAATGAACGGGGTGAACAATGGACGCTCTGGGAGACGTGGTCGTTGTCCGATCTATACAGATCGACGGTTGAAACTGCGTCTGATATCCATTTGCGGTAAGCGCCTTTCGGACCAGTGCTTGGTTTCAGTGCCCGGGTCTCATGGAGAAAAGGCTGAGGGGCTAAGGGAAAGGGGCTAAGGCCTAATGTAAGTTGCAAAGTGGGTTTTTTGCCCATTTTTAGTGCAATTTGAGGGCAATGAAGGGCAACGATAGGGGTAATGTGAGTTTAAATGGCCAACCAAGGAGTATGTGTAGGACTTAGGGGGAATTTTTGGAGAGGTTTAGAAGGATTAGAGGGGTGATTTTGGGGTAAAGAAAAGGGGTTTTGACAAATGAAGAAGAGGTGAAAAGGGACATTCTGTAGGGATATAAGGGTTAATGTAGGCCTTTTGGAGCATAATTTATGTAATCAATGAGACCTTATAAACGGAGTCAGCAGAGGGAAATTTATCAAAGGCAAAGGCACAAGAGACTTCAAGGATGATGTGTCTTCAGGGGAGATGCATTCCTTGAAGGCTCAAAAACAATTTAGACCCCTACTTTGTTTTGTCAAAAATCTATAGGGGGGCTAATAATGGCTCCACATGGGGATGGCTTCTTCTTAAAGGAGTCAAGAATTCAGAAAATGATCTTTGGTGTAGGCCAGATGTCTGCTGCTTAAGCCACCTTCTTCTTTGATTTTCAGCTACCACAATTTTGATGACATCAATTTAGCAGAAAAAATTTCCCAATCAATCTACCTACCCACACTACAGTCCTAGCATTTTTTCTTCTTCTAGGGTGCATTTGGACTTGCAAACCCTTTACATCATTTATTTTTTACAAACAGGAAAATAAACCTATTCTATTTCTACCCTTATTACTCCATGAGACCAGATTAAACTATTGGTCTCACATGTTTCTCTACCTAATCTAATATTTGTTGGGATTAAACTGTCCAACAGATTTCTTCTCTACATTCTACAACGGAAATTTAAAAACAGTCAAACTAGGATTAGACAGTCTGGTTTGCTATGGATTCAAGGCATAAATACAGTTGCACAGGGACAGAAAAATGCAGAAAACTGAAAACAAAACTGTGAAGGCTTGAAATCTGAAACTTGAAGTATCCTTCTTCTCTTTGTGACTCAAGTTTTGAGCATGTTAGAGTCACTTCTTTTCTTCATTTCAGCTCTGGTTTTGGGCATGTTAGAGCTGATTCTTCTTTCTTCTTTGCTGGTCCAGATTTTGGGCATGTTAGGACCAACTGTTTTACTTTCTTTGGCCTAGGTTTTGAGCTTATTACAACCAATATTTTGCACATCAGAGGTTCATGTTTTAAGCATGTCTGAACCTCTCTTTTATCTCTGTTTTTTTGGAACATTTTCTCTTTTTTATTGAAAATAAAAAACTGCAATGGTATGTACAATGGTAATGGAAACTGGAAATTGTAAATCAGCATAAGTAGTGTTTGAGCATCCTACCATTGACAGGACCCCCAAACAGCTCTGTACCATCTAATTCCTGTAGGAAGAAGGCATTTGGACCCACAGTGGCCTGGATGATGTACGGACCTTGCCACAAACTATCAAACTTGCTGTGCTTTCCTTTATCCTCCATTATTGAGTCCCACTTCAGAACTTTATCCCCAATTTTGAAATTAGTAGCTTTGGTTCTTTTGTCAAACAATTTCTTTATATTCTCCTGAACTTTCACTGCTCTGTTGTAGGCCTCTTCCCTCTTTTGCTGGAGATGAATTGTTTGGTTTATTCTTCTCACCATACTATCTTCTTCTAACTGAATCTCTTGAACCAGTTTGATCACTGGTACCCCAAGGGTGGTAGGAAACACTGCTTCTTTTCCATAGACAAGCTGATAAGGTGACATGCCAATAGATCTCTTTGTTGTAAGCCTGTCAGCCCACAAAGCATGTACTAGCTTGTTATGCCATGACTTTTTGTTCTCTTCCAGCAGCTTTTTGATGATGATCACTAGGCTGTTTTTTGATGATTCAGCTAATCCATTACCTTGAGGGTAATAGGAAATTGAATTACCAAGCGCTATTTGATACCTGTGACAAAAATAAACCATTTTCTTGGTTCCAAAAACAACAGCATTATCGGTGATTATTTTCCTTGGGCAGCCAAACCGAGAGAGGATATGACCTTCTAGGAAACTAATGATGACTGAATCTGTGGCATTCCTAGTAGGTATGGAATTTATCCACTTAGTGAATTAGTCTGTGGCTGTTAGGATCCATTTGTGTTGTGCAGAAGAAGCAGGGTGAATCTCCCCTATGAAATCTAGGCCCCATTGCAGAAAGGGACCTTCAACAGTGATGGGTTGCAGAGGTAAGGGGAGGAGTTTCCTTTTGCCTTCAAACATATGGCATTTGTGGTAGGAAATTATCATCTTATGGACATCATTGAAGAGTGTGGGCCAATAATAGCCAGCTCTGAGTATTTTTTTTGTAGTAGCCTTCCAGCTCAGGTGGCCTCCACACTCTCCTGCATGGAATTCTTGTTTAATCCTCTCAGCTTCGTCTTTAGGAAAACATTTAAGCAATAGGTCATTTGGATTTTTCCAATATAAGTTTTCATTTAGAAACAATAGCTTTTGGCTTTTAGTTTCAGGAATCTGGCCTTGGTCTTTGATAATTCAGGTGGAGAATTGAGGTTGGTGAGCACATAAAGGATGTCAGAGTACCAAGGGGAGTTTTGAAACTTCTCCCCAACAGTGGGGTTAGGCAATCCTTCCTGCTCATCCAAGGCATTTACCATGTTAATTTCAAGGGCTTGCAGATTTTATTTAGCCATTAACTTAGCTAAGCCCCGACCCTTGATTAGTTTGGTGGGTTTTATCTCAAGGTAATATTCTAAAATCACAACAATCCATTTGCCCCTCTTCCCGTCTGGGTCTTGGGACATAATATCTTTGACTATTATATTAGGCACATAATCTATGGTGTGGGAATGAAATATGTACACCCTAAATTCATTTAAAGCATTGATTAAGGCATAAGCCTGTTTTTCCATTATGTTGTATTTCAAGGGCGCATCCCTTAGTGCTTTTCTGAAAAAGGCAATTGGTTGTTCCATTCCCTCTAGATTTTTCTGCACTAAGACTACTTTAATTATTTTGGGCTTATCTTCTATGCCTATATTGCATTCTTCTACGTCAGAGTCTGCATGCTCAATGGTGGGTTTTTCTGCCACATCATCAAATTCAAAAAGGTCTTCTAATTGTGCCAGACCTCGAGGTATGTTCTTATCTTTGGCCTACAACACCTCTACTTCTTCACTGTCTGCGTTTTCACACTCCGTGGTTGAATTTCCAGTTTATTCATTTAAAGCATTTATTTCTACATCGTGGGGCATAGTTTCTTCCTCGGTCGAGGGTTCCTCACTTAGGCAGCTATCACTAGACATAGAGTCTAAATCGGAAAACTCAAACTCGTTCCTGCCCATCAAAAAATCTTCAATTTGTTTATCTCCCTCGAAAACCTACCAGTATTTTTCGTTAGCCGGCACTGCAGGCCTGAATTTGGTTTGAATGATGATCTGTTGGTCGCTTGGAGTCTTAGGGTATGAACTAGCTAGGCAAGCCAATCCGTTTGCAATGACGTTTTGACTCCTGGGGACAAACACTAACTCGTATTCAACAAATTTTTTCAATATATCTACGACATCATTCCTATACGCCCTCAACCTAGGGTGTTTGGCTGTGTATTCACCGTTCACCTATTTTATCACCAGCTCAGAGTCTCCCTGCACAGCTATCTTACGGGCCCCTAATTTCTTCAACAGATTTAAACATAGGATTAGGGCCTCATACTCTGCAATATTTTTTGTGCATTTGAAGTGCATGTTTCAAGTTTGGCTCTCTGCGTAGTCATTCTCTGTGTTATGCAGCCACACCCCAGCTCCAACAGTTCTCCTTGTGTAGGACCCATCAAAATACATCTTCCACAGGGATTCACTCTGGGTTTTGTTATCATTTCTTTCCCTACAGCTGGGTTTGCATTATTTTGCATTATAGGGTCTACACTAGGCTGTGGGCTGTTTAGTTTTTCGTTATAGGTGTGGAAGTCAGAGAGGTGACTAGTTGGCTGATCGCATTCCGTTTCTGGTTCACTTTGCGTTGTTTTTTCAGTGCACTGTTCAAAATTTTCTACGTCTTCCTCCTCTGAGTCTAGGGTATCCATTACGTTAAAGTCCATTGGCTCTGTTTCATCATGTGTACCTTTTCTTGTATCTATATTTTCAGATTCTGGTCCCCCCAAAGATTTATCATTGCAGAAGAAAAAGGAATCTAGGTCTGTATGTACAGAGTATAAAGGAGAATGTTCAGGCTTTTCAGCGCTACTAACCAGGAATTTCATTTATGCTTCCCTGTACAGTCTTCTAAGTTGGCCAAATATTGGGATTGTGGCATAAGCCCCATCCATTTGCATTGTTCCTTGCAGCTTGGCTCCCCATGATCTTGATAATAACATGCCATACTTGGGTGGCACATCTGCCACAACAACATCCATGACCATACACTTGGCAGGAATCTGAGTAAGGCTCACACATAAATCTTTGATCAGGCCAAGACACTTTACTCTACTAGAGTCAAATGAATATAGGTCTTTATAGGGACGGGTTATCTCTAGGCCTAATATTTCCATCACTACTTTAGGCATCAGGTTGTGTGATGCCCCAGAATCATGCATTGCATTGTGGAGAATCTTATCATGGATATTAAGACTGATATAAAAAGGGGGCACTACCCCTTCCTGAAACTTTCCTTCTATATTTGGACCAAATAGAAGGGCAGGTTGATCATCACTAAGATTTACAGTGTCACTGTTCTCACCTAAATTTAATGCTTTCAAAATTTCGCCTTTATATACCTCCTGAGTGGCCAGTTCAGAGAGTGGGACAAAGATTTTAATTTTTGCAATCTCACTCTCCAAATTGAAAGTGGACTGACTCTTTGGAATGCTCAACTCTGTTTTGTTAGTCACTGCCTTAGTGGCAGAATCAGTGTGTTGATTCTCATTATGTACAGTGTTAGGGACTGTTTTACCAGGAGCACTAACTGTAGTGCTAGTGCTGCTAGTGGGTTGACCTTGTGTATCAGTGTTTTGGTTGTCCTTTTCTTTGTTCTTCCAAGAACTCTCAGCTACTGATTTATTGCTTTCAGCAGTTACTTTAGAAGTTTTCTCAGGTCTCTTCTTGATGGTGACCTTAGAAGCTTCTGGTTTGGTAGTTTCTAAGCTCTTTTTGCTTCTAAGTTCATATTGTTCTCTGACCTGCATCATGGCATTTTCAAACCCTAACCTATAATCTTCAGATTCTAACCATTCCTCACCCCAATATGAGGGTGAGGGATGATCTTCTTCTGAGTAACAGTTATGGATTGAATCCTCTGTTTCAAACATATTAATTGTGTTTCCCTCAGACTCTTCTATGATTCCCTCATCTTCATCTAAAATTTTTTCTTGGAATGGGGGAATAACTTGCTGATCTGATTCTCTTTGTCTGTTGGGAGTGGCACTGTTTCTTCTAAATTTTTGGTTTTGGTTATGGTTTTGATTTCTGTTTTGGTTACTAACTGTGACAACCATTTTTTTTACCATCTGTTGTAACTCTTCCACGTTTTTTGATAGACGGTCGAAATTGGGGTCAGATGTGGAAGCTACATTGTCATCTCTATATGTTACCCTCTTCTCAGTTCTCAGTCTTGCCCTTTTCTCAATCAAGTTGGCTTCTATATTCACTGCTCCTTTCTGCATGTCTTCCAATGTGTTGTACTCTTTATCCCTAAGTTGATAGGCCATGTCAGAATCAAAGCCTTCAGGGTATTTCGCTAAGGCCATACCTTGGGGAAGTTTCATATGTGGAGGGAGAGCATTGTAAATGCTGTTGAATCTCGTTGTGTAATCATGGACACTCTCTCCTACATTTCTTTTAAGGATCATATATTCTACTAAGAGTTGGCAATGGTTGGCCTTAACTTCACATTTGTTTATGAAGGTCTGATATAGAGCTGGGAGGTCATTTATGCTACCCAGAGGTAGGCCCTTAAACCATTTCTTCACATCACCCCCTAAGCTTTGGGCAAAGATTCTCATTTTGACCGTATCATCATCTATCTCCATGTAGTCAAAAGAATCTTCCATCCTATCTACATGGTGTTGGGCTGTGGTAGACTCTTTTGTAGTGAAGTGTGGAATTTTTGATTGATAGTCGTTGGGTAAGGGTACTAGAGACTGAGGTAAGACCAGAGGTGCATACCAGGCTACCATGATGATGTTTTGATGAGGTAAAAGGTTGACTTGGGCAACAGGTATATGGATGACAGGGATATTATGACCAGCAGAGGACTGATGAGCAGATTTAGGGTGACTGAGCCCCAAGTTTTGAATGAAGTGAATATCAGGAGGTGTAGAGGGAGGGGTCTGTCTATTCCCAAGGTGTCCACCACTTTGGGGTGGTGAAACAGGAAAATCAAGGTCTGACTAGTCTAGGACACTGAATGACCTAGTTCTTGGCAAACTATTTTGAGTGCCTAGGTCAAAAAGTGGGTCTGATAGAGATGTAAAGTTTTCTGGTGTAGAGTTAGCTTTATGGATGTGGCTGGAAATAGTCGACTGCTTATGTGCAGGAGATCCCCTGAGGATGCTCTCAGGATTGTCAACTATTTCAGGTGGGTCTGGGTTAGGATAAGCTCTTGTATGAATGGTTCTTGAAGCCAGAATGCTATTTTATAACCAAGAAGCTTAACCCTACTTGTTACTTCTTCTGTGGTTGATGTTGTTATGGAGGCTGGTCTCCCAGTGGAGTCTTATGTGAAACCAAAATAATCAGCAGGCCTACTGATCACCAGTGGAGTCTTTAAATCGTTTAGGAAGCTTGGAGTCGCCAGGTGGAAGGTTCAGGATGTTTTTGGAGAGTACACTGTCCACCATAGTGCTTATGAGATGTCCCTTTTCAAGGATATCTTCCAAACACAACAAAATCTAACCAGAGATTGACTGGGAGGGAATTTACCAGATATGTCACCTCTGAAAGAGTGTGAGATCTGGAGGCTACCTGGCTCTTTCCAAAATCTGTCCACGAGTATGGGAAAACACAACAAATGGTATAGAGGTGGATGTGTGAATAGGAATGTTTAACTGCAAACCTAACTAGAGATTGTACGTTTCTAAGTCTCTTATGATGTAGAAGGTGAGAAATACTTAGAAGTTCCCCAGTGGAGTCATCATTATGTTGGGGTTCCCATGTTTTGGCCAGATTGGCAAGACCAAAAGATGAGACAACATCAAACCACTTTCAAACCTCAGGATCTATCCCTCCTAGGTCCAGAGAGGGATCTCTCTATGATATGTCAAAGGTGTATGACTTTGAAGCTCAGTGTTAAAATGTTAGGCTAGTTATATGGCTCAGGGTTTGTTTGTTTGATTTTTTGTTTGGTTGTTGGTTATCAGGAGGGAAGGATTCAATGTAATACCAGGATGAGAAAAAAAGAAGAAGCAGAGGTGAAGTATTCCAGGGAGCATTCAAAACCATTGGGAAATGGAGTCAGGAAATGATTTGCTTGCTACTCAATAGGCAGGCTTTCAAGTAGGCTAGTCATCTAAAACATAGGATCTTGAAGATGATAGTGTGATATGGAATGGTAGGAGAGGAGGAGACAACACAGATTTGGGGCACAAAGTTAAAGACCAGCTGTTCACACAAGGATCCTAGTGGATAGGGCTAACTCTAATCCCCAGTGTTCCCAAATCTTCCAACTAAATCCTTAAAAAGAAACATCTAAGAACAGATACATTTAATTCATACATCAGAGAGCAGGCAATAACATCCACTACACTGGTTAAATTATCTGAAATAAATTCTTAGATAACACATTTAGAAGAAAAACATCAATGGCAAGGAGAGCAGAAACATAGGGTACCTAACAAGGGTAAATCCTATGCCAACATTCTGATGCAAGCCAGTAGAAACGAAATGAAATGAATATAAACACACAGATAGGAAAACATCACTGCTGCTTTAGATCAGGATCCAAAGAAATGTGCTTGTCATATTAAACAACAATACCAGTCAAGTACAACATTGCCAATAGCTGAATACTCAGTCTGAAATCATATTCCTCAGCCTATCTTACAACTTTACATAGAGATTGTGTCTCAAAAGAAACTACTTGCAATCTTCTAATCACTGATCAACCACCTTTACAATGAGTTTCTTCATGAATTTATAGCTCTATTGGAGCAGAGAAAGTAGGTGAGAACTAAATGTAGCATTAAAAACTCGGGGGAGGAAGAAGGCCGAAGCCCGCTCTGTATAAATTCTGAGCATTAATCTGGGACACCCTTGGGTGAAAGAGTGGTCTTCGTCAAGTTTCTATTAACTCCAGGTATGTCTCTAATGTACTTGGCTGCAGTACTCTGTAGTACTTCTGGCAAATTGAACAAAAATAAATCGATGATTCAAGTCTGCCACGCTGTGCAACTAATGATTCTGATAGCGTAGGACTACTGTAGGGCTGGAAAATTTCTCTTATACACAATGAATACTGAGACCATAATGTGTACTGTGTCCAAGCTTAGGAAGAAACATTCTGCTGATTTGAAACCCTAATGATATGGTTTTTTGCGTGCTGTACCCTCTATGTGATCCATGATGTCACTAATCTAGTGCTTTGCCTCTAAATCCCTGAACATAAGGCTTATATATCTTCATTTGCATGCCTTAAGCTCTCTGCTGCTTCATTTATATCTCTGTCTGCGGAACCCACATTTTAATGGCTCTGGGACAATTTTACAGGGTCAAACCCTATTCTTTTAATGGAAGTCATGTCAGAGCACTATCCCGGGCTTTTCTCCATGATACAATCTCTGTGCACGCTCTTCCTTGTGTTTTCTATCGCTGTGACAGAAACCCTGAATCATGGCGGCCATCTACTGTTGGTAACCCTGCAAAACATGAAAACCTGTTACGAAAAACATGTATGGGGGTGGGATGATGTGGACGACTACGAGGATGATAGTGGGACTGCGGAGAAATGGAAAAAAAATGCAAAGGAATGGTGGAGAAAGGCTCTGGTGAAGGTTGGAGAAAAACAGTGCAAGGTGTTGAGGAAGATGTTTAATGTAAAAAACATTAAAATTTAATCTTTGAATGGATTATAAAGGGGACGAGCGAGAAAAACGATGAAGATACATGGACGGATGATGTGGCAGGCCCGAGTCAATGGCAGGCGTGTGATTGAATCTGGACCGTCCGATCTTGGCGGAGATCAATGGTAAAAAATGCATCGGAGGGCGATGGACAATGGGCCATGGGTACAGCTACCATGGGTTAACTCGTGCGAAACTCTATGGAACGACAACCATTGGATCAACTGCCCCAGATCAAACGGTGCACGTGCATATCGCTACGCATCCGTGGATGAACGTTAATGCGCGATGGGGTAGTGGTTTTGAAATAGTGTCAGAGCCACGTGTCAAATTCTAAGTGGAATCGGTGGCCTATCGAAAAATACCGCCCTCTGCCCAAAGGCGGTGCGATAGAAAATAGATGGTTTTCGAATAGTACGTGGTGACCACCGGGGCGGGTAGATTCCAAACCGTCAGATCTGCGGGTAAATAGACGATGATGGCACGATCGGGGCAATGAACAGGGTGAACAATGGACACTGTGGGAGACGCGATCGTCTTCCGATCTATACAGATCAACGGTTGAAACTGCGTCCGATATCCATTTGTGGTAAGCACCTTTCGGACCAACGCTCAGTTTCAGCGTCCGGGTCTCGTGGAGAAAAGGCCAAGGGGCTAGCAGAAAGGGGCTAAGGCCTAATGTAAGTTGTAAAGTGGGTTTTTTTCCCATTTTTAGTGAAATTTGAGGGCAATGAAGGGCAACGATAGGCGTAATGGGGGTTTAAACGGCCAACCAAGGAGTATGTTCAGGACTTAGGGGGAATTTTTGGAGACGTTTAGAAGGATTAGCGGGGTGATTTTGGGGTAAAGAAAAGGCGTTTTGACAAATGAATAAGAGGTGAAAAGGGACATTCTGCAGGGATATAAGGTTTAATGTAGGCCTTTTGGAGCAGAATTTATGTAATCAATGAGACCTTATAAAGGGAGTCAACAGAGGGAAATTTATCAAAGGCAAAGGCACAGGAGACTTCAAGGATGATGTGTCTTCAGGGGAGATGCATTCCTTGAAGGCTCAAAAACAATTTATCCCCCTACTTTGCTTTGTCAAAAATTTATAGGGGGGCTAACAGATCATGTCAGAAATAATAAGTCTATACCAACTCATAAACCTCATGCCTCCATCATTTTCCAAGAATTCATTCCAAGAGACAAGCCATGTGTCACACCTAGGGCTAGTTTTGGGAAAAAATGTGTTTCTAGCCAAAGAGAGATGAATTTGGAAAACGTCAGAGATTTTTTTGTCCATCATAGGGAAAAGAATAAAAAGCTCATTTTGGTTTTACACAGGTATCATGGTTTGGGAGAAATGTCAAAAATAAGGTGTCACCAGAGAATTTCTGCACTGCTGGAGTGACCTTGGAAAAATCAGTTTTTTCTCACAACTAAAGTGTCCAAATGACTTTCTTGATGAGTCAAAAGAAAAATATACTTGAATATATTTAAAATTAGCTATCACGAACTCAATTTGGAGTTAAGGAAGGCCCCGAAAGGTTTCCTGCACCAGCACTCTGCATTTCTGCACCATCATTCAACACTTTTTGACCAGTGTTGGGAGAATCAATTTTTGGATAGGTAAATGGACCCCAAATTGAAAGACAAAAGAATTTTTGGAAATTAAACTCCACAATATTTCCAACGAGCTATCACGGAGCTCATTCTGACACCGGGATGGCCTCCAAATTTCCTCTGCAAATGGGCGCTGCGCACCGGTGGAGGCACTACGCACCTGGAGCCCAGCACTGCGCACAGAGGAGGCAAGTGCAACGTTAAATAACACTATGCTACGTGTTAGAGTCGGTCCTTACAAACCTACGTCAGAGATCATTTCGCTTTTTGCATATCATTTTTAGGTGTCTCGCTCACTTCACTTCGTTGCATTTCGCTAGGGGCATCCCATTGACTGACGAGAGGGTCTGGTCGTCTTGTATTCCCTCATGCTTGTACCTGCTGGGCTAATTAAAACTCCTCAAAAATCATCGAAGTTCAGGTCACGTCATTCATGGTCATAAATGATTATTTTCGTCAACAAGAGTCTTTTAGTCCTAGAGTCTAGGGTTTCAGTCTTTTGATATATTTCATAAATGCCCACAGGCCATGAGGATGGTTTCGAAAAGGTTCTTAATTCAAATTTTCATCATCAAAAATTTGAAGACATTTCTAGTTCAAAACTCTGTTTTGAACTAGAAACTTTCAAATTTATTTTTTATAACAATTATGTATTTTTTCCACCATAAAAAATTTCAATGCAGCCTCTAGTCTGTGCCGAAGTCAAAATGCCAAAATCCCTGCAAAAATTAAATCATTCCATTAGTCCAAAACTCAGAAAAACAGTGAAAAGCCAAAAGACAGAGTTTCATTAAATGATAAAGTGCCAAAATTGCAAAACATTACAAAGTGGGTTGTGGAGGAAAAAAAAATCAAATCCAATTCTTGTGAGATATTTCTCAAGCTATATAAACCATTGGAAACAAGTTATATTCACAATTCTTCAAGGCAAAGATCGAATTGAAGTGTTGAAGGGCGAAAATTTCGTTTTGAAGCCGAAGAAGGGAATTGACAGTGCGCACGGCGCATACAAGGAGCACGCGGTTCATAGAGAGCGCGCGGCGCACTGGGCATCAGTTGCCAGTGTATTTTTACATGCGCGTGACGCATATAGAGCGCGCGGCGCGTTGGGCATGTGCGTAGCGCATAGAGCCCTAAGGCTGGAAAACTACACTCCCTCACCCAAATTCATATCAAATCGCTTCATTCACCTTCAAGTAAGTTATCCAAGCTTGATTAATGATTCATGGTTATGCTATGGTGTTTTAAAGGTGGAGAAAACAAGTGTTTGTTATGGTGAAATTTAAACCCTATATTCATTTTAAAATTCGCTCCATAGGGTTTGAGAAGTGATGTTGGTCATTTGAAATTGGTGTCAAAACCTGCATTTATCAAAACACTCTTATGCCATTGTTGTGTATGCTTTTATCACTGCTGTCATTATATCATTTCCCTCACTGCTGAGATCACTCTTATTATACCACAGTCCCATTCTTATGCCACTGTTTCACATCCTTCATTTCCTTTGTTCCCATGTGGTAAAACCCTAAATCTATCACCTGTTATCCCTTCCCTCCATTGACAAAATTTTGATTGCCACAATATTCAAAGATTATGCCTTAGATTTCATTTACATTTTGTCATTTCACCTATTCCCATTCCCAAAAATCCTCACTATCACTATTTTCCCGTATCACTTGCAAATTGACCATATCCCTAAACCCCTCAAACAGTGGCTGTCCCCACACTTGACAGTACTTTATCACTGTAGTTTTTCCCATAGCACTGTATTACATATGTGACACATCTGGCATACACTGAACTCTTGTTTTCATCATTACCATATCAGCATATATTTTTCATACTTTCAGCGCCATGTCAGAGACGGATTCAGTTTATGAGCAGGGGTATGATAGTGATTCCACAGCAGAGGCTAATGTGCCACGGAGGTCTCACAAAAGTGGAAAAAGTGGTAGACATGTCAGGGAAGAGCCTACTTCTTTGGCTCAATTGCAGGCTTGCCCGCTTGCAATGGATTGTTTTCAGTATCAGTCATGTTTCCAATACTGTGAGATGATTTCCCAAACTCAGCATCATCATGGGCTAGCTCGCCTATTTGTTCTACATTTACATGATGGCCATGTAAACCTTGCCAGAGTAAACTTCCTTCTGTCACCAGAGACCATTGCTCAGGCCACCGGGATACCAAACGTAGGAGAGGAATGGAACAAACGACAGCAGCTAGAGAAATCCTATTATGAGCCCTATATTAGACCTGGATATATGAGGAAGCTGAGCAGGGTATTTCCATTTCGATTTCTGAGGGATGAGTATGCACCATTGACGAGATTGATCATTCGATATTTCAGTTGTGAGGGCAGATTCTCGCGCCTCTATGCGTACCATATCCGTTTGTTGATGCATTTCACGAGGGTACGTATGATGAGCATTCCATACTTCATGTACCATAACATAGAGCGGATGACATTTCTTGTACAGAAGAAGACCCCAGCACAGCAGCATAACAGCATATATCATTACGCGCTGATCAAAATCATGGTGGTACATCAGCTCACACAGCAGGGCATCGCATGGGATGAGTTCATCTCCCGTGACTTCTTTGCAGCGCCACAACCGCCTCCCGAGGTAGTTCATGATGAGGGAGAGCCTTCACACCAGTTTGATATTCCTGAGACTGAGCATATCAGCGCTCCAGTGTATGTGACATATCAGCGAGGCCACAGAGCCTTATTTGCAGCTACACGACGAGTACTATCTCCACCCGAGGTGGAAGGGGTCTCGTTGACTTCATCAGCAGCGCGAGTACTATCTCCACCTAGGGTGGAAGGGGTCTCACCTTAAAAATCAGCACAGGTACAGGTTCAGGAAAGAGGCAAGAGGCCTATGCACGATGAGGGCCCTTCAGGAGGCCGAGACACTGATTTTACACTCATCGATGTTGATGCGAGCTCTCCTAGCTCGAAACTGAGGGAGGTCATCCAGGAGCAGAAAGTGGAAATTGGTACCTTGGTAGAGAATTTTCAGAGAGCACAGTGGGTGATAAATTACTTGGAGCAGTGGAACAAATAGCTGGAGGATCAGCACAAACTTGTAGAGCTGTGGCGAATCCGTGAAGATCGACAATTGGCCCAGAAAAGACCTGGTGAAATTACACCAATTGAGTGAGAGACCGAACTCATGCATGTTAAAATTCATCTGGAAAATTTTTTGGCAAAGGAAAATAGAGACAAAGACATGCTCCGTCATATGAAAGGTCATTATTCGGCCCGCATGCATGTCTGCAAAGCAAAAATGAAGATCCTGAAGAGAAGGTTGGACAAGAGTAATCGAAACGAAGTAATAAGGCCTGACTGATTTTAGCCGAGGCTTCATTAGCTAACATTAGCTGAAAAAGAGGCTGATGAGGTATCTTCATCCAATTTCAGCAAATTTGGAGAATTTTTTGTCATTTTTGAAAATTTTGGGTCTCAGCAGGCTTTCCGCCCCAACGGTAGCGCATCACGACGTGCGCTTATGCAGATTGGGACACTTCTCTTCTGAGGAAAATTGTATTTTTGGATTTTTCATGGTAAGTTATGCAGCTCAAAATTTCCTCACATTTCTCATCAAGTTCCTGGGATGATCAAAAAGGGCCAAAAAACACCATGAAAATCACCTTTCTCGCCACCTTTTGCACCACAGAACTACTTTTGGGAGAATGTGGAAGTTTTGAGGGGAAAATGAGTCTAAATCGTAAAATTACACTCTGGTTGTGGATAGCATACATCCAGGGCTTTCCAACAAGCTATCATGAGCTTGATTTTGACTTCGGGAAGTGCTCAAAAAAAAAAAAGTAGGTCTAAAGAAAAGCATGGCAGTGAGCTCATGCCACAAGATAAGAGTAATAATTAGCCTATTTTTCACCTTCCAGCTCAGAAATTCGGCCAGTTTGGACTAGTTTCACCTCTTGATGTAATTTTTGACCCAGATTGATGTAATTTGATAAACATGATGTAATTTTGGCATGTATTTACTTGTTCTAGATGGTTCACTCACAAAAAAGTGAAAATCAAGTGAATGAATCAGTTTCCTTCCTTTTAGAGGCAAGTTGTTTGGCTGCCTAGATTTTAGCTCCTTGTTTAGAATTGGTTCAAATTACTCCTAGAAGCATGAGCTCAACCCCTAGAGACATGGGAAGGGGTTATACTTGTCTATTTATTGTATTTTCTGAGACACTTTCAGGGTTTGACTCTTGGGAAAAGTTTGGCACACTATTGTACATATTTTCTGCATTTTGGCTAAGGAAAGATCAGAGGTTTTGCAACACCTGTTGGGATTCTTGTGGCTTTCAGTTTTGATGGTGTGTTCTCTCAGTTATTTGTAAGTTATTTAATGTTTAATGTATGCCATTCCCTTATTTTTCTTCTGAAACTAAATGAATGAGTAAATGAGGTAGAATCCATTGATTCCAGTGCTCTGCCTTTGAATTTGTTTAGTTTTATATGTTTTCGCCAGTTTGGAGAGGATCCCTGTTCTCCCTTGCCCTCTTCAGCTCCTTGTCATTCTGATCCATCCATACACATAATCAAAAGCATCAAGACTACTGCCTACCTTGCCCCAATTCGAATTCTGCAAAGATTTGGCCTCATCCCCGAGCCCAAAATTGTTTTTCCCATTTTTCCAACAAAAACCCAAAAAATTTAAATCAAACCTTCCTATCTATTTACTAGCCTAAAATCAGTATCCATTATAAGTCATCTCAGCCCCTTTGAAGACCTTTTGCCGAGATAGACCCGGAGAGAGCCCTCTCCTGTCCTCGTAGGGCTAGCTACGAGGCTGAGCGTCGTTTGATGTTGCCTTGAGTTTTACCTTATTTCAGCCTAAGGTAGATTTGAGCGCTAACATAGTGGCGACCATGCTGGGGAAAAAATCTCAATGGTTTTCTTTTTGATGTGTTCGTTTCATGAGTTATAGACGGAGTCTGAAGTCACGCCAGGTAGCTTTTGAAATGCTTTTTCCATGCATAAGCGGAAGTAGATAAACGCTGCTTTAGTCGATCTCCAGTTAGCTTGTGAATGCAGCACTTAATTTGCAAATTACCCCAGTATACTTATTCGTTCTAGACTTTTGGATGATTGAGTCTAGAAGTCGATAGGCTGAAAATAATCTGTTGTGTCCCTTGAATTTTTCTTGAATAGATCAATACACTGGCTTCAAAAAGGCATACCAGATCAAATCCTGATCCAAATCCGCCTCCAGTATATGAAAACCCCAACCTAATCCCAAGAATTTTTCGTCGAGAAGCTCCCATTATTCCTTTGGTCAAATCTCACTCATACCCCACTGTTTTTTAATACATTGAAGATATTGAGTTTGACGATCAGTTTGAGTTATCATTGTTTGAAACCAAATCCGAAAGTGCCACTGGTTCTACCGTCATCAATCCTGAGTTCATCAAGTATCTAGAAGTTGAACAAGCAAATAGATCTATTGATAATTATATTCTGAATCTTCAAAACTCCATTGTGGCAACCAACATCCCTGAATTCATTGAATCTACATCCGAAACTCTTGGGCCATCTGAAATTGCATCTGGTTCACAGATTCCCACTGAGCCTCCCTTTATCCCTACCATTCCCGTACAGCCTGAGATCTCTGATCAGCAATCAACAGTATTTCCTCCTCCATCTCCACCGCATACACCTCGTTCATCTACTGCTCCCATTCCACCTGTTTCTCCAAGACAGATTATAAATCCGCCAAGAGCCATGGCTGCTAGATTCACACCTCTTGTTTTACCTGCAAATTTGGATCCTATGCTCGCTGATTATCAGAGTAAGATTCCAATATTTGATGGCACTCCGCAGAGTGTGTCCGCCCAGCAGTACATTGTTAGAATGACAGATTTCTTGGACCTGCATGAAATAGATGAAGAGAATGTGTCCATGAGATTGTTCGCCCAAAATTTTGGAGGTGAGGTTCATAAATGGTTCAGAGCTTTACAGCCCGGAAGGATCAATACATTACAAGAGCTTCAGACACAATTCCTAGATTGGTGGGAGATGAAGAAAGATCCGCTGCAAATTACTTCTGAGTATACTAGCATCAAGCTTAATCCTGGTGAGTCCGTTCAAGATTATATTATCAGATTCAATACGGTGTATAATGCAATTCCAGATGACTTAAGACTGTCTAGAAAGTCAGCTCTCCTTAAATTCCCAGATGGTTTCGATCTGGAGATGGCTTATTCATTACGAGACAGAGATCCGCCTACCTTGGAAGATCCCATGCAGCGAAGGATAAATCAGATGATTCATTTAAAACAGACATGAGAGGAGGTCTTTCAAAATACATTCAAGTTTCAGGAGCGCATTAAGAAGATTTATGACAGGAAGGCGAAAGCAGATAAGTCTCAGCTGGATGAGGTGGTTTTGAAGTGGGATGCTCGAAATGAAGATAAGGGAAAGCACGGAAAATTTGAAAACCTTTGGAAGGGTCCTTTTAGGATTGCAGCGTATCGTGGTCAGAATGCCTTTCTTCTCAAGGAAATGAACGGGGATGATTGTCCTGGAGGGCCGATCAATGGTCGGCTGCTCAAGCGATACCATTTCTGAGTGTTTTCTACTGATTTCATCATCATTGTATATATCGTTCTACTTTTGTTTTATCGCAAGTGTGTACTGATCTCTTGTCTTCAGTTTGGGGCCCAAAGCGAAGGCTATAATTCTGAAGAAGGAGGTTAGTTGGTTTGAAGTTTGTTAGGTTAGTTTTATCAGTCATTTCAGTTTCAAAGTTGAGTCGGTTTCATTCAAGTTTCAGTCAAGTTTTCAGTCAATAAATATGTCCAAGGTTTTGTGTTATCTGTTGAAATAATGACTCCATCGCCCAATGGATGTGGCACTGTCTAACTCCTCTAGAGATCTACCATTCTTGGCATCTCCTTGGAGCCACCATCCCCATTGGAGCCAATGTTAGAGTCAGTCCTTACAGCCCTCCGTTAGAGATCATTTCGCTTTTTGAATATCATTTTTAGGTGTCTCGCTCACTTCACTTCGTTGCATTTCGCTAGGGGCATGCCATTGAATGACGAGAGGGTCTAGTCATCTTGTATTCCCTCATGCTTGTACCTGCTGGGCTAATTAAAACTCCTCAAAAATCATCGAAGTTCAAGTCACGTCATTCATGGTCATAAATGATTATTTTCGTCAACAAGAGTCTTTTAGTCCTATAGTCTAGGGTTTCAGTCTTTTGATATATTTAATAAATGCCCGCAGGCCATGAGGATGGTTTCGAAAAGGTTCTTAATTCAAATTTTCATCATCAAAAACATTTGAAGACATTTCTAGTTCAAAACTCTGTTTTGAACTAGAAACTGTCAAATTTATTTTTTGTAACAATTATGTATTTTTTCCACCATAAAAAATTTCAATGCAGCCTCTAGTCTTTGCCGAAGTCAAAATGCCAAAATCCCTGCAAAAATCAAATCATTCCATCAGTCCAAAACTCAGAAAAACAGTGAAAAGCCAAAAGACAGAGTTTCATTAAATGATAAAGTGCCAAAATTGCAAAACATTACAAAGTGGGTTGTGGAGGAAATAAAAATCAAATACAATTCTTGTGAGATATTTCTCAAGCTATATAAACCATTGGAAAGAAGTTATATTCACAATTCTTCAAGGCAAAGATCGAATTGAAGTGTTGAAGGGCGAAAATTTCATTTTGAAGCCGAAGAAGTGAATTGACAGTGCGCGCGGCGCATAGAGAGCGAGCGGCGCACTGGGCATCAGTTGCAAGTGTATTTTTACACACGCGCGACGCATAGAGAGCGCGCGGCGCGTTGGGCATGCGCACAGCGCATAGAGCCCTAAGGCTGGAAAACTACACTCCCTCACCCAAATTCGTATCAAATCACCTCATTCACCTTCAAGTATGTTATCCAAGCTTGCTTAATGATTCATGGATATGCTATGGTGTTTTAAAGGTGGAGAAAACAAGTGTTTGTTATGGTGAAAGTTAAACCCTATATTCATTTCAAAATTCGCTCCATAGGGTTTGAGAAGTGATGTTGGTCATTTGAAATTGGTGTCAAAACCTGCATTTATAAAAACACTCTTATGCCATTGTTGTGTATGCTTTTATCACTGCTGTCATTATATCATTTCCCTCACTGCTGAGATCACTGTTATTATACCACAGTCCCATTTTTATGCCACTGTTTCACATCCTTCATTTCCTTTGTTCCCATGTGGTAAAACCCTAAATCTATCACCTGTTATCCCTTCCCTCCATTGACAAAATTTTGATTGCCACAATATTCAAATATTATGCCTTAGATTTCATTTACATTTTGTCATTTCACCTATTCCCATTCCCAAAAATCCTCACTATCACTATTTTCCCATATCACTTGCAAATTGACCATATCCCTAAACCCCTCAAACAGTGGCTGTCCCCACACTTGACAGTACTTTATCACTGTAGTTTTTCCCATAGCACTGTATTACATATGTGACACATTTGGCATACACTGAACTCTTGTTTTCATCATTACCATATCAGCATATATTTTTCATATTTTTAGCATCATGTCAGAGACGGATTCAGTTTATGAGCAGGGGTATGACAATGATTCCACAGCAGAGGCTAATGTGCCACGGAGGTCTCACAAAAGTGGCAAAAGTGGTAGACATGTCAGGGAGGAGCCTACTTCTTTGGTTCAATTGCAGGCTTGCCCGCTTGCAATGGATTGTTTTCAACATCAGTCATGTTTCTGATACTGTGAGATGATTTCCCAAACTCAGCATCATCATGAGCTAGCTCGCCTATTTGTTCTACATTTACATGATGGCCGTGTAAACCTTTCCGAAGTAAACTTCATTATGTCACCAGAGACCATTGCTCAGGCCACCGGGATACCAAACATAGGAGAGGAATGGAACAAACGACAGCAGCTAGAGAAATCCTATTATGAGCCCTGTATCAGACCTGGATATATGAGGCAGCTAAGCAGAGTATTTCCATTCCGATTTTTGAGGGATGAGTATGCACCATTGATGAGATTGATCATTCGATATTTCAGTTGTGAGGGTAGATTCTTGCGCCTCTATGTGTACCATATCCGTTGGTTGATGCATTTCACGAGGGTACGTATGATGAGAATTCCATATTTCATGTACTGTAACATAGAGCGAATGATATTTCTTGTACAGAAGAAGACCCCATCACAGCAGCATAACAGCATATACCATTACGCGCTGATCAAAATCATGGTGGTACATCAGCTCACACAGCAGGGCATCACATGGGATGAGTTCATCTCCCGTGACTTCTTTGCAGCACCACAACCGCCTCCCGAGGTAGTTCATGATGAGGGAGAGCCTTCACATGAGTTTGATATTCCTGAGACTGAGCATATCAGCGCTCCATTATATGTGACATATCAGCGAGGCCACAGAGCCTTATTTGCAGCTACACGACGAGTACTATCTCCACCTGAGGTGGAAGGGGTCTCGTTGACTTCATCAGCAGCGCGAGTACTATCTCCACCCGGGGTGGAAGGGGTCTCGCCTTCGACATTAGCACAGGTACAGGTTCAGGACAGAGGCAAGAGGCCTATGCACGATGAGGGCCCTTCAGGAGGCCGAGACACTGATTTTACACTCATCGATGTTGATGCGAGCTCTCCTAGCTCGAAACTGAGGGAGGTCATCCAGGAGCAGAAGGTTGAAATTGGTACTTTGACAGATAATTTGCAGAGAGCACAGTGGGTGATAAAGTACTTGGAGTAGTGGAACAAACAGCTGGAGGATCAGCACGCACTTGTAGAGCTGCGGCGAATCCGTGAAGATTGACAATTGGCCCGGAAGAGACCTGGTGACATGACACTAATTGAGCGAGAGACCGAACTCATGCATGTTAACATTCATCTAGAGAATTTGTTGGCAAAAGCCAATAGATACAAATACATGCTCCGTCATATGAAAGGTCATTATTGGGCCCGCATGCACGTCTGCAAAGCAAAAATGAAGATCCTGAAGAGAAGGTTGAGCAGAGCACTGAAACGGCGAAAGAGGCCTGATCCACTCCGGATTTTGGCCGAGGCTTAATTGGCTGAGCATGAGGCATGATGAGGGATATTCTCTCTGAATTTCAGCAAATTTGGAGAAGTTTTTGTCATTTTTGAAAATTTTGGTCTCAAAACAGGTTTTTCCGCCCAACGCGTAGCGCGTCACGACGCGCGCTTATGATTCGGACACTTTCTGGAGAAAAACTTTATATTTTTGGATTTTTCATGGTAATTTATGCATGCTCAGAAATGGATGCAGCATTTCATCAAGTTTTGGATGATCAAAAGGGCCAAAAACACCATGAAAATCACCTTTCTGCCACCTTTTGCACCAGCACGAAGTACTTTTGGGAGAATGAAGTTTTGGAGGGGCAAATGAGCTCCAAATTGAAAAATTCCACTTGGGTTGGATAGCAGACATCCAAGGATTTCCAAAAAGCTATCATGACCTTGATTTTGACTTCAGGAAGTGCTCCAAAAGCAGGTCCAAAGGTGCATGGCGCATAGAGCTTTGGCGCGCGGCACATAGAGGAAATTAGTCTATTTTTCACCTTTCAGCTCAGAAATTCGGCCAGTTTGGACTAGTTTCACCTCTTGATGTAATTTGATAAACATGATGTAATTTTGGCATGTATTTACTTGTTCTAGATGATTCACTCACAAAAATTGAAAATCAAGTGAATGAATCAGTTTCCTTCCTTTTAGAGGCAAGTTGTTTGGCTACCTAAATTTTAGCTCCTTGTTTAGAATTGGTTGAAACTGCTCCTAGAAGGAGGAATTTGACCCCTAGAGGAATGGGAAGGGGTTATACTTGTCTATTTATTGTATTTTATGAGACACTTTCAAGGTTTCACTCTTGGGAAAAGTTTGGCACACTATTGTACATATTTTCTGCATTTTGGCTAAGGAAAGATCAGAGGTTTTGCAGCACTTGTTGGGATTCTTGTGGTTTTCATTTTTGATGGTGTGTTCTGTCAGTTATTTGTAATTTCTTTAATGTTTAATGTATGCCATTCCCTTCTTTTGGTTCTGAAACTAAATGAATGAGTAAATGAGGTAGAATCCATTGATTCCAGTGCTCTGCCTTTAAATTTGTTTAGTTTTATATGTTTTCGCCAGTTTGGAGAGGATCCTTGTTCTCCCTTGCCCTCTTCAGCTCCTTTTCATTCTGATCCATCCATACACATAATCAAAAGGCATCAAGACTACTGCCTACCTTGCCCCAACTTGAATTCTGCAAAGATCTGGCCTCATCCCCAAGCCCAAAATTGTTTTTCCCATTTTTCCAACAAAAACCCAAAAATTTAAAACAAACCTTCCTATCTATTTACTAGCCTAAAATCAGTATCCATTATAAGTCATCTCAGCCCCTTTGAAGACCTTTTGCCGAGATAGACCCGGAGAGAGCCCTCTCCTGTCCTCGTAGGGCTAGCTACGAGGCTGAGCGTGGTTTGATGTTGCCTTGAGTTTTACCTTATTTTAGCCTAAGGTAGATTTGAGAGCTAACACTACGCACCTGGAGCTAGGCACTACGCACCTGGTTAGGCGCTACACACAGACAAATTTTTGTCAAAATTGCTCAAAATTTTCCTAAATCCAAATCTTTGCCTCTAAAACTCCTGCATCAGTCAAGCAAGGTTGGTGGTGCTTTTTTCCTCGCCTTCTGAGTGTTCTTTTCATAATCAAGGAGAAAATTAAAAAAACCTAATGTGACCAAACCCTAATCTACATGAAAATCCAAGTATTGACCTTCTACGACAGATTTTGCAAATTTGAGAGTTGTCATAGGTGTAAAACATTCAGTACCAGCCAACCTACCTCTGGACTCTAAAAACATTCTCTGATTGCTTCATCCTGCCCTCATTTGCTGAAATTTTTCCCACACATCACTCACTTTCCCTCCATAAACCTAAAGGCCCTCACCAACCTAAAAATCCTATTGTTTTAGACCAGTCACCATGTCTGAGGAAGAAATCAGCAAGTTAGAGGCAGATTTTAGATAAAAATAAAGATGAAATTGACAGCCATGAAAGTAAAAACAGTGAACACTTGGAGCAAAAAAATTGATGGAGATGATACAAGTTGCTCAATCCCAAGCACAGAAAAATATACTTATGATGAAAAAGATGAAGACCAAGAAGGTAATGAAGAAAATAATTAGGGTAACAACTAGCAATAAGGCTCACAAGGCAGCCAAGAGAAATATGAGCAGGGGCAAGACAATGAGCACAATAATAGTGAAAACAGTGGCAAAATGAAGGAAGATGATGAGGAAATAGAAGATCAAGAATAGACAGATGATGAGGTTGAAACTGACTTTGAAGAGGTAGGTAATGACAAAGAAGAAGACATCAATGAAGGACAAGGAGAAAGTGAAATAGATACAGAGGCTTATGATCAACTCCAAAACCAAGGCAATAACACTAAAGGTAGCAAGATAAGAGACAAGAATATGGTGAAGACAAAGAAGAGAGTGTTTTTCATGCTGAACAGGAGAATAGTGCAGAAAGTGCCGCAAGTAACTCAAAAAGAGGAACAAAGTGAAAATGAAAAATTAGTGAGGAGGCATTGAATTTTGAGCACTAAAAAAAGGTAAAGACCAAAAAAAACTCAGAAAAATGGCTCAATATTTCTCATAGGCTTCTAAAAACCCTTGAGGACCTTCTCCACCAAATTTGAGGCAATTTGGACAATTTTTTTTTTTTTTCAAATTTTGACCCCTAGGAGCGCAGCACCCTAGGCGCTACGCAAAACATTGGAGCATCTTCAGCTCCCCCAGTTTACATTTTTGGTTTTATCACATCACCAACAGCCTACCCACAAAATTTCAGGTCAATTGAAGCATTTTTTCCCCCTCAAAAGGTCAAAAAACACCTCAAATTTGACCTTTCTGCCTCCTTTTCAGACCAGGTGCTGCGCACAGAGCAGTGTTGGGATATTTGATTTTTGAGCAGGTAAATGGAATTAATTCCGCACAAATAAAGAATTTTTGGAAATTATACTCATCAAGATTTTCAACGAGCCATCACGGAGAAAAATATGACACCGGGAAGGAGGTCAAAACTGGATTGCAATTACACCTATTTTCTGATATTTTGGTGCTGGGCACAGTGGACCAAAAGTGGCAAAAGTCAACAAAGCACAGAAATTGATGGAAATTTTTTTTTTTAATATTTTCTTGGGAAAATCACTCCAGATTTGATTGAGGAGTTATTTTATGATATTTTTCATTTATTAGCTTAGATATTATGTGTCTTGGGCCTTACATGGTCTTAAGCACATAAATGACATTTATGGCAGAATTAGGGTTTCTAGAAGCCTCTAATAGTTTCCACCTCCTTATTTGCTCCATAAATATAGCATGAGGCTCTTATGTATTGGGTTGGATTTTTATGACTTATTCTGAAGCAATACATAGTCTCTTGGAGTTTTGAAAATAAATTGATGTCTTGGAGCTCATGCATGCCCTGATTTGTTTGTTGATGGAGGAGGATTGTTTGTAGGATCCATAAGCCTGGTTGATGGTGATATGTTTCTCTTTTGTTAATTTTTTCTAGTTTTTCATTATGTTTCCATATTTTTGTGTTGTATTAGGACAAATAATTTAGACTAATACATGTTTGCTAATGGCACCTTAGGTCTGTTTGTTCTTCACTGCCTTAATGTTTTCTTCTGCTAGGATATGTTAGAGAATTCATCTTTTGCTCTCTAAGGATTTCCTGAGCTTGTCTATTTATTGAATGGTTTAGATTAGTTGGTATCAAGCATGATTCATGGCTAGCCCTACATATTTTTTGCCACTAAAAACTCTATTCTTGGAGTCATCTCTTTAAAGCACCATTACCTAGGTTTGTCAAAGAAGTTTGTTTCAATCATGCTCTTTGCATTTTCTTAGCTAATTGTTTCAAAGAACCTTCATAGCTATAATATTAGATGTTCAAAGTTTCTCTCCTTCTATGATTGTAGTTATTTGTGTATCTTTAATGTTTTCTATTCTTGATAATTAAATCCATGAAAGCTGAATAAGTTTCTTGCCTTTCTGTATTTCATTTGATTGTTTATCTTGGATATTGATCAGTTTAAGTATTGTTCATAGAGCTTAATGGTTTCCTTACCTCATGAGTTATATATTTTTCTTTATATTTGTTTAAGATCTCCTTTTTAAAGTATATGATAGAGAATTCTTTACTGCTCTTTGTCCAATTTTATTTCTCAAAATTAATTGTCCATCTCGTGATCCTTCACAACCTCAAAGATCCACCAACCAAGTTAAAATTTCCTTGAAAATACTCCCTAATCCATTTATGAACCTATCATGACCTTGTTAGACTCCATTGACCAATGACTTGAAGTTTTCCTTGTTTCTATCTAGTCTATCTAAGAATCATACCCAACCAAAAACAATCAACAAACCCAATACTTTCATAACTTGCCTAAAATCAACCCTAATCAGCAAACAAGTTGACATATTTGCACCTAATACAGAGATCCCTCTCTAAATCCAGGAAGGCTAGGTCCTTGGATTCCAAATCTTGTTTTGATGTTACCCCTGTCCATTTTTATCTCAATCAATCTAGCAAATTATGGGGAGCTAACACCATCTTTATGCAACAGCTTATGCCCTAAAACTACATTGTCTTAGCTCAGGGAAATTGTATGGCACCGACTTCTCATGTGTTGACATATTTTTCATGTAGAGTCTTGTTTTACATTTCCTGAGTGACTTGATCCTCAAGATCTTGTGCTTATTATTTTCTGATATGTTTAATAAGATGGCTGTACATTTTTCTTATATCATGGTGTGTTGATTTATTCATTTTTATTTCCATTATTGTGTTCATATATTGCTGCTTCCCGATTTGGGAATATTACAGTGGTATCAGATCATAATCTTAGCTCAGCCTGTGAGTTTAAGCCAATATGCTATAAGAAGAAGAATATGAGAAAATGAGATCTAAAATGATGGAAGGAATGAGCTTTGTCTCATCACTTTTCAGATCTATGAAGAACCTCTCCAAGGAGGTCAAGCAAAGAAAAGTGGATAAAAGAAATGAAACCACACTAGCGTTTCAATATGAGGAAGGTCCATGTACTTCCTGCAACAAAAAGAAGAATCGGTATTGCATAGAGCTCCAAAGAAACATGCTATGCCCTTTCGTTTTGAAGGAAAAGACAAGAGGCATGAAGATGGAGGACACTTAGATCATGAGATTCTAAGTGAGTATCTTGCAAAATATAAGTCTAAACCTAGTGTTTTCAAGGAGAATCTAACTCTCCCATATTTCATTCAGCTCAAAGAAGAAAGGATATCTTGCAGCAATATATTTCTATTGCCTAAATTTGATGGGTCATCCACATGTACAACAAGAGCTTGGTGAATGAAATTGGATGCATTCTTCCTACTACATCCAGTGGTATAAAGAGACGCAATTGAGATTGCAGCACTGTACCTTGAGGGTGAATCAAACATTTGGTGGTTCAGCCGTTTGAGTCATGAAAAAGTGACTGCATATGCATACTTTACTCAAAGGTTGATCAAAAAGTTTGACAAGAAGAAATCAGAGGGGAAGAGGCCTTCACCGTCATTTGTTGTAGGAGCACTTGCATTAGGAGAAAGAACCCTTGCATCTTTGCAAGATGGTCTTCATCTCTTAACATTTAGGCTCCCATGCACTAGTCTGGAGATGCATGAGGAGGAGGAGACTTGTACTAGCACCGATGATGCCATAGAGGAGTAGCCATCATCATTAGTAGTTGGGGAAGTCATCACACCAGAGGAGGGAACCCTTGTAGCAGTACAAGATGTTCCCAAGCTTTACCAAAGTATGCACATGTTTCCACTTTCAGATATTTCAGCACATCATATGGAGGACTGTGGGAATATACCTTTGCACAATCTAGGGTCAAAGTACATTGATGATTTATAGTAGAAGACTATCAATACATTGAGGAACCTTGATGTATTCAAGGAGGAGATATACAGTCATCCTAGTATATCATTCTTGAGCTGCACACAACTCTTGGCGTTGGAGTGTATAATTTTGGAGGATGGGGTGAACATTGTCCTGAGCAAAGCAATGCAGAACTATATGTTCAGCATTGAGCATAATCTTGAGACAACATATGCACCATCATGGAGATCAGCAGTGCTATCATTGAGTAGTAGTGATGAGTTGGGGGCACAACCTTTATTGGAGCATTCCAATGACCATTCTACATGTGTAGTAGGGGATAAGCAGATGGTTGATGGGGAACATATTATCTTCCATTTTTATGATGGATCTTTCTTGATGAGCACTTCATTACTCAATGAGAAGATTTTGCCTTCAGTATATTTGGATCCTTATGGGATCAAATTGGTAATTGATGAGTGGTCTTCATTTGGAGATCTCCAGGAGATTTCATTTCAATATCCCATGAAATGAAAAAATAGAAATCTGATTTGGGAGGATGGTATTCTCCATTGGAGGAGTACCAAAGTGGAGTACGGAAGGATACACACACATTTGGATGAATGGGTGTGGATGGTGAACATGATGTTGGTGAGCCATTTGCATATATATGACACCGAGCTGCAGGAAGCATGGTTGTGCTGGCTACTTTTGAAAGAGTTTTGCCATCATGTAACATATCCTATCTTTGAGGGTGTGTTGGTAGCTAGGACTTGGCATGGCACTTGCATCATATGTAAGTAAGGATTTTGGGTGTATTGGGGTGATCTGATATCCTTCATGTCAACCATAATGTTTTTTCTCCATAGTTTATATGATGGTGGTGTGTGGAGGCAACAAGAGTTTTTTTTACTTTGGAAACTCTTGGGAGGGTATTGGCTGAATTTCTCCCATACTTTGCAAGATGTTTCAGGAGAAAGGGATCGCATAATAAAAGTGCAAGGAGGCTACCCTTTGGCAATGAAGGATCAAGAGGTACTTCCACATAGGAAGGAGCCTTCCACACATAGCAGGATGATGGTGGATGACTTTGGAATATGGAATATCAAATAATGGAGTCATGGAGTGGCAAGAGCCTTATCACTAAGGCTAAAAACGTTGTCACTTTGGAGTATGTTTCTATTGATGGAGTGTTCCAAGGGGAGTATGCATCCCTTCATTTTGCAGATATTTATGAGGAGATTCTCATGGGAGGGCTCATCTATGGATCTCACTTGCAGCTTACCCATAATGAATGGTAAGAAATGTATTTCTGAACTTATTGATAATTTCATAAAGTATTTGCATTCTCTCACCATATTTGTACAGTGAATTGCTCCACAAGAGGGAAAGATTATCTTTGGGTTTCATGGTCATTCTAGGATGAAAATTTATGATGGAGATATCCATTCTTTGCATGACTTTGGGAAAATTTGGTGTCATTCTTATTATAATCAGCTGATATATCATGCCATTTACTACCTCATAGTAGATGAGAAAACATTCACAGCTAGCAAATTGTTGGGAGACAACTTGCCACATGATGTTCTAAAACAACAGTTCGTAAAACTGTGTTGTATCCACTGGAGAAACCAATGGTACCATCCAAACCTGCAGATAAACTTCAACATTTTTTTGATTTGGATACCACATGGTGGTGATCTACCATTCACTTTGTATGGGATGGTTTGGGCTCATGAAACTAGAGGAGGGGTCTTTAGAGATCCAGTTGTCCTTTTGTATTTTGAGGGCAACATTATTTCAGCCCAATATCAGCAGAAAATCTAAAATTTCCATAATTGGAGAGAGAGACAGCGTGGGGTAGGCCATTTTTTCTACTATGTTCATTTATGTAGCCTGCCTACATTGCAGGAGCCAAAGGTGGAGGATAATTTTCATGAGTTGCCATGTTGGAGGGTGACTCACTTTTTTTGGATGATAGCTTGGGGATGGAGGCTTCACATGGGAATGATAGTTCCCAATATATTTCAGATTCCATGCCTCAATAATGCCTCTAGAACACATATAGTTGCTTCCATGGGTATTCCATTTGTTCATGAGGAAAGCCATTTGGATTTTTCACCAAAGGCATACTTACACACTTGGGAGGAGCAACTTAAAAACTTATTGATGAGACAACATATTATTCATTGGAGGAGCTTATCATATGAGGATTCTACAGGAGGAGGAGGAGAGGCTCTTCAGTTCTTTCCTTGCAGTTGCTTGAGGACAAGCAAAATTTGGGAGGGTAGGACTATAATATTCCTAAATTAGCACACAACTAATTTGAATATTAAATTTGTATTTTACTCTTAGATAAAGGAATAAGAGGGTATCGAGACCCATAAATATCCTTAGTAGGAATAAAAGACACTCCTAGTGTGAATGGAGGTCATCTAAAAGCTATATTGAAGACCCTTAGGTGTGAAAAGGGGCTGGAGCATGAAGACTGGGTCAACTTTGACCAAATCAAACAGCGTTGTTATGGAGGAGTGCCATTTATGGTGGGACAATGCAGTTTTGGAGGGAGATTGATTGTATGGAGGTGGTGACCTAATTAAGTGGGGCCAAGGGTGATAAATCTCATAACTTATACAAGGAAGAGGATGGCAGCCATATGGAGTGTTAGTATGAATCCTTTGTCGAAGTGTACGAAAAAGGACCACTTTAGCTACGCATAACTAATAGCCCTAACAACAAAATTGGCTGCCAATATCTTCAGATCTGCGGTTAGTTAATCAAGAAAAGAGCCGCAAACAACTAGATCTATGCATGAAAAGACATTAAGCCGTAAAAATAAGGGTTTGCTCCATATACCAATAGAGAAGACAAGAACAATTTTTGTATTAATTGGGCACCTGGGAGGAAAACAAGAAGGCGTATCCAATTCTCCTCAGTGGGATGGGTTCTTGGAAGTCCTCAGCACTTTAGATCTAAGATTTATCTCTCTTGTTGGTGTAGAAAACCCAATGCAAAGAAAGGAGCTCAATGGGAGCTCACACAGCAAATGATGGAAAAATGTGACCAAGTGTATAGATCCAGGGTGATCTAATAGGCAACAAAAGGTGAAGAATGGTAGGAAAAACCCTCCTATTTATAACAAAATATTGGGTCATTCTAGATCTTGGTGCATGGGTTAACCAGATCTAGATCCACTTTTAATGGAATATTTTATTATATTTGTTGGAGGGAAAAGGTATTTGACTTGGGTCAAATCCCTTGATTTTTCAAAAATAAATAAATAAATGATTTATTTATCTTTTTAAGGAAGCGGTTAGAAGATAATCAAATAAATAATGATTTATTTAATTATTTAAGGAAGTAGTTGAAAGATAATTAAATAAATAATGATTTATTTAATTATTTGTGGGTGATTTGGTCATATTTAACAAGGAATATTATCTAAATAAGATTTAAATAATTATTCCTAGAAAATAATAAGATAAATAAGGGTTTATCTAATTAATTTCTTTATTTTTGGGTTAAACATGACTGGGAATAATAATTAAATTATGGTTTAATTAATTATTCCATGAGGAAAATCAAACAAATATAGGTTTGTTTAATATTTCCTTTTGGGGTTTCCTGTTTAGACCATAAACAACCTAATAAATGTGGTTTATTAAGTTATTTTACATAGTGAAAACAATTTTACTTAGGGTAAAATTGGTCTTACATGGTGTACTTGGGTCCATCTAATGATAATAGGTTAGATGACCAAAAAATGGTGTAACAGATTGCCCCTCAGCGTGCCAGTGTCAGGAGCAAATCGTATGACCGAAGTACGTTGTAAGAACTCAATCACTAGACAACAAAAGGGAAGTCAGAGAGAGAAAGGTGAGGTAGATAGTGTGCTGAAGGACTAGACCCTGAGGAGACGAGACTCATAGGTGCAACAAGTCTCTTTTTATGAGAGGGTACCTGTGCTGAAGGCGGCGGGGGAGGCATACCTATGCCCGCCGAGACAAAGTACAAAAGAATAGTGTGTCCAGTAAACAAGGGACCGAACCATAAAGTACAGTTGGCATAATCATGAGCTAGATAAAAATACAATGAGGAATCCCATATACATGTTGTGCCTGGGATAACAGCCAGGACTTGTACAATAATATCTGAGTACATGAGATAAAAATACAACCCAAATGCCCCCTGTAAATGGGGAAGGGCTCACAAAATCTGACTGATACATGCAAATCAAAGAGGCGCTGCAAGTGGCTAAGGCCAACATCATCAAATTTCTGGAGCTGCATCGAAGGCTGCAAGGAGGAGGTCATCCGGGCATGTGGGGGGCTACCTACAGGGCCACCCCCTCATGAGGGTTGAGACATCTCACACACACCCGAGAATCATCAAGAGCTGCTGCTGTATCACTGAACCATCAAGTATACGGATCTCGGTCATGCTGAAAGGAGCTGGAGAAACAATCAAGTCAAAGGGAAATGAGAGATCCCTTTGCCTGATCTGAGGCACCAAACAAGAGTGGAAGCTGGAACCAAGGTACACCGCCCTCTAGACTCGGCTTCTGGAATGAATGAGCTGATGTCGACAGAAGGAGGTCCACCATAAGTGAGGCAATGAGAGATCCTCAACTAAGGCACGAGAGAAAATAGTAGAGCGACGGACAGACTGACACTAATGATGATGGTGAAATGGAAAGGACTGAGTAGCGAATGGACGACTTCCCTTGTTAGAGCATAAAGGGCATGAATGACATGGCAGTGACTGACACAATATCATAAGGGATAGGGGACAGTGGGACTGAAGGTCATAATGTGCAACACAAGAGAGAGACCAAGCAATGAAGGATGGAGGGCTATAGCGGGGTACAGAGGGACTCGGGATAGACTCCATGAATGTGACGATGACTCAACTTGGATGCTCTAAACAAGGGCAACTCGATGGTGCTACCATACAGTAAAGGCCCAATGGGGGATCATGAAAACATGAGTACAAGATGGTACCTCATGACGAAAATCGACACGAACAAAGACAAGTAAGGAGGAAAAATGGTGCCCCAAGTACAAGTGTCATAAGTGAGGAAATTCGATTTTAAGGAGAGGTGAAGTGACCCTTCTTGGAAAAAATGTGTCCTGTGAAGTATCAAATAACAAAAAACTAATAGATACCCATTTGAGGGCTCGGTGAGAGCTTTCCAACGGTGCAGATGGTTTGTCAAACAGGGCTACGGTATGGTCGCAGCAGTCGAAAGAAGGAACAGGGGTTCTCTTTTAATAAGGTAGTTTTCCCTCCAAATTCACTCATTTTCTGTTGTTGTTGTGGTGAATGTAGAGAGGAGAGAAGGCCCTAAATCTTGTGGCGAGCGTAGCGGACAAACCGACCATTGGAATCGAGATCCGTCAGTTGTAGGTAAGAGGCCTAACCTTACTCTTTCATTTTGATGGATTGAAAGTTCAGTTTAGGGCCCAAAATCTTAGAAACAAACCCTCCTTCATCTCTACGGCTGGGTCACACTTTTTGGGCCAAAAAGTGTGACCTGGGTCACAGGTTTCAGGGAAAAAACTGTGACCTGGTCTAGAATTGGGTAGAAAACTGCGACCTGGGAGATGAGGGGGTTTTGGTGCTGTTTTATGGCTGAGAGTTGGGTTTTTTTGTCTGGTTATGGTATTCCTGATCTGTATGCTGACAAAGATGATGTTTTTGTGCAGGTATGGCAGATTTACGGGTTAAGTGGAGAGAGAGAGAGACCTGGGTACATTACGGGTAGAGATCCAGGCGGATCAAGGTGTCCATCGTGTGTTGGCCAGGTTTGGGGTTCTAAAGTTTTTGGAGAACCATTTGATGAGAGCAGGAGAGCCTTTGTTGGACCGGATTATCAGTTACTGGGATCCAGAGCATGAGGTCTTTGTAGTGCAGGGGCACAGGATTGAACTGACAGTCCAGGATGTGTATTTCCTGATGGGTCTCCCACCACTGGGGATGGTGGGAAACACACAACTAGTATTACCGCGGGGGCGGCATATCATGGAGTTTGTGGAACGACATTGTCGACCAGGTCTCCAAGTCAAGGGGACTCGGATACCGATCGGGGATCTAGAGAGGCTAGAAACCCGAGCAGTGACCACAGCTGTGCTGCGTATCCTGGGCAACTAGGCATTCCATCACATCACTGGGGGGGCAGATGATGCTTGTAGAGAGTGTGTTGAGTGGGACCTACTATGGGTGGGCCCAAATGATGCTGGTGTCGTTAAAACGACAGTTGTCGCTCTGCAAGCGGCAAGTGAACCACGATTGCTCGTATGGGACTTTATTGTGCGCCTTCTTCTTTGAGAAGATCCCGACCTTGCGGCCTCGTATACAGCTTCCAGATGGGGGCCTGAGAGAGCCCAGGATGTGCCAGTGGGGGCGGCTACTGTACAGAGGAGGAGGAGGGGCGGTCGGGCGAGTGTTTCGACCTGAGTTTTTTGCCCATTGGGATCAGATGTCGTTATACATAGAAGACTATCCCTATAGTGGGATGAGTTATTGTGGAGATCCGAACCTGCCACTTCCGCCTGGTCGAGTATGGGGGCCCGATGGTAAGTGACAGATTTCTATTCTTGTATGGGCATGTTAATTTTTTTTAAATAGTAGATACGGTACTAATTCATGTACTTCTGGTATGTAGATATAGCTCCGGTAAAACCGGCAGGATATATGGGACGACCAGCAACAGCTGGAGCTGCAGGTCCGAGTGGGTCGAGAGCACCGCATAATGAGGATGCAGCCGCCCTTCTGGAGGACATCCGCCGTAGATGCGAAAGGTTACTGACCTGAGTATCAGAGCGCGGGTGGCAGGACTTAGACGACCAGTACATAGATCCATGTATTGGTCTACCCTCGGAATGGCGAGGGGTCATGCGGCGCATGGCGATGGCCGGTCAGGGGATACATGATCTACAGGCTGCAGGGGCAGAGCCATTGGCTCGGGATCCGCTAGATAGTGATTAGGTGTGGGGCATGTGGTGCCCCCTAGTGTGTATGTAGGGGCAGGTGGTGCCCCCAGTTTTGATTTTTTTGTAACATGCTATGGGCATGTCATATGTATCAGAGTAGATGGACTCTAAACACATGTTTTGCGACACATATTATGGATATGCATCGTTTTTAATGATTATGAATGTTATTGTCTTGTATGAAATGCGTGTGATAAATGCCAGTCTAGAACATGGTTTGCAATACTATCTACATAGTGATTTTGTTCTCGAGGTACATGGTTGAAAGTTATGGTTTCAAATGCACGTATCAAGAGTTTCACTCGTAAATAACGTCTAAATAGCACATGGTTATGCACACGATAAACACCATTTAGTTGCATGACAAGAAGTAGGGAATCCAAACGAACGTGCAGATGGAGGATGCGATGGAAGAGGGCATCGACTAAGAGACCACACACTGCATCATATTCGGCCTAATTTTTGGTGGCAGAACCAATGCAGACCCCGTTGGAGAGAACAAGGGCATGCAAGGGGGTGAAGATGGCCCAACCTGCCGAGGCTAGATTCTGGGAGTAACGACTTGCACCATCGGCGTAACCGATAAAGGGTGTGGACGGGGGGTCCTGCGGAATGGTGTTACAAGAAAACAAATGAGGGGAGGAGAGGAAATGACGGAAGCGTGAGTGTACAGAAGACATCGAGCGGAAACTGTGGGAGGGAGTGCAAGGAGCAGGATGAATATGACTCATATGCAAACTAGAGGGTAGTATATGAGGGCTATCAGAAGTATGGCGAGGCTGCGGAGGTCAACAGAGATGCGGGTGGAGTGATCTCGTGTATGGGTAAAAAAGTGGTGGTCAGGCGACACAACAGGGGAGGATGCAGGGGGACTAGGCTCCAAGTGTCTCGCAGAGGAGGATAGGTAAAGAATGATTGTAGTAGACTCTGTCATCTGAACATCAGGGGGAGAATGTCGATGGGAGTGGGGGGATCCTCAGGCTGACCTGAAGCATACTGCGCGAGGATGGGAGAGGCGGATTGATTTTGTTCAACCTCATACTCTCGGACTACCTCTTAAGAGGCGTGGTAATGCGTCAGGTGAAGACAATGGTGGCAGTAATGGCCATGAACACCGCACAAAGCATAGGGTTTGTTGGTGCGGAGGGTCTTGGGGTTCTTGGTTACGGATGAAGAAGGAATGGAGGCTTCAGGGACCGTAGACTCAGGGAACGCGACTTTAACCATGGGCTAAATATGGGGAAACTCGGGACAAGCATGGGTGGCATGACCGGTGACATCACACAAGGCACAAGGCTTTACAGGCAGAGGAGGGGCCGGGTCAGTCATGGTGGTCTTGTCTTTGGGTGCCCCCTTGTGGGCTTTGCCTTTCTTCCTGAGAGCCGTCACGACAGGAGAAGGGTCCTGTGGAGGTGCTGGGGGCACAGTGGCAACGGAGGAAGCGAGGGGGACCAGTTGAACCGGTGTCAAAGCCATGTAGGGTTTGGGGTGACCAGGAGGGGTGGTGGCTGGGGGATCAAGGTACCAGACCGGTATGCCCAAGGTCAGGTTAGGGAGAGAGAGGGTGGCCATGGCGGGGACAGAATATACTCTGGGAGGGGGAGCCAGGAAAGAGATCTGCCCAGTAGGGTAATGACCAGGAGGGACGGCTCCGAGATGGTTAAGGCCAGGGGGAAACGATACAGGAGGATAAATGGGTTCAGGTATACCAGCTGTAGGGGGAGGGCCAGAAGGAGGAGGTTCGACTGGCTGAGATGAATGGCTAGGAGCGGGTTGCGGAGGGCGAGGGGGAGGATGTTGACTAGCCAAAGCAGGCCGCTTAAGGGCAGCCTAAGACGATTGCATCATGCAAACATTCGATAAGCTAGGATCAGTGATAGGAGGAGGGGGGAGATCGGGAAAAGTTCCAATCAGGCAGGAATCTTTGTAAACGCCAGGGGAGACACTGGTCAAGGAATCGACGGTTTGCTTGTTGGCTATAGAAGACATAGTCGTCTCAGGTGAGGTCTGAGATTTTGGCTCATGATATGTCAACTGGTCAATGGTGACTATCTTTCCATTATGGGGGAAAGACATCTTGCGGAAAACTGCGGATGGGACAACAAACATAGCATAGGTGTAGCTTCGCCCCAATAGAATGTTGTAGTCTAGCGGGGCGTCTATGACTTCAACGTCAACGCAAACAGTCTTACCAGTGAGGGTGATAGGAAAATTACGAAACAGGCCAATGGGCTGGGAGGCATGGCTGTCCCATGCTCGAAGGGTGATCGTGGAAGGGGCCAGCTCAGGGGATCCGAGTTGCTTCCAAACCGAAGCAGACATCACGCAGGTGGATGCCCCCTCATCAATTATACACCGAGACACGTTGGCGTTCCGGATTTTGACGGGGATTTGGAAGGCGAAAGAAGGAGGAAGAGGAGGATGGTCCGATTGAGTGGCATCGAAAAAAATCATTTGGTCATCAGCAGGATCTACAGTGCCCACGGTAGATAGTAGAGCCTTCTTTTGGGAAGGGCGCGACTGGAGGAGTTCTAGTGTGGAAATGGCAGCAAGAGATTGCACCAAATCATATACGATGCTATATGAATGGGTAGCTCGACCGGAAGCAGCGTTTCGACGTAATGGTCCCTTAGGAATCTTGGTATGAACCTCAACTTTGGGTTGAGGGATATGTAAGGGGCCATTGGATGTCGAAAGAGGCTCTGTAGAACCTGAAGAAGGAGGCTCAGGGGCAAACTGAGCGGGAGGCTTGGGGTACTGGCGAGACCGAGTTTGAAGGTGAAGATCGACGGATGGGGAAGGATTAGAGTTCATCATGAGGATCTGGTAATCGGAGGAACCAAAAATGGAAGGTAGAGTGGATACCCACCCGTCAGGTGGTTGGGTAGCCACGAATCCTTGCTGAGGGAAAGGATCAGTAAAAACAGCTGGTTAGTAGTGGCCACATTAGGAGGAGCATGAGGGGAGGCGTGTTGTCCGCGCAATGTGGCTTGAGACTCCCACATCTACTGCATCTGTGGTAAGAGGGGACAATCGTGGGTATAATGACCGTAAAGACCGCAACACGAACAAGGTTTATTGGTGCGAAGAGGCCTATCCGGCTTGGGCTGAGTGCCCTGTTGTTGGTTAGCAATGTTAGGGTCAAAACCCTGAGGATTGGGTCCAAGAGTACCAGGGGAAAATTGATTTGGATTGCCTCTCCGCTTTCTTTGAGAAGAATGGGGATTAGTCGCGCCCTGCTGTGCAAATACTTGCCCTGGAGGGGGCTGTAGGTGCTGGTGCTGGGGTTGAGGAGGCAAGGGAGGAGGAAGCGCATATGCTGGAGGAGCTGGCGCACTAGGCTACAGATAAGGGTAATGGGTAGGTTGGGAAACATTGAGGTAAGTAGGAGGTTGGGCAAAAGGAGGAGGCATGCCGTATCCTGGATACATGCTACCGAGAGGGGGAAGAGTGCTAGAGGTGCTGGCCCCTCCGTGAGGAAGACCATAGCCCATAGGAGGTTTAGCATATGGATGGGAAAGGGCTCCAATGATACCGTCAGCGGAATGAGATGCCCCCGAGGCGTTAGCTCCGCCAGGCCTAGGGAGGTCAGGAAGAATGGTATAAACATAACCAGACTGAGCATAGATTAGGTCATACTTCAAGGCTATTTCGAGGGCGGCTTCTTCGGTTTGAGGAAAATGGGAGGCGACATCTTTGCCAATGTGGGCTAAGAGAGAGTGAGGGAACCAGTCCATATAGATCTGATCTTAAAAGGGGGGAGCTCGACATAAGCTTCGTCTTCGTCGCCATTCCTGAACATGGGTGGAAAGGCGGGTCGAAGATGTTTGCTTAAAGGAGGTCAAGAGCTCCGTATTGGTATCGTATCGGAGAGGGAGCTAGAAGTAAGATAAAAAGGCTTGGGAAATGGTCGCAAAGGTGGTATGGGAGGAGGTGGCTTGGTCGACATACCATTTAGAAGCTTCGCCGGTAAGCGTGCGTTGGAACAAACGAAGACGGATGGAGTCATCAGTAATGGAATTGGAGGAACACCACATGTGGAAAGATCAGACATGATTAGTTGGATCTTCTCCAGCAAGGCCTTCGAACTTAGGGATGTTGGAGGGGAGCTTGGTTGGCATAGCAGGCCAACCAACATCGTGGCGGATAGGGTCATTGATCAACTGATTGAAATCGGGAAGGCTGAGGCCTGCAATGTAGTGCAACAAGGGTATGGCCGAGGTAGTTCCTCTAGCGGTTCCGCTAGTGGTGGTTCCAGCATTAGGGCCTGGAGCACCGCTAACGTTAGGCCCTAGACCAGACATAGTGAAGGTGACAGGGGGAGAACCAGGAAGAGAAGGAGAACCCAATGAATCAACAGAGGAGTCAGAGTGCGGACTCGGAGGAGGACTGGCTCGACGACGACGGGACGGAGCAGTTCGATCGACCGGAAACTGAGGGTGAAGGCCAAGAAGTCTCTGGGAAAGGCGCCTTGGGGGCGCAATGATGACGAGAAGAAAGAAACTGACAAGGGCAGAAAGGGAAAAAATCAAGTGAGGTCAAGGGCAGAAAAGGTGCAGTGAAAATTTATTTTAGAGTCTTTGCCAGGCAGTGTTAACCAAGTGCTTCTTCACTTAGGGTCAGTGTGTGGCATGCGTTAATTTTAATTTTTAAACCCTTTCTGTTTTGAGAGCAAGAAAAAAGTTTGCTGCATAACTGAAAATAAATCTGCAGAGAACAGTATATAATGCTGAAATAACAGAAAATTAACAGCTACTTGTGTTGAACCCCTAGTTAAACTGAGGGGGGGGGGGGGGCTGAATCAGTTTAACACATACATGGACTATTAAAACTTTTCTTTTAAATCTTATTTACACCTTCATTTCATGGTCAACTTAATATGTGAGCAACAAGTATTACTATGAAGCAGATTTGTTAATGTAATAGCAGATTGAATATGAGAGCAGCAAGTATTAAGAAAATGAGATAAATCACATCAACACATAAACATCATGCACAGAGACACCAAATATAGAGGTGAAACCCATAAAGGGAGAAAACCACATCTTATTATTTTTGTGATGCAAAGGCAAGCTCCAACTCCCTCTCACCACTGATTTTCTGTAGGCTCCAACCCACAGGAGGCTCCTACCTCAATTCTTCAAGCTACAACTTGCAAGGAAGCTCCAACTCCCATCAATTTTATGCAGGCACCAACCTACAGTAGGATCCAACCTCAGTCAGATACAAATGACATTTTATCAAGCTACAAATTGATGTGGAAGCACCAACTCCCATCTATTTTCTGTAGGCGACAACCTACAGGAGGCTCCTACCTCAGTCAGCTACAACTGACATCTATCAAGCAACAACTTGATAGGGAAGCTCCAACTTCCTTACTCTTTCAAAAGAAAAACACTTGTTGATTTACCTTGGATATCAGCTCTGTTCTGTTCCTTCTCTTTTGCTATTCATCAACGCTCTTATATCGGACACCATCATATACGCTCGGCCCTTCCTTCTTCTCTTCTTTTCTCCTCAATTCTTCATATTCGGCCTCTCTACTCTGATTCTCTCGACCTCTTGTAGCTTTCTTATTTTTCTTCGTATATTCAATTCTGCTGCACACTCTCTCCTCTTCTCATTCTATTTTCATCTATCTCTCCTCTTGGATATTACCCCCTTTTATACAAGATAGCTTCATGACTATTTGTATTCTACTGGGAATTCGAAATGGACAGTCATGTCTCTGTGCCTTCTGCCTTCTCATCTCTTTTGACTTACAACTCAGAAAAATGTAGCGCAGACCCTTATTTTAATATTACGATGGGATATTTGCTCTACCGGGAGACTTGCCAATGCATCACAAAAATATAAATTTAAATAAAACATTTACATTCAAATTTAAATGAGAACTCCGACTCACTCATTTTGTCTCTTGGCTTGCTGCGCATTTGTCTTTCTCGACTCATCTTTGTCGTCTCTTTTACGTATTTGTGTTTATGTTTTATCGCTTTTCATCTATGTTTGCTCATACATTCTCTGGCATGGTGTAACTCATGGAGTATATTGTGCTTTTATATCACTATTTATGTCTACGGAGAACTCCAATCCCTTTTATGCCATTAGTGTATTGTTGATGTGGAAGCCTCAGAAAGGAACGAACATATATTACAGTCGTTGTATATTAATAATCGTCCTCCCCTTAGTGAGGCCCATGGGTCTACGGACCACACGGCACTTTTTCAATACAATCACAACATTCGTTGTATATTAGTAATCGCCCTCCACCTTGAGCCGAGACTCGTGGGTCTACAGACCACGCGGCATATTTTAATACAATCACCTTTTATATATATAATAGCGCCTTTTGATACAACTTAAATCAACTCTCGGCATCCTTATATAAGGTTTTAACAAACAACTGTCGCTTCTACTATAATCAATGAATAATCTTGATAAGACTTAACAAATGCCCTTTTGGGCCCACCTGACATGTTTTCCGATGCATTGATTCTCCTCCGATTGCGATTGATCACTCCTGCTCCGATTGCGATTGATCACTGTTCACTGCGTTTTGCCGATGCGATTAGACCTAGAACTCAAGTTGTATATGAGTCGTAATTTATATACCAATCGGGTCCGGACTTCCAATCGCAATCGCAACTCTTATATTCTCCGATGCGATTGACCAGTGCCAATGCGATTAGAACATGGAACTGAAACATTTGTTAATCACAATTTATAAGTTCATCGGGTCTGAACTCTTAATCGCAATCGCAAGTCCTTTAATATGTGTTGCGATGGTTTGTTCCCTGCTTTCCAATGCAGTCATAACTATTCACTGGAACTCAAACACACATGAATTATGGTTCATTGATCCATCGGGTCCGGATTTCCATCGCAATCGCAACTTTATGTTGGTTACATGTTTCGCTGCCCTTGCGATCTCCGATTGCGATTGGGTGAGGGTCCCACTTTATATTAATTCCTTTCCATTGATCATAACACGCTCCACTTAAATATATATTAATGTATATGCCTTGGACCGTTGCAGAATATGAAATGCGTGACATTTATATGTATTGTGATGGATATTATATATATATGTGTGTCCGCCAGCGGGTTAGGCGATTCCCGGAATAATGTTTATGAATTATGTTAAATCTATAATGCCGGTTGGAGTGTGCGATTCCCGGAATTTGGTTTTGCATTATATGCGTAATGCCCGGCTTGGGGTATGATTCTCGAAATTATATATCTGTCCTCCGGGTTGGGCGATTCTCGGAATTATAACGACTATGCCTCTGCCTCTGTCTCTGCTGCTCTTGTTGCTTTGCCTCTGCCTCTGCCTCTGCTGCAGTGATAATGACTCTGCCTCTGTTATATTCGCTTCCTCTGCCTTCATTTGCTTCTTTGCTGCCTCCATTGTATTCACTGCTTCCTTTTTCTGTCTTTGTTTCAGCGCTGCCTCCTTTGCCTGTCTTTGATTTAGCGCTGCCTCCTTTTTCTTCTTTTTGCTACTTCTACTACTCGACCTCTGCCTCCGCCTTTGCTGTACCTCTGTTCTTTGCCTATCTCTGCATCTGCTGCCTTTTTTGCACTACATTTCTTAAGTTCAACTCTTTTGTACATTACGTTGCCTCTGCTTCTATTCACTATCTTTGCTTTGTCTTCTGCCTCAATTCCTTATCTCTCTTGCTTCTTTTGCTGCCTTGCTACCTCTTCTTATGCTCTCTCTGCTCCTTGGCTGATGTTTCAAGTGCTCCTCCTTTGTCATCTCCTTTGCCTTATTGCTAGTTCAGGTGCTGCTCCTTTGTGCTTCTTTGCTCTATTGCGTATATAGAATCCACTCTGATATGCTTGTAGCACATCCTATGGGAATAGATCTTCTACGCCTTCAATTCAGCAGTTCTTTTCCTCAACTTCGAACTCGGCTACGTTACCGTTGTTCCTCACATCTTGATTTAATTGTACCAAAATGAATTGATATATTCTCCCCAATAGTGCTTCTGATCTTCCCACTAGAATAGTTGTTCCTCATCACTCTGTCTCATTCCTCAACTACTTGTCTTATGCTCTCTTTGTTTCATCTTGCTCCTTCGGGCGAGTGCTGCGCCTTAATTCTCCTTTTCTTTGCCTTAGGTGGTCCTCCTTTTCCATCTCCTTTGCCATCAATGACAACATTTCCAACAGTCTCCCCCTTTGGCATTGATGACAACACCTCCTCCAATAATCCAATGCTTCCTCTGCCTATCTACTTTTCCTCCCCCTTTGACATCAATGGCAAAGGGTTGCTCATTTATCAGTGTTGATTCTGTCTTTGCATTTCCTCTCTCTGAGTTATGTTTAGGCCCTCTTCTGCTGACTTTGTACCATGCTGCTCCAGCTTGATGTACAAGACTTGTTGAGAGAACACTTTGAGGATTATTGCACTTGAATATACACTTAAAGATTGTGAATGCCCCATGTGACATATCAAGATTGCTTCAACTATACTTCAGTCTATATTATAATCTTCATCTGCGATGCATATCTATTGAAGAAGGTTGTAGTTGGAGTCTGTCTTCTTCTGCAATAATCATCTGCAGTACAACATCTGTTCAATTGTGATGATGCCAATATGTCTTTTATAATTGTGATTCACTTTTCTTGCTTGTTGGTGATGATATGAGCTAGGAAGCTGATGATGATATTACACTTAATAGCTACAGGTCTTTGTTACTGATGTGATCAATGAATTAACTATAATTTGATCTAAGAGATCAAATGCCTTTACTGCTTGCATAATGAACTTTCAAAACAAAACCTTGAGGTAGGATGCATTCAATGTATTGGTCAATCTCACTTATCAACCATGCACTTTTCTTTATGACATAAGGGGGTATGTATGTCAATCTCTCTTTAAAGGTGGATTACCAGCAAATCCTTTGTGCTGAGCTTCAGATGGTAATCACAGCTAGTCCTTTATTCTTCAGATACTTTGACTGTTCTATCATAATGAACTTCCACTAGCGTCTTGAATGCAAATGTCTGGGAATATTACATGATACATTGAGGTTATTTTGCCATAATACTTTGATCCCGAGGACCTGTATCATACCACTGCTACTCCATGAAAACTCTTGATATTTTGTCGATAGGCATGTTTCTTGTACCAAGTACCAATTGATATTACTTTGATAAAATATGCAGAGATTTCACTTTAGTTTGCACATAAACCCATAGTTAAGATCACCTTCATCATTCTATACTATTGAACTTTCGGTGTTCACGTTAATAGTCATTAATATCCTCAATGTGATCTTGTAATTATTTAACATTCTTCTTTTTCTATCATTTGGTTCCAAGGGAAACCCATTGCATGTACCTTTCCTAAAAGCTTGTTCTAGAATTATTCTTCTTTATATTCAATTCAATTGTTCTAACATACAAATCTTCAAAAAGACATCTTCAATTTCTTTCATATGAATCTTCACACGGTGCTACCTTGTTAGATCAACTCACTTAACTGCATTCCACCAAGTGGACCTTTTGAAATATGTGATGAACTGATGATAGGCACTCATCCTTATTAATGTGATTCATTGTTAATTCTAGCAGTATGAGGCACAGTGTGATCATCACTTTAATGTGATGAAGTCTTCTTAGCTTACATGTTCATTGCTAAGGTTTCCTCTATCATCATGGCTGCTTGCTGTTTTTTCTCCTTCTATTACCTTTTTGGCTATTGTGTGTTTCAGATGATCTTCTTCCTCTATAGATCTCTGTTAGGTAACATAGGTAAAATTTTCCTTTTTCTTCTTGATCTCATAGCTGTTCTCATTTCATGGAGCTCCTCTTAGACTAATTTTTGTGGGGACTCCATATGAACTTCTCTCCCCCTGAGATGTTGCTTCATATATATCACTGGTTGGATAATTTCTTTGTTTCCTAGAGCAGCTCCCCCTGAGACTATGCTAGATTTATTATGTTATTGAGATGATAGGCTCCCCTCTTCTCTTTTCTTTCCATACTCTATTGGGGTTCATCATAATGTTTGCACTCCTTTCCGATTCATAGTTTTGTTTGATTGGATTGGATTTCATCATTTGTCTAGAGTTCTTTAGTATATATGGCAGTTTACAGTATTTTTCTTTGTGGCCAAGCTTGAGGCATATATAACATATTATTTTATCAAGATATATTTTAGCTGATGTATAATATTTTATTCCCCTTTTTTAACATAATTTACAATCAGCAGATTTATGTCTAAATTCATTGCATGCATAATAGTAGCCATGGAAATGATTTGTGTACCTAGTGGAAGATTGTCCTTTCCATTTGCTTGCTTGAGGTAGTCTTCTCTTTTGCTGTATCTTTTGCGGGTCAAAGTTGATAGGCCTTCTCTTACATTGTGCTGCATTATTTCCTAGTTTATGAAAAGAGAAACATGTGCTATTTTTCATAGGAGGGAAGAACCTCCTTTGACAACTTCCAAATTTATTCACTTCATTTTCAGGAGCATATGAGCCTTTAGCAGCTGAATGTTTCATCTTCTCATTCTCTGTCCTATCATGTTGCTGCTTGATTCTATTTGTTTCCTCACTAATCTTGTTCTTGTTGGCTTATATTTTTGTAGTAATCTGCTGAGCTGCTTCACTGTCCTGTATAGCTTTTAAAAAGATTATTTTCTTGTTATCTTCTGCCTTGGACTTACTGGTTTCTCCTTCATATCCTATCCCAACCTTTATGAGAGGAGATCTTTGAGCATTTAGAATTTGGTCTAGTTGTTCAGAGCTTTTCATTTGAGGAGTATTCATTAATAAGTCTCTTTGGGCCTTTTCTAATTTATTTCTCAGGCTCACTACTTCTTCTTCCAATTTTTTTACATTCCAGGTTTTTCTCTCTCATTTGTTGTAGCAGAGTATCTTCTACTTTCTTTGCCTCTTCAAGCTGTGTCTTCAGGCCAATAATTTCTTTCCTATCTTCACATTCTCTCTCATCACATATTTTCACCACTGTATTAAGGTCTTTGTTTTCATTTTTCAATTTTTCAATTTCAGTCAAAGCAGTGTCAAGCTTGGATTTTTATTCAGCTATAATTTCTTCATGGTTCTTATCTCCATTCACACTAGCAGGTACTTCATTTGATTGAGAATCTTCTTTTTGACATGAATTTCTCTTTTTCCTAATTCTCTTATCCTTCTTGTCAGTGCAGTCCTTAGTGTCTACTCCATGTATGAAGTGCAGTCTATCCCACATTTCTTTTGTAGAGGTTAAATCCATTATCAACTCAAGGTCCTTGTTATGAAGATTATCATATATCACACATTTCTCCTTAGCATTCCTCTGTTGTTCTTTCACAGTGGGTGAGTCTGTGCAGTAACCATCACAAACAAGCTTCCATACCTGCGGATCATCGACCATAAATCCTATCTTAACCTTATCTCTCCATTCAGGAAAGTTAGTTGTATTTAGCACAGGTACATTTTGATAGTCCATGACTCAACCAGATCTCCTTCAAGCTATTAAGCTTACACCAAAGGAACTTGCTCTGATACCAATTGTTGAACCCTTAGCTAAACTAAGAGGGGGGGGGGGGGGGGTGAATCAGTTTAACACAAACATGGACTTTTATAACTTTTCTTTTAAATCTTATTTACACCTTCATTTCATGGTCAACTTAATATGTAAGCAACAAGTATTACTATCAAACAGATTTGTTAATGTAATAGCATATTGAATATGAGAGCAGCAAGTATTAAGAAGATTAGATACACCATATCAACACATAAATATCATGCACATAGACAACAGATATAAGTGGAAACCCGTAAGGGAGAAAACCACATCTTATTATTGTTGTGATGAAAAGGCAAGCTCCAACTCCCTCTCACCACTGATTTTCTGTAGGCTCCAACCTACAGGAGGCTCCTACCTCAATTCTGCAAGCTAAAACTTGCAAGGAAGCTCCAACTCCCATCTATTTTCTGGCAACACACCAACCCACAGGAGGTTTCAAACTCTCGCCGCCCACAATCGACATTTTATCAAGCTACAACTTGATGAAGCACCAAATCCCAACTATTTTCTGGCAGAACCAACCCAAGGAGGTTTCTACCCCGCCGCCCGATAACCCATATCTATCAAGCTACAACTCGATAGGAAGCTCCAACTTCCTTATTCTTTCAAAAGAAAAACAGTTGCTGATTTACCTTGGATATCAGCTCTGTTTTGTACTTTCTCTTCTGCTGTTCATCAACTCTTATATCAGACCTGCATCATATCTGCTCAGCCCTTCCTTCTTCTCTTCTTTTCTCCTCAATTCTTCATATTCAGCACTCTCTATATTCACACTCTCTGACCTCTTGCATCTTTCTTATTTTTCTTTAGCTATCTTCAATTCTGCTGCTCACTCTCTCCTCTTCTCATTCTATTTTCATCAGTCTCTCCTCTTGGATATTACCCCCTTTTATACAAGATAGCTTCATGACTATTTGTATTCTACTGGGAATTCGAAATGGACAGTCATGTCTCTTTTCCTTCTGCCTTCTCATCTTTTTTCAGCTTACTCAGAAAAATGTAACTGTAGGTGCTTATTTTAATATTACAGTGGGATATTTGCTCTCTTCGGGAGACTTGCCAATGCATCACAAAAATATAAATTTAAATAAAACATTTACATTCAAATTTAAATGAGAACTACAGCTCACTCGTTTTGTCTCTTGGCTTGCTGCGCATTTGCCTTTTCTCTGACTCTGTCTTTGTCTTTTCTGTGACTGTGTTTTATCGCTTTTCAGATCTGTTTGCTATTCTGTTCTTTGCTGTGGTGTAACTGCTGCATACGTGTAATTGTGCTTTTATATCTGCTGACTTTAATCTAGAGGAACTCCAATCCATTTTATGCCATTAGTGTATTGTTGATGTGGAAGCTCCGCAAGAGGAACGAACATATATTACAGTCGTTGTATATTAATAATCGCCCTCCCCTTAAGCTGAGGCCCATGGGTCTACAGACCACACGGCACTTTTCAATACAATCGCAACATTCGTTTTATATTACCAATCGACCTCCACCTTAAGCCGAGGCCCGTGGGTTTACAGACCACGCGGCATATTTTAATACAATCGCCCTTTATATATATAACAGCGCCTTTTGATACAACTTAAATCAACTCTCGACATCCTTATATAAGGTTTTAACAAACAACTGCTGCTTCTACTATAATCAATGAATAATCTTGATAATACTTAACAAATGCCTTTTCGGGCCCACCTGACATGTTTTCCGATGCATTGGTTCTCCTCTGATTGCGATTGATCGCTCCTGCTCCGATTGCAATTGATCACTGTTCATTGCGTTTTGTCGATGCGATTAGACCTGGAACTCAAGTTGTATATGAGTCGTAGTTTATATACCAATCGGGTCCGGAATTCCAATCGCAATCGCAACTCTTATATTCTCCGATGCGATTGACCAGTGACGATGCGATTAGAACCTGGAACTGAAATCTTTGTTAATCATAATTTATAAGTCCATCGGGTCCGAACTCTTAATCGCAATCGCAAGTTCTTTAATATGTGTTGCGATGGTTTGTTTCTTTCTGATGCGATCATCACTATTCACTGGAACTCAAACACACATGAATTATGGTTCATTGATCCATTGGGTCTGGATTTCCATCGCAATCGCAACTTTATGTTGGTTACATGTTCCGCTGCCCTTGCGATCTCCGATTGCGATTGGGTGATGGTCCCACTTTATATTACTTCCTTTCCATTGATCATAACACGCTCCACTTAAATATATATCAATGTATATGCCTTGGACCATTGCAGAATATGAAATGCGTGACATTTATATGTATTGTGATGGATATTATATATATATATGTGTCCGCCAGCGGGTTAGGCGATTCCCGGAATAATGTTTATGAATTATGTTAAATCTATAACGCCGGTTGGAGTGTGCGATTCCCAGAATTTGGTTTTGCATTATATGCGTAACGCCCGGCTTGGGGTATGATTCTCGGAATTATATATCTGTCCTCCGGGTTGGGCGATTCTCGGAATTATAGCAGCTCTACCTCTGCCTCTGTCTCTGCTGATTCTGTCGCTTTACCTCTGCCTCTGCCTCTGCTGCAGTGATAACGACTTTGCCTCTGTTATATTCGCTTCCTCTGCCTTCATTTGCTGCCTCCATTGTATTCACTGCTTCCTTTTTCTGTCTTTGTTTCAGCGCTGCCTCCTTTGCCTGTCTATGATTCAGCGCTGCCTCCTTTTTCTTCTTTTTGCTGCTTCTGCTACTCAACCTTTGCCTCTGCCTTTGTTGTACCTCTGTTCTTTGCCTATCTCTGCATCTGTTGTCTTCTTTGCACTACATTTCTTAAGTTCAACTCTTTTGTACATTACGTTGCCTCTGCTTCTATTCACTGTCTCTGCTTTGTCTGCTGCCTCAATTCCTTATCTCTCTTGCTTCTTTTGCTGCCTTGCTACTTCTTCTTATGCTTTCTCTGCTCCTTGGCTGATGTTTCAAGTGCTCCTCCTTTGTCATCTCCTTTTCCTTATTGCTAGTTCAGGTGCTGCTCCTTTGTGCTTCTTTGCTCTATTGCGTATATAGAATCCACTCCACCTGTTATACTTGTAGCACATCCTATGAGGCTCCGATCTTCTACGCCTTCAATTCAACAGTTCTTTTCCTCAACTTCGAACTCCGCTACATTACCAGAGTTCTGTTCCTCATCTTGATTTAATTTTGCAGAATGAATTGATGTATTCTCCCCAACAGTGCTTCACAGTCTTCCCACTAGAATAGTTGTTCCTCATCACTCTGTCTCATTCCTCAACTACTTGTCTTATGCTCTCTTTGTTTCATCTGCTCCTTGACTGATGCTACTCCTTAATTCTCCTTTTGCTGCCTTAGGTGGTCCTCCTTTGCCATCTCCTTTGCCATCAATGACAACATTTCCAACAACTTGTGCATCTATCTAACCCAAGAAGGTGGGTCTCTCAAAACTAATCTAAAAAAAAGAGGGAAAAATCTAGGCAAAACACACGGAAAATAGGCCAATAGATCTAAGGTCAAAAGGGATAGGGATCTATAGGATAAAAGCTACTGAAAAGAGGTGCAGATCACAGCCAAGAGACAGAGGCAAGGTGGCTGGAAAAGGGGAGGAAATCAGAAAAAACCGGAAAGGAGTGTGAGGAGGTCCTAAAGAGAGGTCCAAACAAAACGACAAGAGGTGATTTGAAAGGAAGAGAGGCTGATTTAAAGGGATCTGAGGAGGAGGTTTCAGATCAGAAAAAGGGAAGGCCGAAACTCCGAAAAATAGACGGCTGAAACAGCGAAAACTCTTCCACAAAAAGTGGAGGGTACTAAAGCCCTAGGGGGCTAGGTTCCCACTTAGATGAGTAAAAACAGATCAGAACTAGGTCAAAGCGGGCTGAGACAGAGGCTGGGAAACCTTGACAGAAGCTTCAGCAAAACCCAGAAAAATTGCAAAAAAATCACTGAAAAATTGGCAGGTCGCAGTTCTCGACCGTTTTCGCGCAAACAAGAGGTCGGTGACCGGATCTCCTGCCTACTTATTGAAAAGTGCGACCTCTCGTTCCGTTGTCTCGCTGCGCATTTTTCGAAAATTTGTTGTCTCGCCTGCGTTCGGTGTCGCTACCTTGCGCAATAGGGCCGAAACACACGGAAGTTAATTTAATGTTTTAGGTTTTATGTGAGAAAAAAACAATATAAAAATAGGAAAAATAAATAGTCAAGAGAACCCTAGGGTCCGGGCACTAGATACGCAAGAATATGAAAACGACAAGCGGTCGTAATTTAAAACCTGTGTGGAGTCACCATTTGTTAGTATGAATCCTTTGTCAAAGTGTACGAAAAAGGACCACTTTAGCTACGCATAACTAATAGCCCTAACAACAAAAGTGGCCGCCAATATCTTCAGATCTGCGATTAGTTAGACAAGAAAATAGCTGCAAAACACCAGATCTATGTATGGAAAGACATTAAGCAGTAAAATAAAGGGTTTGCTCCATGCATCCAACAGACAAGACAAGAACGTTTTTGAAAGAATTTTTTGTATTAATAGGGCACCAGAGGAAAACAAGAAGGCGTATCCAATTCTCCTCAATGGGATGGGTTCTTGGAAGTCCTCAAAGACTTCGCATCTAAGATTTATCTTGGTGTAGAAAACTCACGCAAAGAAAGAGCCCAACGGGAGCTCACACAAGAAATGATGGAAAATATCTATGTATACATCTGCAGTGATCTAGTATGCAACAAAAGGTGAAGAATGATGGGGAAAACCTTCCTATTTATAACAAAATATTGGGTCCTTCTAGATCTTGGTGCATGATTAAAATAATGTTAATCACATCTAGATCCACCTCTATGGAATATTTTATTATTATTTGTTGGAGGGAAAGGGTGTTCGACTTGGGTCAAATCCCTTGATTAGTGAAAAATAAATAAATAAATGATTTATTTATCTTTTTAAGGAAGTGGTTGGGATATAATCAAATAAATAATGATTTATTTGATTATTTAAGGAAGTGGTTGAGATAATTAAAATAAATAATGATTTATTTAAATTATTTGTGTGTGTGATTTGGTTTATTTAACAAGGAATATTATCTAAATAAGATTTAAATAATTATTCCTAGAAAATAATAAGATAAATAAAGGTTTATCTAATTAATTTATTTGTTTTTGGGTTAAACATGACTGGGAATAATAATTAAATTATGGTTTAATTAATTATTCCATGAGGAAAATTAAACAAAATAGGTTTTTTTAATATTTCCTTTTGGGGTTTCCTGTTTAGACCATAAACAACCTAGTAAATTTGGTTTATTAAGCTATTTTACATAGTGAAAGCAATTTTACTTAGGGTAAAATTGGTCTTACATGGTGTACTTGGGTCCATCTAATGATAATAGGTTAGATGACCAAAAAATGGTGTAACATGGGGGGACATCTATTTATTATTTTTATATGTTTGTTTAGACTTTGTTGCTCTCTTCAGCTGGTTAGCTAAGATTGTAGTGTTGTTTAGCATAGGGTGTTCCCAATAGAGAATCCCACCTCTTTCCTTGAGAGGCCTCTTGGAAGATTATTGTTCTATCATTTCCACATATTTGACATTCTAGCGAAGCTTCAATCTTCGTGTACAACACAGTTATGTTTAGAGTTGTGTTGTGTTGTAGGGGTATAGTAGTGGAGGAGAGAAATCTCCATTTTCTGAGCTAGTTTTGCAGTGGTGGAAGGATTCCTTACATTAGGAGATCAAAAAGGAAGGTCATTGGACATATTTTAGATATTTGGAATTAGGCCAAGCTATTACATCCAGTGAAAATGTAGTTACAGTCAGGAATTGCATTATTTTTGGAGGGAAATTTCAGAGGAGGATCTATTGGCTCTTTTAGAGTGCTTTCTTCTAGGTGAAGGGTTTAGCCTTTCATTGGAAGATATATTTTGAGGAGATATACATCATATCCATATTATTTCAGCCTTCCATTTCATGAACTTCAGCTGCAGTGACTATTCAGTCCTAAGGTTGTAGATCACCATTTGTGTTTGAGGGTATTTCCAGAAACCCTTCCCGGGTTCTTTTGGAAAGGTGTCTAGGAGGATAGATCTTCACTCTTAGCATTATTTGAGCTATATAACAGAAGATATACATTGATCCATCATTATGCAATAGTTTATTCCCTAAAAATGCATCGTCTTAGCTCAGGGAATTTGTATGGAAACTATTTCTCATGCGTTGACATATTTTTCTTGTAGAGGCTTTTTTTATGTTGCTTGAGTGACTTTATCCTCAAGATATTGTGCCTATTATTTTCTGATATGTTTAATAATATTGTTGTACATTTTTCGCATATCATGGTGTGTTGATTTAATCATTTTTCTTTCTATTATTTTGTTCATATATTGCTGCTTCCCCATTTCGGAATATTACAAACACTGTAGACCAAGTCTATCCATTGGGCATGGAGTCAAAATCCTAAAAACCAGACTGAATACTGAAAAATTGACTTGATAAACTAAATTGAATCAAACTAAAACACAACAGAAAACCTGAACTGTAGACTAAATTCAAGCTTTACTAGAAGATACTACTAAAAAATATGCTCACAATTGAGCTTATTCATCACACCTACTCTAACTAATCCATCCATCACCTGATCAAGTGAAATGGAACAACCAATGCAAACATGTAAGAATTTTGGCTATTTTTTGAATTCTTTGTAAGTGCTTGCTTATGCGCAAGAAGATAGAAGTACTAAAAGGAAAATCCCATGAAAACTTGTCAACAGAGTGAATATTAATGAAATTGCAAAGCATGAACCCACCAGCTGACCTCAATAATGCTGCAAAAGAATCTTCATAGGAATACATATTAATTTCTAACCCATCTAATACACTACTACTACATTACAGGAAGACTTCATAACATGATTATGAACTTTCATCTTTACCCTTACTTTCCCGATATGACTTCAAATGTTTGGATGAGATTTGTAATGAAAATCCTACTGAAAATGACAAAGAAACCGACTGTCGGATCAAGTTTATATCAACACTCTTTTCAGAACATAGTTAGCTAATGGAAAAGGACTTTTACTGCATATAACATCCAACACATCAGCTATTGGGTCATTAAAAACTTGAAAATACTATTGCAACCTATTTTCCATTAGTTCCAATGAGACTACATGACTTTCTACAAGCTTCTCATCCTTTTATTTAGAGACATTATGAAAATTTTCCTTCAAAAACCGAAATGCTTGAAAAAATCATCGTATGGAATCATCTTGCATCATTTGATCATATGCTTCAACTTCCAAGCCTTCATCTGCAATTTGAAATTCAATGGAACTCTATGACTACAAATCTAGAGCTAAGGATGCTTCTATGTCGCAAATGATTTCTTCAACCATCTCAAGAGAGTATTTTTTATCAACAACTTGCTCAAGAAGTTCATTATCATCCTCAGCCTCCACATCAAAACTGAAAGACTGTTGATTTCTTGTCTTGGAAAAATTTTCTCTCAGAAATTGAAATGAAGCAAAACATAAAGGCAAATATCCTTCACTTATTTCAAAATTTTTTGCATTTTCCTCATCGATGTCATCATAGATATGCATTATTTGATCACTACATTTCAATTTCTGAAATCGAGCTTCTTCCTCCCACAAACTGGTCGTTGATTGCTCTGCAGAATTAGCTTCAATTCGGAGAACATAATCATCATCATACTGATAAAACTTTGGAAAATCATCAAAAGAATGAATGTTATCAAACATACACATTAGATCAGCAGATTCTTCATCCACAGATTGGTCTACAAATCCATTTTCATGATTGTCTATAAATGAATACAAACAACAATAATTTTCTGATCTATGGTAGCTGGAATTAGCAGGATAGTTATTAAGGCCAACAACTTCTTCTTCTTCTGCAATAAGTGAGACATGGTGATCTTGAATAGAAAATTCATCTCTCATGGTGATAGTTTGCATCATTTCCTCTATTGTACTCACCAAAATGTTGAGCTTCACTTTTGAATATGTCAAGAATTCTTTCTTTATGTTCTCCCTTTCTTCTTCTTTCAATATTAACCTTTTGACCAACAAATTATCATCTACAACTATTTCACTATCCTGCATTTCTTTGAGTGTTGTAATGTCCCTTTCTCTCAATTGAAATTCCATTTCCAGATCAAAGGCATCAGGGTAGTGTAAGAGGGTTGAACCAAGAGGTGGTTTTATATCAACAGGGCTTGAATGGTATACTTGATTGAACTTAGTTGAAAAGTGTTTCATTATTTCTCGTGGTTTCCTTTTCAAATTATCATAATCTTCTAAAATCATAAAAGGATTCCTCTTGAAAACCCATTTATCAAGGAAGACTTTCACAAACTGATGAAAATCAAAAATACTTGCAACTGACAAGTTTTTGAACCATTCCTTGGATTTTCCTTGAAAATATAGAGAAAATATCCTGATACTAACATCATCTTCATCAACCTAAAAAATGTCAAGAAAATTTACAAAAATTTGAATGTATTTCTCAGCAGTGATGTTACAATATTCTCCATCAAACCTGGGAAGATGTTTATAATCATTTTTAGGGAAATCATGGAGTATAGGAGGTAAGATGAGTGGTTTGTATCTATCTGGAATTTTATGAGGTGTAGGAGTATGTACAGAAGTTGTGAGATTAGTCCTGATATTTTGAGGTACATCAAGTTGAATTTGGTCATAATAAGATTCGAAAAAAGGATCTCGACCAAGATCAAAAGCATACAAGGAATTTGAATTGACAACCTTAAAGGAGAGGAATCTAATGGAGGTCCGTGATCTTTTCTCAAACATAATATATTTTGGAAAACTTTCAGAACATTCCCAAGAAAACAGAAGAAATATTTCATGAGAAAGAACATGATGTCTTGAATGAAATTCCAAGTTGAATACCTGATCTTCCCATGTTGTTCTTTCATATTTATTGGAAAGGTTCATCCTCTAGTGGAGTCTTTGGATTTGATTTTGAAACTGATTTGGAGTTGCCAAGTGGATGATTTCAACCTTTGTGTGCCTGATCACTTTCTACCATCAAGAATCAGATCTAAACTTTGATGAATGTCATCCCTGGGAATATCTACCACTTTCTCGCCAGTATGGTCACCAAGATGTTAGCACTCCACCGGATCTCTGAGGCTGAGAAGAGACTGGAAAAGGTAACTATAGACCAATCTCTCTCCAAGTAGCTAGCCCTACTAAGCAGGAGAGGGCTCTCAACATGGGATTAGAGCCAAGAGGACCAGAAAAATTAGTTTTTAGGCTAGGTATAGTAGCACAGGGGTTTTGATTGGTTGATTTGGGTGCTGGATGAGTGAAATAGGGCAAAGAGGTAACTAGATCATGGAGAATAATATCATAATTTCAGGCATATGATGGGGAAAGTTAGGTAGGAAATTTAACACTTTAGGGTTCTTAGGTGAGATGGACCATACTGGTGAGGTGCTAAAAAGAGCATGAGAGTACATGAATTCTTTTTAAACTGAAGAAACTCAAACAAATTATGGTAATTCTCCCAAAAAAAAGCATAAAATATGTATTATGCTTATCGAACTTGAGAATCAAACATATTATAGAAATAGAATGAAAATGGAAAGTAAAAAACATTCATACATATGAAACAAAAGAAGTAACTATGCCAAAGTACAATAACCCATGAATCCAAAAAGAATAGCTGCAACTCATCCAATATATTCCTGCCAAAATCTGAATACACCAGTGTCTCTGATCAATACAACAACATCCAACCTGTGAAATGAGTAAATAAGTGAAAGATATAGACATGAAGCAACTTCTCCCAACCTTAGGGGTCGAATCCTTGAGTTGTGGAGCTGATCCACCAAAGCCTGAACTGGAAACCTAAAGTGTAGGGTGGTTAAACTGAATCATCCCTAACTTTAGTGAAATTGATTCATCAATCATCAAAAAGACTTTTACCTAATGTATTTACCCTTAAGTAACTCAAAATTAACCTAATTACATTTAAATCCATCATTTACATCCGCAAAATCATGATTTTCCATGGTGAAACTCAAAAAAGTGAGAAAATTTCATAAATATTAGTCATTGGTTAGGAGCGAAGTGCCATCGTCAGCTCAATTGTTGAAGGGTTTGATGATTTCACAATTGAGATCAGGATAGCTCATTGGAAATCTTGTCATGTCTAGTTTCTAAAATATTCCCTGGTTTCCAAAAATGATAAGTTTTGACTATCTAAAATGTCAATCTCCCAAGATTGGTTAGGAGCACAACGCCTGGCTAAAAATGAGGGCAGAAATGTCATCTTTGAGGCATTTTTGGCCATTTATCCTTGCCAAATTGTCCAATTTTTATTTTAAAAGTGTAAAATTTGCATTTTTTTTGCCTTCTTAATCCAATGGTGATCTTATTTTTTCATTTGGAGGCCTCGCAGTCAAACTATGCCAATTTTTTGGGTTTGTTTTTGCAAAAATAGGCCTTAGAGATGGGGTGATATCTCCCTAACCATGAACGGTTTTGTAAAACTAAGAGAGTTTTTTGTTCTTTGACATGTTAGGAAAAAAACCTCCACCATATTCCCAATATTATTCTCTTATTTTCCACAATCATCTCTGAAAAAAGGTGACTTAAACAGGGCTTTTCACAGGCAGGACAATAGGCTGTGAAGATGTGCATGTATCTCTCATTCTTTAATACTTGTGTAAAAAGTGAGATAATTGTTTGCACCTTGATATCTTAGGAAAAAAAACCTCCTCTAGTTTCTCAAAATTCATCTTTTTTTGGACACAACATGTTCTGAAAAAAGATGACTAAACAGGATATTTCTAGAAAATGTGCCTTCAGGGATTTTTTTCAAATTTCCCAAATTTCCTCAAAAATGATTCGTAATTGCTTCATGGAGACCTAATATGGTATTATATTCTATCATTCATTCATCAATAATCAAATCAAATGTATCCTTCTCTTTATGCTTTATTAGGGTTTCTTTTGTACAATGATTTCAAGTAGGGTTTGTACTGCTCAAGGTCTAGTTTCATGCCATAGAATTCTCCCTCCTTTATTGTGGGTCTTCTTCTCTTCTTCTGTGGTGTTTTTCTTGTTTTGAAACCTTATGGAAAGGGAATGGAAAGGGGGTAGGATAGTAGGTTTAGGTAGTTGGAATTAGTGTAGGAAAATTTAGGGAATTGGGGAAGGGAATTAGGGAGCGTAGAGAAGTGGTAGGGGATAGAAAGACTTATTACATATATAGGGAGGATACTTAGGAAATATTTAGCCTAGGAGCTAGGGTTTTGGATAATGTGTCTTAGGAATAGGGATTTAGTGATATAGGGATAGGGATAAGGTTTACTGAGATGTAGGGAGGGTAAATTTGGATTTAGGGGTGTTATCACCCCAAAAAAAAATTCAAAACATTATATGTCAACTCTGTTTTTTATCATGGTCTTAAATAGGTCTGAAAGTAATTTTTAGTTCAGTTAAGGGTAATTCATAGCTTTTATAGGTTTAATGTTCATCATCTAAATTCAAATAAGGTCTTTAGAGGCCTATTCCATGGTCAAATATTCACATTTTTCATTTAAGGGTCATTCAATAAAGCTTCGAGCTAAATTTCTACGATTAGCTAGGAATCCATTGTTTCATAGCACCAGTAGTTCAAAAAAGAGGAAACGTGCTATGAAAGCGCTGCTACTTTCATAGCGAAAACTGCGAAAATTACACTATGAGCACTACGAAAGCGCGATTTCTTAGTTGTTGTGTCAAATAAGCCAAAATATGTCAGATTCAGTTGGGGAATGATAGGATAGGGATATGGTGAGTCAGTTAGTTACAAGATTAAATGTACTTACCTATCCTACAATCATCATAGTCATGATAGGATATCAATGAAGCATCATTTAGTCATGAGGTGACATCTCAAATTCAAATTTTTTCCTAATTGAGTCATCTTTGATTCATTTACCTTCACACAATTGTCTGAGATCTGAAGCAGTTAAGATAATTCTGTGGTTGTTCTATGCAAAGGAAACCTTCATAATTATCTAGCAAGGTTGTTAATTTAATCAAGCGAGGTTGTTTCATATCTTAATCAAGTGAGGTTGTTTTACAGATTCTAGAGAAGCTAACAACTTTTGCCAAGAAGCATGGCAGATGAGAAGAAAGTTCATAGAGGAGGAAATTGTCTAAGATATGAACTTGAAAATCTGAAGGCTTTAGTTTAGGATCAAACAGTGATGGAGGATTTCACCAAAGCAGGATATCTTCAGTTTTGTGAAAAACTACAAGGTGGTCACACTCAGGTGTCAAAAGAGTTTGCCTTACGCTTCAGTGGAACCACTACCAAAATTAGAATGTTAAATGTGCCAGTCACACCTGAGATCATAGCTTCTGTGACTGAGATACCAAAAGGGCAGGAATCTTGGTTTAAAGGTTTTAGGTTTTACATGGAACCATGCAAGGAATTTATGAAACCTGAATATGTATGTTAGTATGAATCCTTTGTCGAAGTGTACGAAAAAAGACCACTTTAGCTACGCATAACGAATAGCCCTAACATCAAAAGTGGCTGCCAATATCTTCAGATCTGCAGTTAGTTGATCAAGACAAGAGCTGCAAAAAACCAGATCTATGCATAGAAAGACATTAAGCAGTAAAAATAAGGGTTTGCTCCATATATCCAATAGACAAGACAAGAACAATTTTTGAAATAATTTTTTGTATTAAGGGCACCTGGGAGGAAAACAAGAAGATGTTTCCAATTCTCCTCAATGGGATGGGTTCTGTCCGCACTTAGATTCAGAATCTCTCTCTCTTTGTGGTGTAGAAAACCCGCACAAAGATAGAAATTCCATGAGCTCTGCTACAACAAATAATGTAGCCCGGGGATCATAGATCCGTAGAGTGATCTAACAGTAACAAAAGGCAGAATAGAAATCTTCCATTTATAACAAAATATTAGGTCATTCTAGATATTGGTGCATAATTAAAATATTATTAACCAAATCTAGATCCAAATTTTATGGAATATTTTAATATATTTGTTGGAGGGAAAAAGAATTTGAATTTGGTCAAATCCCTTTATTTCTAAACAATAAATAAATAAATGATTTATTTATTATTTTAAGAATGTGGTTGAGTAATAATTAAATAAATAGTGATTTATTCAATTATTTATAAATGATTTAGTCAAATTTAACAAGGAATATTATTTAAATAATGTTTTAAATAATTATTCCTAGAAAATAATAAGATAAATAAAGGTTTATCTAATTAATTTTTTTGTTTTGGGTTAAACATGACTAGGAATAATAATTAATTATGGTTTAGTTAATTATTCCATGAGGAAAATCAAACAAATATAGGTTTGTTTAATATTTCATTTTGGGGTTTCCTGTTTAGACCATAAAAAACCTAATAAATGTGGTTTATTAAGTTATTTTACATAGTGAAGGCAATTTTACTTAGGGTAAAATTGGTCTTACATGGTGTACTTGGGTCCATCTAATGAGAATAGGTTAGATGACCAAAAAATGGTGTAACAAACATTGCCCCCCAAACAAGGAAAGGTAACAGGGGAGAAAAAATTCAGATGATCAGCATGACAAGAATCCTTAATCACCTACATACCAAGAGTGGGGAAGTCGTAGAGAGAAATGTGAGGTAGGCTAAGGTGCTGAAGAATTAGACTCTGAGAGGAGATGAGACTTGTTGTGCAACAAGTTTTTATGAGAGGGTACCAATGCTAGTGCTGGGGAGGTACACCATGCTCTGTCAGACAAAGTACAAAGAACAGTGTGTTCGTAAAAAGGGACCAAATGATAAAGTATACCATAATTGTTTACATGAAAATACAATGAAGAAACACATACAAGGTTGTTCAGATACTGGCCCAGCCTTATACAATAATATCTGAGTACATGAGATACCAATACAACCCAAATGCCCTCTACAAGCGGGGAAGGGCTCACAAAATCTGACGGATACATACAAATCAAAGAGGCACTACAAGCGGCTAAGGCCGACATCATCAAATATATGGAGTTGCATCAAAGGCTGCAATGAAGAGGTCATCCGAGCATGTGGGGGGCTACCTGCAGGGCCACCCCCTCATGAGGGCTGAGACATCTCACACACACCTGGGAATCACCAATAGCTGCCGCCGCATCACCGAACTATCACATACGGATTCCATCATGCCGAAAGAGTGAGTGGGAGGTGCGAACAACTGGCCAAAGGGAAATGAGAGATCCCTTTGCTTGATCCGAGGCACCGAAATGGGACTCCAGCTGGAAATCGACAGTTCTACCTTGGACTCCGTTTTCCGGAATGAGGAATTGAAACGACAGAGCGAGGTCCAATACAAGAGGCAATGAGAGATCCTCAACTAAGGCACGAGAGAAAATAGTAGAGCGACGGATAGACTAATACCAATGATGATGATGGAATGGAGGGGACTGAGTAGCGAATGGACGACTTCCCTTGTTAGAGCATAAAGGGCATGAATGACATGGCAGCGACTGACACAATATCATAAGGGATAGGGGACAGTGGGACTGAAGGCCATAATGTGCGACACAGGAGAGAGACCAAGCCATGAAGGATGGAGGACTATAGCGGGGTACAAAGGGACTCGGGATAGACTCCATGAATGCGATGATGAATCAACTTGGATTCTCTAAACAAGGGCGACTTGATGGTGCTACCACACAGTAAAGGTCCAATGGGGAACCATGAAAACATGAGTACACGATGGGAACTCACGACGTGTTAGCCCCCTATAAATTTTTGACAAGCAAATAAGGGGCTAAAATGTTTCTGAGCCTTCAAGGAATGCATTTCCCCAGAAAACACATCATCCTTGAAGCCTCCTTGTGCCTTATGTCCTCTGATAAATTCCCTTCTGCTGATTCCCATCATAAAGCCTCTCTGTTTGTGAAGAGATGCCCAAAGGCCCCCTTTTCCCTCTTATTTCATTCCCCTAAGCCTTTGTTTTCTATCCCCTTTGTCTCCCCTTCTTTTTCCCTACTTGCCTTTCATTTCCCCTCAAAATCCCCTTTAAATTCTTTCCCCTACCCTTTGTAGGCCATCTTCCCCTTTGTTCCCTTATTACTTCCCTTCCTAACCTTCAGATCACTTTAAAGGGACAAATACCCACTTTCCTATCTTACTATAGGCCTTGGACCCCTCTTCCCCTCTTTTCCGACTTCCATCGCGTTATAAACCATTTTAATACAAAATATGCGTTTATAGCCTTCCCCCTTGCATACCCCACTTGTTTGTTATAAAATTTATTATAAAGTTTATATCACATTATATAATCGCCGCCTATCGCAAGTCGTGCATCGCAGTTTCGTTCGCTTGTTCATTGGATCCATCGCAAATATTTGCGATGCGATGGGATCGCATCACAAATATTTGTGATGCGACCATCGCTCGATCGCATAATCACACCGTCGCATTATCGCATTCTCACTTGTCCGTTCGAGTGATCCATCGTAAATATTTGCGATGCGATCCGATCACGTCGCAAATCCTCCACCGTTGATTCCCGTGCGAACCCAACCGTCATCGCATTCCCAACCATTTCCCCTTCCTCGATCGCAATCGCAAATTATAAGTATGTGATCCCCCCTCGTCCATCGCAACTGCGATTCCTCGCCTAAACCTTTGCCAACCGTTGGGTTTAAGATCCAACAACTCGAAGAAAATCGCCACCCGCCTGCGGCTGGGTTCCTCCTCATCGCATGTCACTACCTTCCCTTCGCATTCCTTTGCATTTTGTCACCATTGTTTGGTGAAAGCCTCCATTCCGTTGCTGCGCTATCATATTTTCGCCCTCCGCTCCATCAGTCTTCCATTGCATCGATTTTCCTCACACAGTTGTGATTTTTTCTGCAGAGTACAAGGGTTGAAATGCCACCATAACTGCACAGTATGGAGGCGACCACAAGTTTTCCACTGTCAAAGGCAAAGAATTTAATGAAGGGCAGGTGTCCACACTGGCAGAATGTCTTCATCCGAAGAAGGATGAATTGCCCCTACCACTTGATTACATGCCGTGCTCCAGAGGAGATCTCCGCTCAGCACGTAGTCCAAGGAGATCCGAGCATTTGCTGCTCAAGTACGGTGGACCAGTCCATTTTTCATTAACATTTTGTTTATTCACCAAAGGTACTACACCAGGATGCATCTGAAACATACCGGGAATTAATGAAGCCTGACGAAGACCCTCCTTTTCTCCAAAGAGTGCCAAAATTAAGGCTCAGAGTTCCAAACAGAATGGGCTTCGGCCCTTTCCTTCTTTTCTGAATTTAATGTTATATTTAGTGTTCTACCTACTTCCTCTGCTCTTTTTCAGCTATAAAAACTATGAGGAATTTTTTGTAAAGGTGGTTGATGAGTTATCAGAGAAATGTAAGCAGTTCCTCCTTAAATAAGAACTCTGTGTATAATTGTAACATAGGCCGAGTGAGATGTATTCAGATTAAGTGACCAAATTATTGGCTATCTTGTACCTGATTGGTGTTGATATTTAATATAATGAACACATTCCTTTGGATCCTGATCTAAAGCTGCAGTGATGTTTTCCTATCTCTGTATTTATTTCATTTCATTTCAGTTCTTCTGGCTCGCATCAGAAATTTGGCGTAAGATTCACCCATGTTAGGTGCCTTATGTTGCTCCTCTCCCAGCCCTATATGTTTTCTACTTATATGTGTATCTGAATATTGATTTCAATGGATTTAACTAGTGTAGTGGATGTTATTGCCTGCTCTCTGATGTATGAATTAAGGAAATCCATGTTTATATGTTCTTGTTGGGATTTGATCGAATGTGTTGAGAACACTAGAAGGTCTAGAGCTTTGTCCCTGCCTCACTAGGATCTTTCCATTCCATTAAGCATGTTTAAGATCCCTCATGCTGCCCCTGATTGTGTTCAAGAAGGTCTAGAGTTAAATGACCTCTGACCTGATCTATAGACAGAATTGGACGGTTCTTCTCCTTTCATCTTCAGTCCTTAATGTTTCATTCCTACTGTCATCTTTAGGATCCAAGGCTTTAGATGACTAGCCCAACTGAAAGCTTGCATGTTGAATAGCAAGTAAATCCTTTCTTGACTCCATTGCCCAATGGACTTGGTATTCCCTGGACTATTTCTCCTCTGTTTATATCCTTTGTTGCGCGGCCTTGTCCTATGACGAACCCTTCCTTCCTGATTCTCAACAACCAAACTCTAAATAAAACAAACAAACCATGTGCCTATAACTAGCCTAATATCTTAAACTTGAGCTTCAAATCCATATGCCTTGACTATTATAGAGAGATCCCTCTCTGGACCTAGGAGGGCTAGATCCTAAGGTCCGAAAGTGGTTCTATGTTGTCTCATCTTTTGGTATTGCCAATCTTGCCAAAACATGGGAACCCCAACACGACGAACGTCAACACGAGCATGGATAAGTATGGAGGCCAAATGGTGCCCCTAGTATGAGTGTTGCAAGTGAAGAAATTTGATTTTGAGGAGGATTATGGTTGAGGGGCATAGGTGCCCCCAAGCATGGTGTGTTCATGCCAAAATTTATTTAGAAAAAGGGGAATCTAAAAACATTTTAATGATGTGGTGTGCCATTTGTTTTCGTTATGGTTATGCAGTTTGAGAAAGGAAATGGAGGATTACCAATCTCTTTTAGTACTGCATATATGAAGCAAATGGACTTTAAGTTGTCGGGTCGGCATACCTGGTGTCACTATCCCAAAGAGAGGATTTGGAGATAATGAAATGATGCTTGCCTAGAAAACCCATAGGTTGGTCAACAACAATGTCTAAGAGATTGGGTTGCTGAAGGAAGATGAGGGAACGATAAGGGGCATCATCCCTAGAGTGATCTGAAGTGATATGGGACTCTAGAGGTTCTTCTAAATGTGGAAGAATAATGGTACTAAAGTCAACACGACCAGATACACTAGGAGAGTTGTGGAGAATTGCTTCTCTTGGTCTCTCAAATGTGGGTGCCCCTTACCCAAACATTGGGTTTCAATGTAATGGCCACAAGGTGTATGTGGTGTGAACGCATGGGTTCAATGTAAGGGGGAATAGATAAAGTCAAGGGTGGGGATTTTTTCCATAATGTCGTCATTGTGATAGAAGATGGGGTGACTGGTGGAAGAAAGACCACCTGACGTGGCGAAGCGACCTGAATCATCATCATGAGAAGAGAGGTTCACATGCGTATCGTCACAAGGGGTGACAGAAGAGTAAGTAGATAAAGGATCTACCGATGTTGAGCCCAAGGTGATCGCTGAAGTAAGGTCAAGCGAAACAATAGGGGAGGGTTCAGAGGGAATGTTCCCCGAGGGTCTCATGGATGATGATAGGTAGAAAATGCTGGACGAAGGCTCCGTCATCTCGACATCAGGAGGGGGGATGTCAATGGGAGCAGTCATGTCTGGTAGTTTTTCCAAAGAAAAATGCGCAAATATGGGAGAGGTGGACTCATTGCGCTTGGCCTCAAATTGGCGGACTGCGGCTAGAGAGGTGTGGAAGTCCGCGAGGCGGGGACAAAGGTGGGTGTAATGGCCATGGAGGTCACACAAAGCACAGGGGTGGTTGGTGTGAATAGTCTGGGGGTTCGTGGCCGCGGTCGCGAAAGGAACAGAGGCTTCCGGGACCGGGGACTCAGGGAACGCGACATTAACCATGGGCTTGAGATGAAGCAATTCAGGACAGGTATGGGTGGCGTGACCGACAATATCACACAAAGCACACTGGATGGTATGCTTTGGAGGCCGAGGAGGGGTAGGGTTTTTCGGGGCAGCCTTGTCCTTTGATGCCCCCTTGCGAGCTTTGCCCTTCTTACCCGAAGCGATCGCAACAGGAGGTGGTTCCTGTTGAGGTGACTGAGGCACTATTGCGGCAGGAGAAGTCCTGGGGACCGGTTGAACCGGGGTCAAATAAAGATAAGGTTTGGGTTGACCAGGCAAGGTTGGGGCTGGAGGATCAAGGTACCATACTAGAATCCCAAGGGTCAGGTTAGGAAGAGAGAGGGTGGCCATGACAGGTACCGTGTACACTCCTGGTGGGGGAGCTAGGAACGGTATCTTACCAGAGGGGTAATGGCCAGGTGGGATGGCTCCTAAAGGGCTAAGGCTTGGAGGAACCGTTCCAGGAGGGTAAAGAGGCTCATGAATACCAGCTGCAGGTGAAGGGCTAGGAGCAGGTTGCGTAGAGCGCAGTTGCTGACTAGCCAAAGCAGGTTGCTTGAGATCAGCCCGAGATGATTGCATCATGCAAACATTCGATGAGATGGGGTCGGAGACAGGACGAGGAGGAAGACCAGGGAAGGTTCCAAGCAAATAGGAGTCTTTGTAGACGCTGGGAGAGACACTGGTCAAAGAATCGACAGTTTGCTTATTGGCTACAGAAGAGATGGTCGTCTCAAGTGAGGTATGAGATGTTGGCTCATGATATGTCAACTGGTCAATGGTGACTATATTTCCATTATGAGGGAAAGAAATCTCGCGAAAAACCACGGATGGGACAGCAGACATAGCGTAGGTGTAGCTCCGCCCCAAGAGAATGTTGTAATCTAGAGGGGCGTCAATGACTTCGACTTCAACGCAAACAGTCTTGCCCGCAAGAGTGATAGGACAATTACGAAAGAGGCCAATGGGCTGCGAGGCGTGGCCATCCCACGCTCGAAGGGTGATCGTGGAAGGGGCCAACTCAGGAGATCTGAGTTGCTTCCAAACCGAAGCCGACATAACGCAGGTGGATTCCCCCTCATCAATTATACACCAGGAAACGTTAGCGTTCCATATTTTGACTGGGATTTGGAAGGCGACGGAAGCAGGAAGAGGAGGATGTTCTAATTGATGGGCGTCGAAAACAATCATTTGGTCATCAGCAAGATCTACAGCACCCATGGTAGATATTAGAGACTTCTTTTGGGAAAGGCATGACTGGAGAAGTTCCAATGTGGAAATGGCAGCAGGAGACTGCGCCAAATCATCTACTATGTTATACGAATGAGCAGCTCGACCAGAAGCAGCATTTCGGCGTAATGGTTCCTTATGAATATTGGTATGAACCTCAACTTTGGGCTGAGGGATATGAAAGGGACCATTGGATGTCGAAAGAGGCTCTATAGAACCTGAAGAAGGGGACTCGAGGGCAGACTGAGTGGAAGGTGTGGGGTACTAGCGAGACCGAGTTTGAAGGTTAAGGTCGACGGTTGGAGGTGGATCAGAGTTCATCATGAGGATCTGGTAATTGGAGGAACCAAAAGGGGAAATTTGAGTGTCCACCTGTCCGTCAGGTGGTTGGGTAGCCACGAATCCCTGCTATGCATCCACCTGCGCTTGAGGGGGCGGTGACTGCTGTTGCAGGGGTTGAGAAGGCAAGGGAGGCGAAGGTGCTGATGCTGGAGGAGCTGGAGCACCAAACTACGGATACGAATAATAAGGGGGTTGGGTAACAGTATGGTGAGCAGGAGGTTGGGCCAAAAGAGGAGGTATGTTTTATCCTGGATACGTGCTACCAGGAGGGGGAAAAGTGCGGGAGGTGCTACCCCCTCCCCCAAGAAAACCATAACCCATGGGAGGTTGGGCATATGGATGAGAGAGAGCTCCAATGATACCGTCGGCGGCATGAGGTGCCCCCTGTGCGTTGACACCACCGGGTCTAGGGAGATCAGGTAGAACGGTATAAACATAACCTGTCTGAGCGTAGATCAAGTCATATTTTAATGCCAGTTGGAGGGCGACTTCTTCGGTTTGGGGAAAATGCGATGCGACATCTTTCCCGATAGGAGGCAAGAGAGATCTAAGGAACCAGTTCATGTAGACACGGTCTTCGAAAGTAGGGGATTGACATAGGCTCTTTCTTCTCCGCCATTCCTGGACATGATCGGAGAGGCGGGTCGCAGATGATTGACAGAAAGAAGTCAAAATTTCGATACCAATGTCATAACGAAGGGGAAGCTGGAAGTAAGATAAAAAATCCTGGGCAAGAGTCGCAAAGGTGGTATGAGAGGAAGTGGGTTGATCAACATACCACTTAGAAGCTGGCTACCGTAAGCTGTCATAAAACAACCTCACACTATTGCAGTCATCGATAATGGAGGTAGATGAACACCACATGTGGAAAGATCGAACATGATTTGAAGGATATTATCCAGCAAGGCCTTCAAACTTGGGGATGTCAAAAGGGAGCTTTGTTGGCATAGCAGGCCAACTAGCGTCATGGTGTATAGGGTCATTTGTCAACCGGTCCAAATCAGGGAGGCTGAGGCCTACCATGAAGGGGAGCAAGGGCACAGTCGAGGTAGTTCCTATGGCGGTTCCGCTAGTAGTAGTCCCAGCATTAGGGTCAGGATTACTCCTAGCATTAGGCCCTGGACCAGACATAGTGAAGGTGACAGGGGGAGAACCAGAAGTAAAAGGAGAACCCAATGAATCATAAGAGGAGTCGGAGTGTGGACTCGGAGGAGGACTAACTCGACAACGGAGGGAAGGAGTAGGTCGACCGACTGGAAACTGAGGGTGAAGGCCAAGAAGTCTCTGGGATGTGCACCTTGGGGGCGCAATGAGGACAACACAAACATGGCACAAGGGGAAGAAGAACGACCGACAAAGGCAGGGAGGTCTGGAATCAAGTGATTTCAATGTCGAAACAAGGGAAGAAAGGTGCAGTGTCAATTGATTTTAAATTTTTTGCCTGGCGGTGTAAACCAGGCTCTTCTTCGCTTAGGGTGAGTGTGTGGCATGTGTTAATTTCAATTTTTAAACCCTTTTCGTTTTGAGAGAAAGAGAAAAAGTGTGCTGCGTAAATGAAAATAAATCTGCAGAGAACAGTATATAATGCTGAAATGATAGAAAATTAACAGCTAACAATGCATCAATCTAACCCAAAAAGGCGGGTCTCTCAAAACTAGTCTAACAGAGGAAAAAATCTAGTCAAAACACACTATAAAGAGGCCAATAGATCTAGGGTCGAAAGGGACAGGGATCTAAAGGAGAAAACTGCTGAAAAGAGGGGCAAAACATAGCCAAGAGGCAGAGGCAAGGTGGCTGGAAAAAAGGAGGGAATCAGCAAAAAGCAGATGGGGCAAGCAGGAGGCCCTAAAGGTAGATCCAAAAAAATCTTCAGGAGGTGATTTGAAAGGGAGAAGAGCTGATTAAAAGGGATCTGAAAAGGAGGTATCAGATCTGAAAAAAGGGGGGGATGAAACTCTGAAAAAACAGACACCTGAAATAGTTAAAAATCTTCCACAAAAATTGGAGGGTACTAAAGCCCTAGGGGGCTAGGTTCCCACTTAGATGAGTAAAAAAGATCAAAAACAAGTCTAAACAGGCTGAGAAAGAGGCTGGAGAACCCTTACAGAAGCTTCAAAAAAACCCAGAAAAATTTCAAAAAAATTCCAGAAAAAAGTCCAGGTCGCAGTTTTTTACCTGTTTTTCGCTCACGTCATAGTTTTGGGGCTGTTTTCTACGACCTAAAGCTCCAGGATGCAGTTTTTGGGCCAAAAAGTGCAACCTGCACTTCCGGCACTCTCGGCGGCAGATTTCAGAAAAAGTTGCCATCTCAGTTGCCGCTAATGTCTGTCACCTGTGCAATAGGTCCAGAAACACGCGGAAGTTAGAAATTTTAATGTTTTAGGGTTTTATGTGAGAAAAACAACATAAAAATAGGAAAAACAAAAATCTGAAAAGAAACCCTAGGGTCTGAAGTAGCTGGATATGTAGGAATATGAAAAACGACAGCGGTCGTAATTGAAAACTCGTGTGGAGTCGCCAATTGTTAGTATGAATCCTTTGTCGAAGTGTACGAAAAAATACCACTTTAGCTACGCATAACTAATAGCCCTAACATCAAAAGTGGCTGCCAATATCTTCAAATCTACAGTTAGTTGATCAAGACAAGAGCTGCAAAAAACCAGATCTATGCATAGAAAGACATTAAGCAGTAAAAAGAAGGGTTTGCTCCATATATCCAATAGACAGGACAAGAACAATTTTTGAAAGTTTTTTTTGTATTAAGGGCACCTGGGAGGAAAACAAGAAGATGTTTCCAATTCTCCTCAATGGGATGGGTTCTTGGAAGTCCTCAGCACTTCAGATCTAGAATCTCTCTCTCTTGTTGGTGTAGAAAACCCAGACAAAGATAGAACTCAAAGGGATCTCACACAGCAAATAATGTAGAAAAATGTGACCAAGTGTATAGATCTAGAGTGATCTAATAGGCAACAAAAGGTGAAGAATGGTAGGAAAAACCTTCCTATTTATAACAAAATATTGGGTCATTCTAGATCTTGGTGCATGATTAAAATAATGTTAACCAAATCTAGATCCACCTTTTATGGAATATTTTATTATATTTGCTGGAGGGAAAAAGTATTTGACTTGGGTCAAATCCCTTTATTTGTCAAAAATAAATAAATAAATGATTTATTTATCTTTTTAAGGAAGTTGTTGAAAGATAATCAAATAAATAATGATTTATTTAATTATTTGTGGGTGATTTGGTCATATTTAACAAGGAATATTATCTAAATAAGATTTAATAATTATTCCTAGAAAATAATAAGATAAATAAAGGTTTATCTAATTAATTTCTTTGTTTTTGGGTTAAACATGACTAGGAATAATAATTAAATTATGGTTTAATTAATTATTCCATGAGGAAAATCAAACAAATATAGGTTTGTTTAATATTTCCTTTTGGGGTTTCCTGTTTGGACCATAAACAATCTAATAAATGTTGTTTATTAAGTTATTTTAGATAGTGAAAGCAATTTTACTTAGGGTAAAATTGGTCTTACATGGTGTACTTGGGTCCATCTAATGATGATAGTTTAGATGACCAAAAAATGGTGTAACAATGTAGATATGGACCTGAACAATGCAATACCTAGAAGCTGTATCAAGGAAAACTATGCAAAGTTGTTATTTAATATTCAAAGATAGTTTACATGTGAAGGCAGGTACCATAAAGTTTACACTTATCATTTCAAGCTGTTGTTGTGTTTCACAGGTATGATATCACTATATTTTCCATTTTACTTGCATAGAAGCCTTGCCAAAATGGATGACAAAGTCCAAGCCAAATTTGATGGTTCTGAAACATTTTTGTTTCACCATGGTTTGATAAAGTTATTGATTTTGAATGAGCTTCAGAAAATAAATAGGGATTGGTCTTCCTTTTTTTATGAATGGATTTGAAATGGAAACCCTAACCCCAGCTAGGAACCCTAAAATTAAAGGGAATCCTTCACCACCAGTAGCAGAATCCAGCTAGTCGGTGGTTACTAAAGCAAAGAGGTTTGTAAAGTTGAAACCAAGGAAACAGGTTGAAATTAGAACAGAGAAGACACTAGTACTTGTTGATGAAACTCTTCACCTACAAAACAGAGGTTAAAAAGTGTCAAAGAGGCTAAACAAAAACAAGTGGCTAGAAAGCAGGAAATCCAAAGAGTGACAAGAAGCCAAGCAACAACATTAAAGAGAAAAACAGTTGTTTCAGGTTTAGATGATAGATTAGTGATGAAAGGAAACTTATATGACATCTTACATGCAATTGATATAGAAGAGTCAACTATTGTGCAAGCTGATTTTATTGGAACAGATGAACACAAACAAAAAAAAGTGAAATCAGCAACGAAACTGGAATTTGAAGGTGAGAATGCAGCCTTTGTCTTTCAAGCTAGGAAGCCTTTGACTAGGAATACTAAAAAGCTCAAATAAAATAGTAAGGAGGTCCAAGAAGCTACTGAAACAATCAAAGTACCTAAAGAGGTGGTTGACCTCTCATCACCAGCAATAGAACATGCAACTAGCATAATAATGAAGGAAAAAGAAGAATTGGCAGAGTATAAAAGGCTTGAGAAGAAATTGACATCAGCAAAACAAGAGATTGCTAAGATAAAGAAAAGGGTCAGAAATCACATCATTGAGAAAACAGAATTTAAAATAATGAAGGCTGTTTGGGAAGGTCAAACAGTTTCTAGGTCTGAGATTCCAAGCAGTGCAGAGCAGTTTTTTACACAGGCAATTCCAACCATTAAAGAAGAAAAATTTGTTAGTGTGATCAATGCTCACTTGAGAGCTAGCAATAGAATTCTAAGAGGTCAAGTGGAAGATTTGGAACTACAATTGAAACTTTCTCAAGATTAACTAAAAAACAAAGGTGCAAAATGACAAATTCAAAGCAAACTCAAATGGAAAATGAAGAATAAACTTTATGAAAGTTATGTTTATAGTCCATATGGCTGATGGTTTTGATGAAGCCAGTGATTTTATGATTTTTTGGCACCTTTTTGTTTCAAATTTTGAATAAAATTTGGTTAAAACTGCTTACACATCAGTTTTGTATCGCACATAGTGAAAAAGGGGTGAAATGCGCTACGAAACTGTTGTAGCATCTTTTCAACCCTTTCTTTATCAAGTTTTGGAGGGAAGATCGTGTGTTTTGATTTGAAACTTCTAGAGAAGCTATGTCAAGTGAATATCAAAACAACCCTGAAGGAAAGGAAACAAAATTTTGAAGGAAAATGGGTAAAAAGACTGCACTACGAAAAGCGCTATGAAACTGTGTTGCTTTCGTAGCGCAAGTCTGTTTTCACTATTTTGAGAGTTCGAAGTTGATTTTTCACAGCTGGCACGTGGGGATGATTTTGGACACATGATATTCTAGTTCCTAACAGAAAATAACCTCAAATTTATGGGTTCATAGTGGTCAGAGTGTCTCAAGAACTTAAAGAATCCTAAGCCTAAAAAATAGGGGAACAGTTTCCTAGTTTGCAGGAGATCAACATTATCAACATTATGGTCATAACAGGTTGGAGCTCATCATCAGGATTCGACCCTATGGAGATATAGGTGGAAAATGATGTAATAAAGTTTAGATAAAAATTTTATGAGTAGAGTTAAAGATTTCTAATTCTATTTGTAATAGGACTCTGTATTAGGTTTATAGCTGTCTTTGTAATAAATACCATGTTATATGGTTAGGATAGGTGTCAAAGATAGGAATTCGATGTATCTAGATGAGGATAAGCTTATCATATGATGTAAATGATCTATAAAGGATCAAGGAGTCGAATTAGAGTGGGTTGGACATTTTTAGCAAAAATACTGTGTTTATTGTAAGTAACTGTTTTTAGCTTAATACAGAGTTTTCTACTTAGCCAACTCAAGATTCATGAAGAGTTATTGTATGTTCTTGTTCTGATAACATATTTTCAATATCCTATTGCAGTGGTGTTTGCATATGTTACTCAGAATTCATCATTGATGCTCTGACTTCGTTCCTAGACAAATTAACTCTGTGTTTTACTGTTTCACATGTGTTTTCCCTAACTTGAACTCTGATATGCCCTTACTTCCATGCTAGGTAGATTGTTTGATTTTCCTGAAGCTATTATGACTCGCTAAGCCCAATGTACATTTTCTAATGTGATTTACAACTAATTTATATCATTTATCTACTTTTATTCCATATAGAGTTAGCCATCTACATATTTATCAAAAATCATAAACCCTTGAGAAAACCCTCTCAGGTTGAGGAGGCTAAGCCTCAACCAAAATGTTGGTCTGAAACAGTTACATTATATTAACTTGATTGGTAGCCTATCACGTCTCATTTTGTGATAACATTTTGGTGCGTCTTCCAGGAGTCTGAAGATTATACTTTCCTGAGATTTTGAAGATGAACTTCTGAAGGTAGCATGAGCTCAGAAAGCTTTTCGAGGCTGCATCTACCTTGGTGACTCCATTTAAATTTTATATGTTCAAAGGTGGATTTGAGAAGGAGATACATGAGGAGTAATCCTAACCTAGATCCACCTACTATCATGGACAATAAAAACACCATTTCTGAAATTTCTGAAATATCAGGTACTCCATCTCATTTGAAATCCTTGTCCTCTGAAATATCGAGAAGTCCTGAAGAAAAAAGAGTTGATGATAAAATTCATGAAGTTTTGTTTAGATCAGAAAATGAAAAGGAGCTAATTGAAATTATCTTAGACTTTCATAAGAGAGGAATTGACACCTCAGCTCTAGTAACAGAAGAAGACAAAGAAGAATTTTGGGAAGTTGTTGCTTCAAAGTTGTTGTTGGAAAGAGAGTCTTTAGATAAATTGAAAGAGCTTGATCCTTTTGAGGTATTGTTGAAAATTAAATATGTTTTACCTCTTACAAATCAAAACTCAATTGTTAGTGGCTCACAAAGACCAAGCAATCCTCCTCATAGCAGTTTTTCATCCACTATTTCTACCATTCCTAAAATTACCACAGTACCTCTAACCATAACTATAAATCCACCTGCTGCACCTACTAGATATGCTCCTCTTGTCCTTCCTGCTGTCTTACATGACCTCCCTAGTAAATATGCTACTAGAATCAAAACCTGGGGAAGTGATGAAGACATCACAGCAGAGGATCATGTGGATCAATTTAATTATTTTATAGACAGGGAAGAGGTTGATCACGAAGATGTTAACTTGAGTTTGTTTTCTCAGAGTTTTACTGGTGAAGTTAGGAAATGGTATAAAGCTCTTACTCCTGGAAGTATTCATAATTGGAATGAATTTGAAGATGTTTTCCTAAGAAAATGGGGAAATAGAACTAATCCAGTACAAGTCCTCACTGAGTATAGCACTTTGAAGAGAGTTGCTAATCAAACTTTTGAAAACTTTTCAAAAATATTTCATAAAGTGTTAGACTCTATTCCTACCTATTTGAAACCACTAGAAGCCTTAGCTCAAATGAGGTATGATGAAGCTTTTAACTATGAGTTTTCCATAATGTTGAGATTTAGAGAATCCCCTGCACTTGCTAAAATGCAAAATGATGTTGTGAAGGTGGAGGTTAACCTAATAGCAGCTAAAAAGTAAAAAATGGGTAAGGCTAAATTGAAAGAAGAAGAGAAACCTTCATCCTCTACCTCTCAGGATAAGCTGGATTCATTGATGAAAACAATGGAAAAGTTGATGGATAGATTAGCCCTTTGGAATACCTCTGCTCTTCCTGCACAACATGAACTTCAATTTAGAAACCCTCAGTTCAGGAGACCCCAAAATCAGCAAATACCAAGGGAGAATAGAAATTAGCAGCCTAATCCTCCAGTGAGACCTCCTTTTCAGCAGAATTTTATTGATGAAGAAGATGAACCTGAAGCTCTTGAGGAGTCTATTCATTGTTTTGATGAGGAAATGTCAGGAATTTTCTTGACTAAAGAAGAGCATGATCAATCAGATCAAAACAATCATGAAGAGGAAACATCAGACTATCTAAAGGGGTATCAACATGCTATTTTTGAGATGCAGAAACAATATAATCTCAGAAATAGGAATGTGCCTATCATTGCAAACAAAACACAAACTAAGAAGGATACACCTAAGGTTGTTGATGGCAAGAAGGATACTCCTAAGGTCTCTGAAGGTAAAAAAGATGCACCGGTTGTTCGTCCTATCAAAGAAGCTGAAAAATCTATTTATGTTTTCAATCTTGAGAATGAAATTTCTAAGATAAAAATATCAATCCCTTTTGGTGAGATTCTCAAGGTAGATGAATATAGAAGCAAGATTGTTAAAATTTTAAATTCAAAACCAGGAGCTATTGATATCTTGAATATATTAGAAGATCATCCAACCATATATTTGGGTCCAAGACTAGAAGATGAACATAATGAAGAAGTCCCCCCTTTTTATGTAAGCCTTAGCATTCACGACATGACATTACATAATGCTATGTTGGATTTATGGGCCTCTCATAATCTTATGCCCAAAGTAATCATGGAAAGAATGGGGTTAGAAATAACTAGGCCATATAAATACTTTTTTCTTTTGATTTGAAAAGAGTTAAATTCATTGGTTTGATCAAGGATGTTGTTTTTGGTCTAACACGAGTTCTTGCTAAGATTGTAGTCATGGACATTGTAGTAACATACATTCCACCGAAGTTTGGTATGCTGTTGTCAAGGTCATGGGTAGTGAAAATTAAAGGTACAATGCGGATGGATCTTACTTATGCTACGAGAGACAAGAATAGCCTACATGGTGAGTAGTAAAGACAAACCCCAAAACTTTCCAATTTATGCTCTTGATACTGAACTTGGTTCTTCTATTCTTTTCAATGAATTGCCTAATGAACTAGAAGAGGAGAAGAAAGCAGAAATAAAAGTTCTGAAATTCAGTAATAAAAAAATCAGCAAACAGAAGGTCAGCAAGTCAGCGATAAGGAGGAAGAAGGCTGGTGGTCATTGCATTTTGATGCATCAACAGGCAGAGAAGGAGCAGGAGCAAGGATTTGGATTAGAAATACAAGTGATGAGAGTAAGTTCTTTTCCTATAAACTGAACTTTGATTGCACCAACAACATGGTTGAATATGAATCCTTGATTTTGGGTATAGAAGTTTTGAAAATAATGAATGCTCAAAACATTTCTTTTTTTCGATATTCATAATTAGTCATTAAATAGGTTGAGGGTGTTTATCAAACAAAAGACACAAGGATGAGAGAATATAGGAATTTGGTTTTGGACATGTTAGAAAACTTTCAAGCCTATTCATTCATGGTCAAAACTAGAGAACAAAACTCCACTGCTGATTCTCTTGCTATCTCTGCAAGTCCTTTCATTATTCCTATGCACTCTACAGAAAAGTATGATGTTGAGATCTGCCATAGGCATGTTATCCCTAATAATATTACTCATTGACAAGTTTTCGAGGATGATCAACAGGTGAAAAACTTTATTGAGCTGAAAGAAGAGTTTGAAAATATACAAGTAGATCAACAGAACATATTGGCTGAATCTAAAGGGAATTTTGAAGTGTTGCAACTAAAGAAAAATTCCATACCAAAAGGACTTATACCTCTAGAAAAAAAAATTATCAGAATAATGTTTTTAAAACCCCTAAAATACAAGCTGATGATGAAGAAGTTGAGAGTTGTAACCTTGGTACTATAGCTATGCCCAAAATGATTAAACTTTCAAAGTTTCTTTTAGCTGATATGAAGTTTAAGTATGTTGAAATGATGAAGAGATTCATAGATGTCTTTGCTTGGAAATATGCTGATTTGAAAGAATATGATCCCACCATTATTCAACATACTATTCCCATAAAAGAAAATGAAAGACCTGTTAGCCCCCTATGAATTTTTTGTCAAGCAAACAGGGGGCTAAATTGTTGCTGAGCCTTCAAGGAATGCATTTCTCCTGAAAACACATCATCCTTGAAAGCCTCTTCATGCCCTCTGCCCTTTGATTAATTTCCACTGATGTTTCTAAGTCAATAAGCCTCTTTGATTGTAAAAAGGTGTGCTCAAAGTGGCCTTCATTTGCCCCTTGTATTCCTGCAGAATGTCCCATTATAACCTTTATCCTTTTTGTCAAAGTTCCCCTTTTTTACCCCCAAATCCCTCCTAAACCTTCTAAATCATCCCCATGCCCCTCTTAAATCATTCAAATAACCTTTGTTAGTTTGATAGCCCCCACTCTCTCTACCGTTACCCATTTCTGGCTACAAATTGAATTTAAAAGGCCGAAAACCCACATTTTAACATTTCAGTTCTAGCCCCTTTCAGCTCAACCCCAGAACCATTTCCCCCCACATGACCCAGCGCTAGAACCAGGCGCTAGCCCGAAAGTGCTTAGCGCGATTGGATATCGGGAGCACTATTAACCGTCAATTTCTCGGCATCTGATAGCCATCACAAACACCTTTCATTTTATGTTCACCCCTCTGATCATATCACAACCATTGATCTGATCCGCAGATCGACGATCCATATTTCATCCACCCTGGTGGTCCCTGCACCAAAACACTGTGCAGAAACTGGCGGTTTCTATAGCACCACCTTTGGAAGGTGGACGGTATTTTGTGTTTGGAAGCAATGCCATTCACCGGCCGACACGTGGCTTCGAGCACTATTGAGAAAACACCCTCATCACGCGTTAAAGTTCGGCTGTGGACCCAACGTGATATGCACGTACACCGTCTGATCTAAAACTGTCCATACAACGGTGATCGCACCACAAAGATGCTCGGGAGTTAGCTCAAGGCAAACGGGACCCCTGGCCCACCATCTGTCACCCTCTGATGCATTCTCAACCATCGATCTCCTCCTGAGATCGGATGGTCCAGATTAACTACATGCCCCGCCATTGACCGGGTCCCACCACGTCACCCATTTCATATATTTTTCTCGTATTTTCGTCCGCCCCCTTTATATTTCATTTAAAGGTAAAATTTTAGTGTTTTACATTTAAATTTCCAATCTCGCCATCTTCCAAACGCATCTCCCGCTGTGCCACAACATTTCCTCCACAGTATCCTCTGCATTCATCGTCCTCACCCATGCCGCATTGCCATTTTCGCAGTTATCCATAGCATCTGACCCCATGCACGATTTCTTAACATGTTTATGTGTTTTTCAGGGTTACAGACAAACGGTGGAAACCACCATGGTTCATAGCCACAATTATCATGGCACAGAGCACAAGGAAAAAGGCCAAGAGGGCCACTGTTAGAACCTGATATAGCAGGAAAATGTTCGGGGGGGTCTCTGCAAGAAATATTTCATCAAAATACAAGGGTACCAGATCGAAGACATCATCGATCACACAGAAGGTCCAGCACGCATAAAACAATACCATCTGGGTTTCACATCAACAGAATGTTCTTTCCATAAAAGGACAAAGTGCCCATACCGTCTGCATGCTATTTTGTGTCCCTGAGGAAATTTCCACCCTGACAATAGTCCTATGCTAACAGTGCATTAGTTATGTGGTATGGCAGACCTCACGGTATTTTATCCACCTCTGTTTATTCACCAGATTATTGCAGAGGTGCTACAGCAAATACATCAAACACATACTTGGAGTAAATTGCAGCCTGACGAAGAGCACTCTTTCATCCAAAGAATACTGAAGATAAATGCCCAGAATTTAAAACAGAATGGACCTCGGCCCTCTTCCTCTTCTAGTTTTGAATGCTACATTTATTTTTCATCTACCCCTCTATCTCTCATTCGGCTATAAAATTCATGAAGGAACTCATTGTAAAGGTTGTTGATCAGATATCTGAGAATTGCAAGCTGTTTCTTTTGAGACATAGTCTCTGTGTAAAGTTGTAAGATAGGCTGAGGAAGATGTTTTCAGACTGAATATCAAGCTGTTGGAAATGTTGTACATGACTGGTGTTATTCTTTAATATGAAAAGCACATTTCTTTGGATCCTGATTTAAAGCAGCGGTGATGTTTTTCTATCTCTGTATTTGTTTTACCTTGTAGGTCATTACATTTCATTTCTACTGGCTCGCATCAGAAATCTGGCATAGGATTTACCCTTGTTAGGTACCCTATGTTTATGCTCTCCTTGCCTTCAATTTTTTCTGTTGTATGTGTTATCTGAGGATCGTTTCAAGCTAATTTAACTAGTGTAGTGGTCAAAACATATGTTGGTAGATGATGTATGAATTAATGAAAATGTTCTCAGATGTTCTTGTTAGGCTTTGATTAAATGAATTGGGATACTGGGAGTTTAGATATTTTTCTCTGCCTCACTAGAGTCCTTTTCACTTGCTTAAACCTTTCTAAGTTCCCTTAAGCTGGATACCAAAGCATTGATAGTTCAAAGTCTCTCTCTGATCTCAGGTTTCCACCTTTGTATTCTGAATCTTTAATGTTCCTTGTCTAAAGAGTTAACCTTTTAGGTTTTGGATCACAGGTTGTCCAATGGCATGCCCTGTCCCTGGATCTAATTTCTAAAAGGTCACCTTGGAGGTTTCCTTGCTTTCACCCTCTCTCTTACCATTTCATGTCACACTATCATCTTTAAGATCCAATGCTTTAGATGACTAGCCCAATTGAAAGCCTGCATATTGATTAGCAAGTAAACCATTTCCTAACTCCATTGCCCAATGGTCTCAAAATTTTTCTAAGTTATCTCTCCTTTGTCTAGAATCCTTTTATACAGCCTTGTCTTATATTGAACCCTTCTTTCCTAATTCCCAACAACCACACAAAAATCAAACAAACAAACCCTAAGCCTATAACTAGCTTAATATCTTAACTTTAGAGCTTCAAAGACATAAAATATTTGTTGATATAGAGAGATCCATCTCTGGACCCAGGAAGGCTAGATCCTGAGGTTTGAAAGTGGTTCTGATGTTGTTTCATCTTTTGGTCTTGAAAATCTGAGAAAAACATGGGAACCCCAACATAATGGCGACTCCACTAGGGAACTCTGAGTATTTTCCATCTCACTACATCACAAGAGCCTCAGAAAACCAGAATCTCTGGTTAGGTTGGTAGTGAAACACTTCCACTTGCAATTCACTTTCTACACCACTTGTTGTGTTTCTCCCCACACTCTTAGACAGAGTCTGGAAAGGGCCATATAGCCTCCAGGTCTCACTCTCTTTCAGAGATGAAATATCTGGTAAAAGCCCTCCCAGTCCATCTCTGGTTGGATTTTGTTGTGTTTTCACGATATCCTTGAAAAGGGACATTTCATAAGCACTGTGGTGGACAGTGTACCCCCTGGAAATACCCTAAACCTTCCACCTGGTGACTCCATAGTTCCTTAAAGAGAAAAGACTCCACTGGTGATCAGTAGACCTACTGATTATCTTGGTTCACATAAGACTCCACTAGGAGACCAGAGCCCATTACAACATCAGCCATAATAGAAGTAACAAGCAGGGTTAAGCTGCTTGGTTAGAAAATAGCATTCTGGCTTCAAGAACCATTTACACAAGAGCTTATCCTAACCCAAACCCACCTGAAATAGTTGACAACCCTAAGAGCATCCTCAAGAGATCTCCTACACCTAAGCGACCAACTATTTCCAGCCACATTCATAGAGCTAACTCTACACTGGAAGACTTTACATCTCTATTAGTCCCACCTTTTGACCTAGACCCACCAAACAAACTACCAAGAACTAGGTCATTCAATGTTCTACACCAACCAGACCTTGAGCTCCCTGGTTCACCATCTCATAGTGGTCAACACATTAGGGACATAGAAACCCCTCCATATACACCTCCTGATATTCATTTCACTCAAAACTTGGGGCTCTGCCACCCTAGATCTTCCCAACAGACTTTTGCTGGTACTAGTATCCCTGTTATCCATATACCAGCTGCTCAATACAACCCCTTACCTCCTTAGAACATCATCATGGCAGCCTGGGATGCACCTCTGGTATTACCCCAGCCTCTAGTTCCCTTACCCAACGATTACCAATCAAATATCCTGCACCTCACTGCAAAAGAGTCCACCACAGCTCAACACCATGTAGACAGGATGGAAGATTCTTTTGATTACATGGAGATAGATGATGATACAGTCAAAATGAGAATCTTTTCCCAGAACTTAGGAGGTGATGTGAAGAAATGGTTTAAATGCATACCTCCTAACAATATCCAAGATCTTCGTGCTTTATATCAGACCTTCATAAACAAATGGGAGGTTAAGGCCAACCCTCTCCAAATCTTAGAAGAATACAAGAACCTTAAAAGAAATGTGGGAGAGAGTTTCCATGACTACTCTACAAGGTTTAATAGTGTTTATAACGCTCTTCCTCCACACATGAAACCTCCCCAAGGTTTGGCCCTAGTGAAATACCCTGAAGGCTTTGATGCTGACATGGCTTACCAGCTTAGGGAGAGAGATTATAACACATTGGAAGACATGCAAAAGGGAGCAATGAGTGTAGAGGCTAATATAATTGAGAAAAAAGCCAGAATGAGGGCTGAAAAGAGGGTTACATATAGAGATGACATTGTAGCTTCCACATCTGATCCCAATTATGATAGTCTATCCAAAAACATGGAAAAGCTACAACAAATGATGGAAAAAATGATTGTCGCAGTTAGTAATCAGAACAGAAACCAAAATCATAACCAGAACCAAAACTTTAGAAGAAACAATACCACTCCCGACAGACAAAGAGACTCAGATTAGCAAGTTATTCCCCCATTTCAAGAGAACTTTCTTGATGAAGATGAGGGAATCATAGAAGAGTCTGAGGGAAACAAAATAAACATGTTTTAGGTAGAAAACTCAATCCAAAACTACTCCATAGAAGAAGATCAGCCCTCACCCTCATATTGGAATGAGGAAAGATCAGAATCTGAATATTACAGGTTGGGTTTCGAAAATGCCATCATGCAGGTCATGGAACAGTATGAACTTAGAAGAAAAAAGAGCCTAGAAAATTCCAAACCCAAAGCTTCTGAGATTACCATCAAGAAAAGGCCCGAGAAAACTTATAAAGCAGCTGCTAAAAGTAACAAATCAACAGCTGAGAGTTCTGGGAAAAACAAAGAAAAAGACAACCAAAACACTGAAAAACAAAGTCAACCAACTAGCAGCACTAGCACTGTAGTTAGTGCTCCTGACAAAACAATTCCTAAGCCTGTACATAGTGAGAATCAGCCCACTGATTCTGCCACCAAGGTGATGGCTAACAAAACAGAGTTGAACATTCCAAAGAGTCAATCCACTTTCAATTTGAAGAGTGAGATTGCAAAAATTAAAATCTCTGTCCCACTCTCTGAGCTGGCCACTCAGGATGTATATAAAGGAAAATTTTTGAAAGCTTTAAATCTAGGTGAAAACGGTGACACGGTCAATCTGAGTGATGATCAACCAGCCCTTCTGTTTGGTCCAAAGATAGAAGGGAAGTTTCAAGAAGGGATAGTACCCCCTTTTTATATCAGTCTCAATATCCATGACAAGATCCTTCACAACGCAATGCATGACTCTAGGGCCTCACACAACTTGATGCCTAAGGTAGTTATGGAAAGATTAGGCCTAGAGATAACCCGTCCTTATAAATACCTCTATTCATTTGACTCTAGCAGAGTAAAGTGTCTTGGCCTGATCAAAGATTTATGTGTGAACTTAACCCAGATTCCAGCCAAATGTATGGTCATGGATGTTGTAGTGGAAGATGTGCCACCTAAGTATGGAATTTTGTTGTCAAGGTCATGGGGAGCCAAGCTGCAAGGTACAATGCAAATGGATGGGGCATATGCCATAATCCTTGTCTTCAGCCAACCTAGGAGACTGTATAGAGAGGCAAAAATTAAATTCCTGGTCAGGAGCCCTGAAAGCCTGAAAATTCCCCTCTGTACTCTGTGCACGCAGATTTAGACTCCTTCATCCTTTGCAATGATGAATCCTTAGAGGGCACAGAATTCAAAAAAGAGATACAAACAATGAAACAGAGCCCATAGACTTTAACATAATGGCTACTCTAGACTCGGAAGAAAACGGTGTAGAAAACTATGGGAAATGCAACAAAAATGAAACTCAGAGTGAACAAGAAATAGAATGTAGTCAACTGATGAGTCACCCTTCAAAAGCTCATATGCCACACCAAGAACCGAATGATGTTAAGCCCAAGAGTGAAACTTTATGGGAAATGAATTTCGATGGGTCATGCACCAAGAGAAATGCAGGAGCAGGAGTGTGGGTACATAACACAGAGAGTGACTACGCAGAGAGTCATGCCTGTAACCTGAAATTCAAATGTACAAACAATATCGTAGAGTATGAGGCTCTTATCCTAGGCTTGAATCTATTGAAAAAATTAGGAGCCCGTAGGATAGCCATGCATGGAGACTCTGAGTTGATCATAAAACAAGTAAATGGTGAATACACAGTGAAACATCCTAGGCTTAGAGCATACAAGAATGACGCTATGGATCTATTGAAACCTTTGTAGAATACGAACTGGTGTTTGTCCCTAGGAGTCAGAACACAATTGCAAATGGATTAGCCTCCGTGGCTAGTTCGTATCACAAGCCTCCCAGTGACCAAAAAATAATCATTCAGACCAAATTAAGATCTGCAGTGCCAGACAACGAAAAATACTGGTAGGTATTTGAGGGCAATAAGCAGATTGAAGATTTCTTGATGGGCAGGAACGAGTTCGAATTTTCTGATTCAGACTCTAAATCTGATGATATTTTCCTAAGTGAAGAGCCCTCAAATGAGGAAGAAACACCCTGTAACATATAAATAAACACTTTAAATGAAAAGATTGGAAATCCAAATGAAGAGCCTGAAAACACAGATAGTGAGGAAGTAGAGGTGCTGCAGGCCAAAGATAAGAACATACCTAGAGGTCTGGCACCTTTAGAGGATCTTTTTTACTTCGATGATGTAGAAAAAAAGCCCACTATAGAACATGCAGACTCTGGTGTCGAGGAATGAAACATAGGCACTGAAGGTAAACCCAAGATGATCAAATTGGCGAAGTCCCTGCCTACAAACATGAAAAATAAATACATTGACCTATTAAAGTAATTCATTGATGTGTTTGCCTGGAGCTATGAGGACTTGAAGGCCTATGACAAAAACATCATACAACACAAAATACCTTTGAAAGAAAATCAAAAACCCTTCAGACAGAAACTACGCAGGATAAACCCAAAACAATTTCCTGCAGTGGAAAAGGAAATAAAGAAGATGTACAAGGCAGGAATAATAGTTCCTATGAGATTCTTTGATTGGGTCTCAAACCTAGTGGCTGTGAGAAATAAAACAGGTGAGATTAGACTGTGCATAGATTTCAGGAACCTTAACAGAGCCTCACTTAAGGGAAATTACCCTTTGCCAAAAATGGAACACATTCTTCAGAAAGTACTAGGCTCAAAAAGGATCTCCCTGTTAGATGGTTTTTCAGGTTACAACCAAGTTTTAGTACTCCCAGAAAACCAACTCAAGACTACTTTTACCACTCCATGGGGCACCTTTATGTATGTAAAAATTCCCTTTGGACTGATGAACGCTGGTGCAACCTTCCAACGAGCAATGGACATAGCCTTTTCAGATGAAATAGGGCACTTCATTGTCATCTATCTGCATGACATAACCGTCTATTCCAAGACTGAAGAAGAACACCTAAAACATATGAGGAGAGTCTTTGAAAAATGTAGGAAGTTCGGTCTGTCATTGAATCCTAAAGATACTGTATTTGGGCTGCAAGAAGGTAAGCTTCTCGGCCACATTATATCTAAGAAGGGAAATAGGATAGACCCACAAAGATTTGAGGGAATATTGCAAATCACACACCCGAGAAACATTAAAGAGTTACAGTCCTTCATTGGGAAAATCAACTTCTTAAGGAGGTTTATTCCCAATCTATCTGAACACCTTAGGAATATGACAAACATGTTAAGGAAAGGAGTAGGAGTTAAATGGATGGTTGAGGCTAAGAAATATTTTGAATCAGTTAAACTTGCACTCACTCGAGCTCCTGTCCTAATCGGCCCTGATTTCTCAAAAGATTTCCTGATCTTTTCATTTTCCTCCGAGCATACACTAGCTGCAGTTCTGCTACAAAAACATCCAAAGGGAATGGAACAGCCCATTTCTTTCTTCGGTAAATCTTTGAGGGATGCACCCTTGAAATACAACATAATGGAAAAATAGGCCTATGCCTTGGTTAAGGCCTTGAAATACTTTAGGGTGTACATACTGCATTCCCACACCATATCCTATGTGCCAAACATAGTGGTTAAAGACATCTTGTCCGAAGACCCCGATGGGAAGAGGGGAAAATGGATCACTGTGATCTTATAATATGACCTTGAGATAAAACCCACAAAACTAATCAAAGGTCAGGGCCTAGCTGAACTAATGGCTGAATCAAATTTACAAGCCCTTGACATAAACATGGTAGATGCCTTGGATGAGCAAGAAGGATTGCCTGACCCTACTATTGAGGAAAGTTTCAGAGATATCCATGGTATTTTGACATTTTGTATGTGCTCACACACCTCAATGCCCCTCCCGAACTGTCAAAGACCAAGGCTAGATTCCTAAAGCTAAAAGCCAGAAGCTATTGCATATTAAATGAATGCTTATACTAGAAAAATGCAAATTTCCTATTGCTTAAATGTTTTCCTGAAACTGAAGTCGAGAGGATTAAACAAGAACTCCATGCAGGAGAGTGTGGAGGCCACCTGAACTGGAAAGCCACTACTAACAAAATACTCAAATTTGGCTACTATTGGCCCACACTCTTCAATGACATCCATAAGATGATAATTGCCTGCCATAAATGCTAGATTTTTGAAGCCAAAAGAAAGCTCCTACCTCTCCCTTTACAACCCATCACTGTTGAAGGTCCCTTTATGCAATGGGGTCTAGATTTCATAGGATAAATACACCCTGCTTCTTCTACACAACACAAGTGGATCTTAACAGCCACATAATACTTCACTAAGTGGATAGAGGCCATACCTACTAGGAATGCCACATATTCAATCATCATTAGGTTCCTAGAAGACCACATCCTCTCTCGGTTTGGCTGTCCAAGGAAAATAATCACTAATAATGCTGTTGCTTTTGGATCCAAGAAAATGGTTGATTTTTGTCACAGGTATCAAATAGCACTTGGTCATTCAACTTCTTATTACCGACAAGGTAATGGGTTAGCTGAATCATCAAACAAGAGCTTGGTAACCATCATAAAAAAGTTGCTGGAAGAGAACAAAAATTCATGGCATAACAAGTTAGTGCATGCCCTATGGGCTGACACGCTTACAACGAATAAATCCATTGGTATGTCACCATATCAGCTTGTCTATGGAACAGAGGCAACGTTTTCTACCAGCCTTGGGGTACCAGTGATTAAACTTGTCCAAGAGATTTAGACAGAAGAATATAGCATGGTGAGAATGATAAACCAAACAATTCATCTCCAGAAAACAAGGGAAGAGGTCTATAACAGAGCTATGAAGGTTTAGGAAAATATCAAGAAGTTGTTCGACAAGAGAACCAAAGCTTCTGACTTCAAAATTGGAGATAAAGTTATGAAGTGGGACTCAAGGAGAGAAGACAAAGGAAAGCACAACAAGTTTGATAGTTTGTGGCAAGGTCCATACATCATCCAAGCCACTGTGGGTCCAAATTCCTTTTTTCTACAAGAACTAGATGGTTCAGAACTATTTGGGGGTCCTGTCAATGGCAGGATGCTCAAACACTACTTTTGCTGATTTCCAATTTCCAGTTTCCATTTCCATTGTAAATACCATTACAAAGAGAAAGTAGAGGTTCGGACATCCTCAAAATATGAACCTATGGAGTGCAAAATATTGGCTCTAATATGATCAAAACCTAAGCCAAAGAAGTAAAACAGCTGGTTCTAACATGCTCAAGATCCGAACCAACAAATAAGGAAGAAGATTCAGCTCTAACAAGCCCAAAACCAGAGCTGAAATGAAGAAGAGAAAGTGAATCTAACAAGCTCAAAACTTGAGTCACAAAGAAAAGAAGGATGCTTCAAAACTTCATATTTCAAGCCTTCAAGATTTTGTTTTCAGTTTTCTGCAAGTTTCTGTCCATGTGCAACTGTCTTTATGCCTTGGATCCACAACAAACTAGACTATCTAATCCTAGTTTGACTGTTTTTAAATTTCTGTTGTAGAATGTAGAGAAGAAATCTATTGAACAGTTTAATCCCAACAGATGTTAGATTAGGTAGAGAAACATGTGAGGCCAACAATTTAATCTGGTCTCATGGAGTAATAACGGTAGAAATAGAATAGGTTTATTTTCTTGTTTGTAAAAAATAAATGATGTAAAGGGTTTGCTAGTCCAAATGCACCCAAAAGAAGAAATGTAGGACTATAGTCTGGGTAGGTAGATTGTTTGGGATAATTTTTCTGTTGATTTGATGACTTCATGATTTGTGGCAGCTGATCCAAGAAAGAAAATGAATGGGTCAAGTACCAGGCACCTGGCCTGCAACAAGATCATTTCTGGACTCTTGACTCCTTCAAGAAGAAGCCAGCCCCATGTGGAGCCACTGTTAGCCCCCTATGATTTTTTTGTCAAGAAAACAGGGGGCTAAATTGTTGTTGAGCCTTCAAGGAATGCATTTCTGCTGAAAACACATCATCCTTGAAATCCTCTTCATGCCCTCTGCCCTTTGATTAATTTCCACAGCTGTTTCTAAGTCAATAAGCCTCTCTGATTGTAAAAAGGTGTGCTCAAAGTGGCCTTCATTTTCCCCTTGTATTCTTGCAGAATGTCCCATTATAACCATTTTCCTTTTTGTCAAAGTTCCCCTTTTTTACCCCCAAATCCCTCCTAAACCTTCTAAATCATCCCCATGCCCCTCTTAAATCATTCAAATAACCTTTGTTAGTTTGATAGCCCCCACTCTCTCTACTGTTACCCATTTCTGGAAGAAAATTGCATTTAAAAGGCCGAAAACCCACATTTTAACATTTCAGGTCTAGCCCCTTTCGGCTCAGCCCCAGAACTATTTCCCCCCACATGACCCAGTGCTAGAACCAGGCACTAGCCCGAAAGCGCTTAGCGCGATTGGATATCGAGAGCGCTATTAACCGTCGATTTCCCGGCATCCGATGGCCATCATAAACACCTTTAGTTTCACGTTCGCCCCTCTGATCATATCACAACCATCGATCTGATCCGTAGATCGAAGATCCATATTTCATCCACCCGGTGGTCCCTGCGCCAAAACACTGTGCAGAAACCGGCGGTTTCTATCACACCGCCTTTAGAAGGTGGATGGTATTTTGTGTTTGGAATCGATGCCATTCACCAGCCGACACGTGGCTTCGAGCACTATTGAAAAACCACCCTCATTGTGCATTAAAGTTTGGCTGTGGATCCAGCGCGATATGCGCATACACCATCCAATCTGAAACTGTCCATCCAACGATGATCGTGCCATAAAGATGCTCGGGAGTTAGCTCAAGGAAAACAGGAGCCCCGGCCCACCATCTGTCACCCTCCGATGCGCTCTCAACCATCGATCTCCTCTTGAGATCGGACGGTCTAGATTAACTGCATGCCCCGCCATTGACTGGGTCCCGCCATGTCACCCATTTCATATATTTTTGTCATATTTTTGTCAGCCCCATTTATATTTCATTTAAAGGTAAAATTTTAGTGTTTTACATTTAAATTTCCAATCTCGCCATATTCCAAATGCATCTCCCGCTGTGCCACGGCATTTCCTCCATAGTATCCTCTGCATTCATCGTCCTCATCCATGTCGCGTTGCCATTTTCACAGTTATCCAAAACATCCGACCCCATGCACGATTTATTAACATGTTTACGTGTTTTTCAAGGTTACAGACAAGCGGTGGAAACCACCATGGTTCACAGCCACAGTTATCATGGCACAGAGCACAGGGAAAAAGGCCAAGAGGGCCACTGTTAGAACATGATATAGCAGGAAAATGTTCGGGGGGGTCTCTACAGGAAATATTTCATCAAAATACAAGGGCACCATATCAAAGACATCATGGATCACACAAAGTATAGCGCGCATAAAATAATATTATCTGGGTTTCACATCAGCAGAATGTTCTTTTCATAAAAGGACAAAGTGCCCATACCGTCTGCATGCTATTTCGTGTCCCTGAGGAAATTTCCACCCTGACAACAGTCCTATGCTACCAGTGCATTAGTTATGTGGTATGGTAGACCTCACAATATTTTATCCACCTCATTTTATTCACCAGAGTATTGCAGAGGCACTACAGCAAGTACATCAAAGACATACCTGGAGTAAATTGCAGCTTGACGAAGAGCACTCTTTCATCCAAAGAGTACTAAAGATAAATGCCCAGAATTTAAAACAAAATGGTCCTCTTCCCTCTTCCTCTTCTAATTTTTAATGCTACATTTAGTTTTCATCTACCCCTCTGCCTCTCATTCAATTATAAAATTCATGAAGGAAATCATTGTAAAGGTTGTTGATCGGATATCTGAGAATTTCATGTTTTTTTTTTGAGACATAGTCTCTATGTAAAGTTGTAAGATAGGCTGAGGAAGATGTTTTCAGACTAAATATCAAGTTGTTGGAAATTTTGTACATGACTGGTGTTGCTCTTTAATATGACAAGCACATTTCTTTGGATCCTGATTTAAAGCAGCGGTGATGTTTTTCTATCTCTGTATTTGTTTTACCTTGTAGTTCATTACATTTCATTTCTACTGGCTCGCATCAGAAATATGGCATAGGATTTACCCTTGTTAGGTACCCTATGTTTCTCCTCTCCTTGCCTTCAATGTTTTTTGTTGTATGTGTTATCTGAGGATTGTTTCAAGCTAATTTAACCAGTGTAGTGTTCAAAACATATGCTGCTAGATGATGTATGAATTAATGAAACTGTTCTCAGATGTTATTGTTAGGATTTGATTAAATGAATTGGAATACTGGGAGTTTAGATCTTTGTCTCTGCCTCACTAGAGTCCTTTTTACTTGGTTAAACCTTTCTAATTTCCCTTAAGCTGGATACCAAAGCATTGAGAGTTAAAAGTCTCTCTCTGATCTCAGGTTTCCACCTTTGTATTCTAAATCTTTAATGTTCCTTGTCTGAAGAGTTAACCTTTCAGGTTTTGGATCACAGGTTGTCCAATGGCATGCCCTGTCCCTGGATCTAATTTCTGAAAGGTCACCTTGGAGGTTTCCTTGCTTTCACCCTCTCTGTTACCATTTCATGTCACACTATCATCTTTAAGATCCAATGCTTTAGATGACTAGCCCAACTGAAAGCCTGCATATTGATTAGCAAGTAAACCCTTTCCTGACTCCATTTCCCAATGGGCTCAAATGTTTTCTGAGTTATCTCTCCTTTTTCTAGAATCATTTTATACAGCCTTGTCTTATATTGAACCCTTCTTTCCTGATTCCCAACAACCACACAAAAATCAAACAAACAAACCCTGAGCCTATAACTAGCCTAATATCTTAATTTTAGAGCTTCAAAGACAAAATCTTTGCTGATATAGAGATATCCCTCTCTGGACCTAGGAGGGCTAGATCCTAAGGTCAGAAATTGGTTCTGATGTTGTCTCATCTTTTGGTCTTGCCAATCTGGCCAAAACATGGGAACCCCAACAAGACCTTTCAAGCAGAATTTAAGGAGGATCAATCCAATTCTCATGCTATTGATTTAGAAGGAAGTCAAAAATCTTTTTGATGCTAAAATCATTGTCCCAATCAAATTTTCAAATTGGCTTGCAAATTTGGTTCAGGTTAGGAAGAAGAGTGGAGAAATAAGAATATGCATTGACTTTAGAAATTTGAATAAAGCCTCCCTGAAAGATAATTATCCCCTCCCAAAGATGGATCAAATTTTTCAAAATATTTTTGGTTCTTAGAGAAGGTCTATGCTTGATGGTTTTTTAGGTTATAATCAGATCCTTGTACATCCTGATGATCAGGAAAAAACAACATTTACTACACCGTGGAGCACTTTCATGTACGCTAATATGCCATTTGGTCTCATGAATGCAGGAGCTACCTTTCAGAGGGTAATGGACATTGCATTTTTTGAAGAGAAGGACAAGATGGTGGTTGTGTATCTTTATGACAGAAAAGTCTTCTCAAGGAGGGAAGAAGATCACTTGAAACACTTGGAAAGAATTCTGCTGAAATGTAGAAGGCTTGGAATCTTTCTAAATCCCACCAAAAGTATTTTTTCTTTAACTTCAAGTAAATTAATTGGACATATCATTTCTAAATATGGGATTAATATTGATCCAAACAGGGTCAATGCAATTCAGAAGGTGGATTTTCCAAGAAGTACGAAGGAGATTCAATCTTTCCTTAGAAAGGTTATTTTGTAAGGCGATTTATTCCTAATTTTGCTAAGATTATGAAGGACATAATGAGGATGCTAAAGAAGGGAGTTGATGTTAATTGGAAAACAGAAGAGAAATTCATTTGAGGAGATCAAAAGGGCACTTACATAAGCACAGGTATTGATCAGTTCAGATTTCGCAAAGGAATTTATGGTTTTTACTTTTGTATCAGATAACACTATCGTTGGAGTTCTGCTACAAAAAGGACAGCAAGGTATTGAGTAGCCAGTTTCTTTATTTAGTAGGAAATTAACCAATTCTGAGCTGAAGTATAATATCTTAGAAAAGTAGGCCTATCCCTTGGTGAAGGCTATCAAAGATTTTAGAATTTATATTCTGCATTCTCATATTGTGGAATTTGTTCCTAATATTTTTGTGAAAGACATCCTCACTCAAGCCGACCCTGATGGTAAGAGGGGGAAATGGATTTCCAAGTTGCTAGAATATGATATAGAGATTAAACCAAAAAAATTGGTCAAAGGGAAAGGCTTGGCAAAGCTGATGGCACAATCAAACTTTGACTGTCTTGATATAAATTGGATTGCAGAAATATCAGAAATTTCAGATGATGAGGAAGAACTAGTTCCTATTGAAGAAAAATATATCACTTCAGATTGGTACAAGGAAGTTGTTTTTGTCCTACGACACCATAAAGCACCTGCTGATTTAACAAAGTCCAAAGCAAGGTTTGTTAAACTGAAATATTTGAGATACTTCATATTTGACATAAATCTATTTGGAAGGATACTAGCAGAATTTTGCTAAATTTCTTTCTGGAAGAGGAGGCTAATAAAGTGATTAAGGAATTCCACAAAGGAGATTGTGGAAGTCATCATTATTGGAAGGCAATAGTGAAAAAAATTCTGAGAGTAGGGTATTATTGGCCTACAATGTTAAAGGATGTCTACAAGAGGGTTGTTGCCTGTCATGAATGCCAAATTTTCGAGGGTAAGAAGAAACTTATACCTTTACCTTTGATGCCTATCTATGTAGAGGAACCATTCCAATAGTGGGGACTAGATTTTATTGGGGAGATTCATCCATCATCATTAGGTCAGCATCGTTGGATTCTCACAGCGATTGATTACTTCACCAAATGGATTGAAGCAACCCCAACTAGGAAAGCAAATGATTCTGTGATTCTTTCTTTTTTAGAAAATAATATCTTGTCTAGGTTTGGCTGCCCCATGAAGATTATAACTGATAATGCACAGGAATTTAATTCTAAGAATCTGATCAATTTCTGTCATCAATATCATATTACTCTCGGGAATTCTACTACATATTATTCGCAAGGAAATGGCCTTGTTGAATCTTCTAACAAGAGCATTGTAAGGATCATTAAAAATGTGTTGCAGGAGGATAAGAAGGCTTGGCATTTGAAGTTGAAGTATGCGTTATGGGCTGACAGGATATGCACAAAGAGGTTAATAGGAACTTCACCATATGAATTGGTAGATGGTGCTGAGGCTATTTTTCCCACGTCACTAGGGGTACCTATTGTGAAGCTGATTCAAGGGCTAAAAGAGGAACCAAATGAAATCGAAAGGAGAATTAATCAGTTGATATCTCTGCAAGAGAAAAGGAATGAGGTTTATGACAGCAATCAGCAATCTCAAAACATAATCAAGAGGACATTTGATAAGAAGATCAAGGAAGAATGTTTTCAAATTCACGACGAAGTGTTGAAATGGGAGGCCAGAATTGAAGAAAAAGGCAAACATGTTAAGTTTGAGAACTTATGGAAAGGTCCTTTCAAGATAGCTGCTTTTCATGGAAACAATACTTGCATACTGCAGGATATAGATGGAAAACCATATGCTAGAGGACCTATCAATGGCCGGTTTTTGAAGCATTATTCTTCCTAAAATATGATGGATTGTTCATGTCATTGTATGTATTCCATTTTATAAGTTTTTTTTTGCTAATAATGACAAGCTAAATTAGCAAGCTTGAACCGAAGGTGAAGGCCATCAGAGCTTGAGAAGGAAACTTGGTGATTTCAAAGTTTTTACTGTTTTAGTCAATAAAATGGATAGCAGCACTAGAACTACTGGTTCTTAGTGTACCATAGGGGCACACTATCCCAAGTGGAGCCACTGTTATCCCCCCAAAAAAAAAATTCAAAACATTATATGTCAACTCTGTTTTGTATCATGGTCTTACATAGGTCTGAAAGTCATTTTTAGTTTGGTTAAGGGTAAGTCTAGATTTTAGAGGTTTAGTGTTCATCATATGAATTCAAATAAGGTATTTAGAGTTCCATTCCATGGTCAAATATTCCTATTTTTCATTTAAGGGTCTGTTGAAGCCTCAAAAATCTATGGCAACAACAAGGGGGATAACCACCTGGTCTGGCCCTTAAGACAGTTCCTTTTCTATTTGGGATAGTGGCTCTGACTGGATCTAATGGGACCAGTTTCCCAGATTTTGGTTTTTGTTTGATTGTTGGGTTTCTCTCAAGGGATTTACATGAATAATTCCTAAAAACTAAAACAAATTTATTCTAACATGAAAAACTTTAAATTGAAATTAATTTAATCTAACCCGAGATAATATTAATTCGATGTGATCTAAATGATATCTATTCAATCTGTGATGATTAAGATCATCACAAATTTAATAGAATTATTACTTTGTAAGATGATTCTCTTTAAAAACAATTAATCAAAAGAAAATGAGAAACATATCGTATATATTCGATGATCATATGCAAAAAAAAATCAATTCCTATCTTTATATCATATAGTAGTGCAACTGATATTTCAGATAAAAACAATTGATTTCATATATCATTCATGAAAGCTGGATTCATCATTAATATTTAAAAACAGAACTAGCATACATGATAATAGTACCAGATGTGTACCGTCTTGTTCATCTGATTAATGATAACAGGCCACATTCAACTCATACATCAGTAAGTCTTTCAAAGAATACAGAAGTGCATCAATAGTGATCAACAAAATGATATGTAACTGAAATGGTCATGTTCCATTATTTCATCAAGACATCCACAAACTTACTTACAATTAAGCATTCTTTACGAATGTTCTCAATAAAATTCTAGACCCTTCTCTAAAAGCATGAGAAGGGTTTAAATACTATGCTAATTATCTACAAAAATGCTATACAAAATATCTTATGAGGCGGTTTCAAACAACCTTCCTCATATTTAGTATCTATTTGCTAAAAATTGAATTTATATAAAACAAACTAACTATTAATCATGTTGGATGATAAGTTACTACCAGTTGTTCTTTTTTCTCACAAATGTCAGACATCAGTTGAACTTGTGGAGGTTTTCCGGATTTTATCTTCATTTGTGCAGCAAATATAGTGTCCAATAAAAGAGGTTGTATTCTCTATATAGAGTTCAGAAAATAGTTCAATGTTATGATCTGAGAGTGTGGTTTGACCAATAGCTGTCAGTATGCTTCCTAATCAGTTTTGTTTAGCTGTAGAAGTGCTTCTTCCCTGAGTTGACTAGCTTCTTTCCAACTTTGTTCTAAATATTTGATATTAGGAAGAGATTTGAAATTTCCTTCTCTGATGAGCCCGGAAGTATGTAATATATGGTTAATATTTTTGACCATATTCTTTGATATACCTACTACTCTGGCTATGGCTAATTCTTCTTGTTTCATTCGTGCATCCAGTCTATAAAAAGAATATATTTTAAAGTTTCCTTAATCTTTGGGAGATCTCACTTTTTCCCTTCTTTTGTATCTTGCCATTCAATATAATTAGATATTTTAACATTAAGTTCATTTAACTCAATTCTTTGATCAATGAATGTGTTTGTTAATTATTTGTTGATTTCTAGATGTGGAATTATGTTTGAAATTTGTACAACAAATAGGTTTTGTTGTTTTGAGAGTAAGGCACTTAATGCTGATGCTTATTTTATGAATTCCTCTGTGGTAGGAATTCCTTCATATTTGGTAAGATCTTCTCTCAACACTTCAATCAATGAATTATTGCTAGATAAGTCATTTTCATGACTTATCTTAAGAATTTCTATCTCTTGTTGTACTCTGAGAAGTTGTAGTTCCATGATATTGACATCCTTTTCTTGGATCAAAATAGATACTTCTACTTCCTTATCAATTTTCGCAATGGTGTATGCACCAGCGAATTGAGATAGTCGAGTTAAATTTTCAATTGGATTTGATGGAGTATCTTTCCATAATACTTCCATAACTTCATTCCTCGGGGGTGTTTCAATTCTTCTACTTTTCCTCTATTTTCTTATTACAACCTTATGAATAGGGCTATAGAACACATCTAGTGGGGGAATATCAGTCACCTTGAGGATAATCTCATCAGTCGAATCTATAGGAATGATTTTTGTTTCTTGGGAGATTATCTCCAGATTTTCAATGATTTCCTTTATTGAAACTATTTGTTGTTGTGGAGTTTGGAATTTTGTATTCTTCTATGATGATGATGCCTCTAGATTATTTATGAATGTATTGTTGAATGAAGTACAGATTTTATCTAACTCACTTTGATTTTTTGAATTGCTTTAATCATATAACTGGTAATCAAAACATCCTTTGGAATCCGTCTGAGTCTCTATTCTTTGAATTCATTGAAACTCTGTATTTCTTCTGAATTCAGGTTCAATTTGGAAAAATTTAGGATTTCTTCAAAATTCCCAGTAGATTGCAAAATATCTTCAAATCTGTCATTAGTGTGTACAACAGGCTTGATTTTGACTGACAAAGTGAATTTGTTAGCAACCTTTTCTGGGTCGAACTTCCTGGAGGGTAAAACAAGGAGCTCCAATAGCTCAATCTTCTGACATTCTTTCAATGCGTGATTAAAATTGTTGAGTGTAAATGAACCACATGAAATTGGAAAACTTGGCCACAAAGAATTTTTACTGTCTCTCAAAGCTTTAGTGAGTTCATTACCAACAATTTGGTAAGCGACTTCTCTTGTCATCAACTTGTCTCAAACATATAATGGAAGAATATGCGGGGGAGCGAAGCTTCCAAAAACTCTAATATAGGAAAATTATTCTTCAACAAAACTCCTGCCTATCATTTGGAGGTCTACAAGGGCTTCCTTAGTGAACCTAGGGCTTACTATGTCATACATAAATTGGTGTAACGATAATACAACTCCATAGCATAGCCTATGAAAATGTGGTGCATAATTATGTTCCCATATCTCTTTATGACTCAAATGTATCAGGGTAGGGTCTTCAGGGGTCCATTTCCATCCCATAATTGGAAAGTTGGTAGAAAAATAGATGGCATCAAAAATATATGCACTCATATAAAATTGGGGAACAGATTTGGAGGAAGAAGTTCTAGTTTGTTTATGCGATATGTGATTTCGCAAAATCGCAAAATCACAGTATCACAATATCGCAGTATCGGAATTTTGTTAAATATTTCTTAAAGTTTGGCAGTGTAAATTTGCGATATGCGATTTATTATGTTTCTTGCGAAATTTCACATTGGTAATCAAAAAATCAGGATTTCATTGATTTATTGTTTTAACTTAAGAAAAGATTTGTGCGAAATTGCAATTTGCAATAAAAATGTTTTTATTTAAAAAGATTTGATGTTTTTTGGGGTTTGATTTTTATCAAAATACTAAAATACTTTTATAAAAAGGGTCCCTATTTCTATTTATCAAAGGTCTAAATTATTTTAAAAATAAAAATGGGGGGGGGGGTGTTGTTGCATAGCACAACAATTGGCGATTCACTTAGGAGAACTAGATATCTCTCATTAGTTTATTTTGAGATTTCTAAACTTTCAAAATAAAGAAAAGATATAAGAATAAAAATAATATGATTCATGAATTAAACAATATTTTTTGAGAATATAATCCATTTACCTATCTCATTTCTTCTAAATTATCTCCTTCAGTGATAATATATAGGTATCTATATCAGTCGGTACTTAGATTTAAAAAGATAAATTAGGTTTTCTCTAAAATGGGTTTCATAGATTTTTACTCATTTATCACAGATAGAGCCACTGTTGCAGCAAGCGTTTATAGCCTCGACAGGGTTATCTTTTAACCAATAATGATTCATGGTCCCATCCAAATTTGATTTCTTATTTTAAAAATATAATTATGACATATCATTAACTTTCTTTTTCTTGATACATTTCCAAAATCATTGTCCAGGTTTGGTAGCTTGATAATGACAATGACATTCACTGATAGTAATTTAGACTGAACAAGTTGGCTCGTGATGAGACCCCTTGTCTATTGATTTTTTTATAATCATCTAGCTATTACCCTATTATAGTATGCAGTTTTGGTAATATCAACCTATATTATTTCTCTATGATCATGATAAACAAGATCGTGATGAGACTTATTTTCTTTTGAATTTGTTCATTGTATATATTTCTTTTTATTTTTTTATATTTTTTAAAAAATAAATTTTATCGGATGGGATGAATCATTAGCTCATTTAAGAGTTATGAATGATAATTGTAGAGTTGGAAGATACCTTTTTTATAGAGAATCCTTGCTAAGTTAAAAATTTCCTTTTTTGACTGATACATAATAATTATATTTTATGATATCTAGAGTCTTTTTCAGAAAGAAAATACCTTCCGTAATTTCAATTTGTCTAAAAAAATAAAGGTTATTTATTTCTCATAACTATAGTCATCTTTCTCTTTACTTATTTATAGAAGAGAAAGATCAAAATAATTTATCAGAAATTTTGAAAATTTGAATGAACCAATGATGATGCTATTTACAACTTTTATTTTTCTAAAGAAAAAATAAAATTTAAAAGCTTGATTTTCTAAGAGAAATATTTTTTGAGAATTTGACCATTTACAGGCAAGGAATCTTTTTTACCTGATAAATCTTGCAGCAAAAAGGTAGATAAGCCTATTTTTTCGATGATTTGAAATGGACCAAGCCATAATATTTGGAATTTGGTATGCTTACCTTTTTCCTCATGTGCTTTATCCCATTTTAAAACAAGATCTCCTATTTCAAAAAATTTTGAACTGGTGGATGATTTTTCAAATGAGGTTTTCACTATTTGTTGATGATGAGCATGTATAGCCTTAGCTTTTTCTCTTTGTTCTTCCATTTTAAGAATCTGATCTTGTCTAAGTTGAAGGGAAGATGAAGGATTTTCATCAATAAACTGCACTAAAGTCAATGATGGTATTGTTACGTTTGTGGGTAGAACTACTTCTTTCCCATAAACTAACATAAATGGAGAAGTACCTATTGATGCTTTCTGGGTGATTCTATCTGCCCAAAGAGAAAATAATAGTGCTTTGTGCCAATTTTTATGATTTTGTTAAACTGTTCATTTGATGATCGTGATGAGGTTTTTATTTGTGGATTCAGCTAATCCATTACCTTGTGGATAATAATTAGCTGAGTATTTTAATTTAAAACCTCTTTTAAAATTGAATACTATCATGGCATTTCCAGAAAAGTAAGATGCATTATCAAATATCAAAGCTGATGGGAGACCAAACCTGGTGATTATGAACTGATCAATAAAATCTGTAATACTTTGGGTATTAACCACCTTTAATGGAATAGCTTCTAACCATTTTGTGAAATAATCTGTCGCAATTAGAATATACCTCTTTCGATTTGAAGAGTTAGGAGTTATTTCACCTATAATATCTAACCCCCATTATTCAAATGGTTGTTGGATATTTACTAGCTGTAATGGAAATGTTGATTTTCTTTCTCTTCCTACTACAATTTGACACACTTTGAATTTTCTTTCGTATTCATGTGCATCTTTAAATAGAGTTGGCCAATAATAGCCAACATGCAGTATTTTACGAGATGTGGTGTCTCCTCCGAAATGACCTACAGCTGGTCCATCATGTAATTTTTGCATTAATTTTTCAGCTTCAGTTTTTTCTAAACATCTTAATAATACAGAATCATAATTCTTTCTAAATAACATATCACCTATGAGTTGATATTGATTTTCTTTAAGTCTCATAGCACGCTTTTCTGTGTAATTGAGATATAATGGAGCATATCCATTTTTCAAGAAAAATTTTAGATCAACATATTGTGACTGAGAATCATTTAGGCTTACCTCGGACAGTTGTATCTCATTTGATTGATCTTCTTATGTTGATGTATGAGAAGCTCCAGTTAACATCTTGCAAAGACCTTTTCCTTTAACAATTTTAGCAGGGTGTATCTCTACATCATATTCTTGAAGTGCGGTAACCAAATTTTCTCTCTTCTCTCCTACTTCTTGTTGGATTAATAAATGCCTTATTGCTAATTCAACTCAGCGCCTTATAGGTTGGAAGTCAAAAATGAAATTTTTGCTTCAATGTTTTGATCATTTAACTGTGTTAGAACTGCTGCGTATGATGTGTCAAAAGAAAATGTGTATAACATAAATGATTTAACAAAATCGGGAGTTCTTAATGAGGGGGCTTCTATGATGGCTTTCTTAATCAACTCAAAAGAATTACTCTCTTCTTTTCCACATTTAAAAATTGAACTTTTCTTGATCATTGATTGCAGGGGTAAAATGATTTGGGAAAAATCAGGAACAAATCTTTTTACAAAATTAATTTGTCCTAAAAATGATTGCATTGTTTTTTTATTATGTGGTAAGGGGATTTTTTCAATTTCCTGAATTCTATCAGGGTCAATGTGGATTCCATTTTTGGAAAAAATGAGCCCTAATAATTTACCTTTTGATAAGGTGAAATAACATTTTTTTGGATTCAAGGAAATACTAAATTTTCTACATCTTTAAAAAATGTGTTTTAGATGATTAACATGATTGCTTCTATGCTTAGAGTAAACAGTGATGATATCTAAGTATATATCAACTGAGCTATTGATTAGTCCTCTGAAATCTATATTCACAGCACGTTGAAATGTAGCACCAGTATTAATCAACCCAAAGGAAATTTTTTGGTATGCATATGTTCCCCACTTTGTCCTGAATGTTTTCTTTAATCTATCATCCATATGTACCATAATCTGATTTTATCCTAAAAATATGTTGAAGAAAGACATCAATTCAGATCCTGCAACTACCTGCAATATCTATTCCATTGTAGGTAAGGGAAGATTATCTTTTTGGAAAGCTTTATTCAAATTTCTAAAGTCTATGAAAATCCTAATGTCTCCATTTTTTTCTCTAACTGGAACCATGTTTGACACCCATTTCGAATGCCTAACAGGAAAAATGACTTTGGCTTTGAGCATTTTATTTAAATCGGATTTAATTTGAATTTCTAAGTTTGGGTGGATTTTTCTAAGCTTTTGTTGCACAGGCTTATTATAGGTATGGTGTGCTGAATTATGGAAGTATAATATGTTTTAATATCTGAATAATCCCATGCAAAGATATCTTTATATGTTTTCAATAACTTAATGAACGACATCCTTTCTTCAGGTTCTAATCCAAGACCTAAGTTGATATTCTGAGGTTTTTCTAATGTACCAAGATTAATCAATTCAAATTTTAGAGTAGAACTCTGTGTTTTTGAATTGGTAGTCTTCTTAAACTATATTTCAAATCATACATGTTTTCCATTTTGACTACAGATTTAGGAATTGGATTTGAATTTTGTTTATCTTCAATTTGTGAATCATGTTCATGTTCATCTATAATTTGACCTTCATAAGCTCTGTTTGATGTAAGAAAGTCTAGTATATTTGCATCATTGTTAAATACTCTCCAATTTTTTATATTGTCAGGAATGGAAGGCCTAAAAATTAATTCAATTGAAAATATGTTTGGGCTAAATTCTTCAGATGGTATAATTCTAGATGCTACATTAGTAAGTAAATCAGCACTTGCATTTTGTAATCTAGGAATTGTGGAGATATTAAATGCAGTAAAATGAGAAGTAAGATTCTGAGCTAAAGTTTGATAATGTTTTAAATTTCTGGAAATATAATGAATTGTATTTTTGACTTGTCTAACATTTTTTTTCAGAATCTCCATATACTTGTAGATATTTAACATTTACTCCAATAGCTTTATATAGGCCTTGTATCTATTAGTCATCAGTATTTTTCACTTGTTGGTGATGACTAGTTGTAACAACCAAGTTTCCTAGCAGCTGATCTAAAAAATTGTCAAATTTTCCAGCTGGAAAACATCCATAAACATTTTTTTCCCTCCTACCTTTTCAATCCGCCCATGACAAGATGAAACCTCATTATAAAGTCCTATCTAGCCTCAGCCATACTAGCTTGTCCATCAGCTCCAAAGAAAACAGTCCAAATCTGTCCAAAAATTCTCCCCTAAGTTAGTTAGTGGTGCTTTAGGCATTTCTCCCCTAGCAAACTATCCTAAAAGCCAAAAAATCTCTATCCACTAACAGACCAGTTGCAAAAAACCTTCCTATTCTGCAAATAAAGTTGGTTATACCCTTAAATCGTGCCATTAATAAACCCTCAAGTCTCAACAATACATTTACCATAGGTCAAACTGATTTTAGGTGGTCTTACAGTGTTTTAATGGATCTTTCAAGAACAGAAGTATACCAGAATTCCCAAAAGACAGTATTTGGTTCCACATGAGAAGACAGCTGCTTCTCATGTGATCTTGAGCCTGGGATGCATCTACAGGGCAGAGAGTTGTTTCATTAAGCTCCTACTATCATAGTCATAGCATGAAAAGGCAGTGAAAGGAAAAATAACAATGTTAAAAGCTGATGAAATGGCATCACTATGGAAAAGCCTCATTCATTTATAAGTAAAGGGTTGAGGACTGAGAGCACCTCCTTCATATATAAGTAGAGCACCTCCTTCATCTATAAGCAGAGGGCCAAGGATAAAGTCTAATTTTAAGAATTGCACTGACTATAAGGCAATTTTGATTGGGCACAGTGAGACAGCAACTAAAGGTTTATGAAATAAAAGTGATGATTAAAGGCAAAGGCAAAGCAGTGGGCTTTTAAAATTGGTTTGCATGAGTTTCACTATTATTTGAATTACAAGGTGAAGCTAATGGGTTGATCATAAATGAAGAAATATTATTAAGCAGATGGCCAAAAGAGTCAATTAGTCTTGGGCTCAAACTAACTTCTGCCATCATGTATAAGGGAAACCATTATCAGTATGTTCATCAAACATTATTCATTTGGTTGAGACAGAGGTTGAAAGGAAACCAGGCATTTGTCAAAGTAGGCCTGCTTCATCTATAAGCAGAGGGCCAAAGCAGTGATTGATTTTAGGGTTTTCACTGATTGAGAGACAAATTGTAAGAACAGTAAGAGACAGTTGAAGGCTTCTGAACAGAGCAATGATGTCAAAAAAAAAGGGAAAGCATGAGTACTATAACTATCAAATAAACTGGCTTATCTCCTATCAGATTTTACTTTCAAAGACAGTCTGGAGCCAAAAATGAACAAACCTTGTTGAGGGGTGTAATTTTCTTAAAAGTTACAAAGACTCATCTCCTTGATAAACAGGCTTAACATTTAGTCTTTGTTCCCTTAAACAAAACAGAGTTGAAAAGTAGTTGAAATCAGCTGGGTTAGACACAGGCCAAAGAGTGATGATTGTTTTTCAAAAGGTATTGTTCTTCCTGTTCATGAAGAATTTTCTTTCAAATTACTCATCATAGTGGACATAAGGCAATTTGAGTTTAGTTTTCCCAAAAAGGCATTGCAACTAAGCACATATGTTCATAAATATGAAAGAAAGATTATGGCATGTGTTTCAAGTTCTAGAACAAATTTCAAAACCATTAAAGCATGCCACTACTACAAATGAAGGACTGCTCCTTATAAAAAGAGGTCAAAGATACCTGGCTATTGCATTTTGAGTAAAGGAAAGATTTTTGAAATAAGTTCCCTTTTGATGGACAGATGATGATAAAGCCTAGGTAAATACAACTAGGCCTCACCCACAGTCAAAGAGAAGCATCATTTGGAAAATGCATCTACAGTCACTATATGGCTTTGAGCCAGTTTTCCCTCTAACAAGCAGATGTAAGCAGAGGAAAGACATTTTTCCCTTTAATAAAAAAACAGTGAAAAGAGTTTGGCCCTTAAATGATTTTCTTATAAGACGAAAGAGTCATATCTACCAAAACTAGCCAGATAGTATGCACAGCCTTTCTACCAACGCTCTTTAAAATTTTGGCCGCCTTATAGCACGTTCAAAGTCATTTTGGTTTCTTTTCAAATAAACAAAGGCAGTGGTTTTAAAGAAATAAGTTTTCAAAACCTTCACAAATCAAACTCAAGGGTAGTTGGATTTTGCATTCAAAAGAGAAAAAGGAGACCGTTGTAAGCCCATTTGACATTCTCAGAACACAAGCAACACTTCCATTTTCTATTCACTAGACCGAAGAAGGAGTTTTCGAGAAAATTTGTAGAATTTTGAAGCTTGGAGACCACGCGGCACGCCTGGAAAAGCGTGCAGCGCGTTCAAGAGCGATTTTACGAAGAGGTTACATTGTTGCGTGGCACGCCTATACCAGCACGCGGTGCACCTGTAGCAGCACGTGGCGCACATTAGCAGCGCGCGACACGCCTGTAGGCACCGGTCACGACTGCCCATCGTCGACCCGACACTTTTCTATTGCACGGCACCTTCCCTGTTGAATGTGTCGCACATGTTTTAAATGATCAAAGTGCCTCCAAACAAATCTTGAAGCTACTCAAATTCTCAAGCAAAGCCCACCATTGATCTTCAAGGTACTTTGTTTGCCTCCTTGCTAAATTCAAACTCTTAAGTGGTGGCGAAAAAATGAAACTCATGGTGTAAATCAAAGTGATTTGAGTGAAGAGTTTGAATAAAGTTATTATAGTGGGAGACTGGTAGAGGGTTCTTTTTAGCTTCAAAGAGCCTAAACCACCCTAAAAACAGTGCTAAAACCTCACACTCCCTGCAAGATAGAATAAACACCATTTTATTGGTTTTGTCAAGTATTAAGGGTATCCTAACTGTTTTAGCAAAAAAAAAAGACCATAAACTCTGTCAGCTATATGTATTGGTGAAAACAGTGGTAAGGAGGGTTGATTTTTTGTTGAAAATCTGAAGACTTTTGTGGCTATGATTGCCCAAGTTTGACATAGTGATAATGGTGTGTTTATGATGATGTCAAAAGGCCTAAAAGCTGCCCTCAATACAGTGCTAAAAGCTTAAACCTACAAGTCAAAATATACATAGTAGTAGAAGGTTTGTAAAATTGTTGGAGGTGCCTTAACTGTAGTAAGGCAAAACCATAAACTCTGTCAACAATGTTCTAGTGGTGAAAGTAGTGGTAAGAAGGTTTGAACTTTTGTTTAAAGGTTCGAGTAACAATAGTGATCATACATAAATGACTTTGTCACTTTCAAAAGTCCACTCTATGTGGTGAAAACAAAAATCAGTGCTACCTCTTTATCCATGAAACAGACTATAGTGAGTAAAGCTGTTATTGCAATTTGAAGGTGTTTTGTCAAACTGTGTGTGAGAAAAAGTGAAGTACAAGGTGGGTGTTTTTGATTGGAAGCAGTGTTTTGCCTTTGTCTAAATTCAAGGATGTCTTATTTTTATCAAAACATAAAGGATCTTTGTAAACATACCCATCCACAATAACATTTTCACTATGTGCTTGTTATTTTGATAACTTTGGTTGATTGGCAGACAAAGGGAGACAGATAGTGTTTTGGAAAGAGTAGTGAGTTTTTTGTTAAATAATCATTTCACATAGCATTTGAAGAGATCTGTCTTGGTCAAACAGTGACTAACAAAGAAGACAGAGTTTTGTTTGAGAAAACATTTTGAAAACCATTTTGAGGTAGCTTGATGTTGCAGAGAGCATTCAAAACAAGATGCCCCCCAGGCAGGACAGTAGGAGTAGTTTGCATAAGAGATTTGAGCCTACTTCCACTGAATAAGTGAATGCCCACCCATCAGTCTTGTTCAATTTCCATGAGGTTGGGTGTTTAGATTTTTTTCAAAGAGTGCAAGAGGTGAAGAGCTTTTCTCCTTTGACACACCTTTGTGCTTTGAGGTTTCAAGACAAGCATTTCCAGCTGGTTGGCCTTGATTTCAAATTCTCTCCAAGGTCCATCTCCAAGGCCACTAAAATCCCTTATGTCGAGGAGAAGTGGTTTAAAAAAATCCACCTGGACTCAGAAGAATACAAACCCTTTCTAAAGCCTGAGCATAGAGATTCATGTCCTTCTATTTTCCCTTTCTCATATCTTTTGGCTAGCTACGCCCCCCTCATGAACATCATCATGAAATACTTCACTTGTGAGGGAAGATTCTCTAGAGTTTATGCATATCACATTCGACTACTCATGCATTTCACTAGGGCCAAATTGCTAAATCTTCCTTTCTTCTTACACAAGAGCATTGAGAAAATGGCCTCCACTCTTCAGAAGAAGCCTCCTTCATAGCAAACAGCCCGCCTCTTCCATCACTCTCTCATCAAAATCATCATTCTTCATCAGCTTGAAAAGAGGGAGGTCTCTTGGGATACTTTCATCACCCATCCAGATTTCTCCACCATCCCTCCAGTTCATACATCCCCTACACCTCCTACTCACCATCTGTCACCTTCTTCTAGCAGACCTATTCCCAAGAAGCTCAAGTTTACCACAAAGCAAGAAAAAGAGCCTGAAAAGGGAGAATAGCATGACCATGATAATGAGGAAGGTGATGAAGGGCAACAACATGAAGAAAAGCAACATAGTGAGGGTGAGCAGACTTTTGATGATACACAGCAGAGTTATGATGAGGGTGAGCAGACTTATGATGATACACAGCAGCCAAAAGAGACTGAACAGGAACAACATGAAAGTGTTGAACAGGAGCAGCATGAAGATGATGAACAAGGGCATGAAAGTGATGAACAGGGGTAGCCAAAAGATGATACACAGCAGCATGAAAGTGCTGGACAAGGGCAGCCACAACTATATACACAGTAGCCATAGCATGAGGGACAAAAACCTAAAGAAGAAAAGGGGCAGCATTATAAACATATGAAAAATAGTGAGGAGGACAGCCCTTAAAGGGAGATGCAAAAATACAGCCTAGGCATCCATGAAGAGATCCAAGACATTGGAAAAGATGAGGGGCGAAGTGACAAGGGTAAAGGGCCAATGGAGCATGTGCTAGCTACCTCTCCTAGGCAAGGGGCCATGCTCTCTTATCTGAAAGTGGCAAAGCCCCGGACAGAAAAGAAAAGGGTGCCTAGAGTCGTAACTCCAAATATGACTAGGGCCCTTCGAAGCAAGGGAAAATTTCCAAAGAAGCCCATGGTCGAATTGCCTACGAGGAAGAGTACCAGAAAAGCCACCCAAAGCAAAGGGAAGGGAAAGAAAGAAATCAGTCATGAACAGGAAAGGGAATTCGACATCATCAAAATCCAAAGTGATGATAGTGATAATGAAGCCCGAATCCTAGAAAATCTCTTAATCCATAGAAAAATCCAAATTGATGCCTTGAAGGCTGATCTTCATAGATTTAGGAATCTCAATCAATTTCTACAAATTCAAAACAAGCAGATGAGTGTCCATATGGCTATTTATGAGACACGGGCAATCAAATACAAGAAGGAGGCCTCCAAAGCACAAGTGAGGTTGGAAAAACTCATGGGTGAGTTTGATGAAAGTGAATGCAAAGATCAGCCTAGGCAAAAGAGGCCAAGAACCATGGGGCTAAAAAAGTCCCTTGAGAAACAAAAAGAAGAAGAAAATGCCCTTCTCCAATCTACCCTTCTCACTGCATTGATCGAACAAGATATAGAGAACAACCAGGAGGCATGGCTTGAGAGAGTTAATGATCACTTGGAGAGGAAATTGGAGAAGGTAAACAGGGACTTGGACCTTTAACGGAGGATGACGGGGCATTATAAAAAGCTAAATCAGTTTGCTCGACGGAAGTTGAAGGATGCTCAAGAAAAACTCAAGGAGGCCAAAGGGAAGTTCTCAGCACAAAAATTGAGGAAAGACACCTCAAGATTCCAAATATTGGCCTCTACTTCACAACATGTTGCTGAAAACCCTTGAGGGTCATGCTCGCCAAGTTTGGGCGAAATTCAACATACTTTGGTTTTTTGTCATTTTTGGGTTTTTGGCCAAAACTCATGGGCATCGCCATTTCAATTTGGGGCATCATCAAAGGATTATAATAATGGTAATATTGCTCCCCCAAAATGGCGAAAAATGCTCGCTTTTTCTACACTCTGCCCGGTTTATCAGCGAGGTTTATTTTTTGGGTTTTTATACAGGCCTATTTTTGGAGGACTTCCAGTGGTCGGTTGGGAGAAAAATAAACATTTTCAGAAAGTAACACTCAGATCTTTCCAACGAGCTATCATGAGCCTCATTTTGACATCGGAAAGGCTTCCAAAAGTTGCCGGCAAGTCAGGGGACCTTTTGCTGATGTATTTTTTGAGTATTTTTGTAAAAATTGAACCTTTCAAAACTGTGTTTTCCTCATGTGCGTTTAGCTATTTTTGCACATGAGAAGTTATGAAAAGTCAATTTATTTCCCTCTTTTAGCATTTTTTAGATATTTTATGAGATATTTTGTGCCTTGGACTTTGCAAAGCCTCAAGGACAAAATAAGATATTTTGGATAGGCCAATGAGATTGAAAGTTGAACTAAGAGGTTTTCCTCACTTGGGCTTATATATTCCAAAGGATTTCATTGTAAACAAGGCTGAAATTGATGAATAGAAGTAATATATGGTCATATAAGCTTTGGAAGAAATACTTGTCTCATGCTTTTGGATAGTCTCTTGGATGTTCTTGGATGATGAAAGAGGATTGTTGTTGGATTTCATGACTTGGTAGAATGGTATAGTGTCTCTCTCTTTGTTTTGTTTCCTAATTTTCATTCATAAATCCATGTTCTTGCTTGCTATAGGACAATAGAGAAAAAATTTGAGACATGTCCTTGGAGGCACCTCAAATTTCCTGTTTCTTCATAGCTTCCATGTTTTCTTCATTCTTAGTCACATTAAAGAATTATTGATTGCTCTTTAATAACTTAAGGATATTGTTGCTTGTTTCATTCATGGTTTTATGCATGCTAAGTATGATTTACGGTATGCCCTGCTTACTCATGGCTAGCCATAGCTCCATCCGTGAAATTTCTCTTTGACTGATTAGATTGTCATTTGTTGAATCAAGGAGGTCTTGTTCTGATCTTGCCCTTTGCCTAAGACTATGCAATATTTTTTTCAAAGTGCCCAATAACTTGAAGTATTATGTTTAGGCATTCCGACATAGTTATTTGAGTTGTTTGTCTATCTTAACTGTATTTCCCAAAGTCTGATAGCCATTTCCCAAAGTTAGAGAGTTATATACCTATATGCATGGCTTGAATGTTTATTTCACGTATTGATTAGCTTATAGTTACATTTCTCATGATTAATGGTTTTCCCTACCATGTTTGTGTCATCTATTAAACTAGTTATGATTGGAATCCTTTGTTATTCACAAACTTGATGTCCATCTTACTCCATTTTTCTCAAATATCCATTTTACCTCGAATCAAATCAGCCCTTCAACAACCTTGTATCACCATATGATAGCTTTCTTGACCTTTTCGACCCCATAGCCTAGTTGATCTGACATCTTTTTACCTATCTTATATCTTTGATCAGTTTCATCCCTCACAACCCAAAAACCAAAACCAAAAAAACCTACTTCATAACTAGCCTAAAATCAAAACACAATAAGCAAATACACAGATATCCCTTACACAAATAGAGAGATCCCTCTCTGAGTCCAGGAAGGCTAGGTCCTTGGGCTCCAAAGGTTGGTTTGATTTTACACTATCATTTGACTTTCCAATCAGCCAAATCATGGGACCCTAACATAATGGCGATCAAGGTGGGACATACTGAGTACATGACAGTCTAGCAAACTCTTATAGACTCTTTAGTCCTTCAAGACTAAACTCAGACCATCAGCCTATAGAATCATTTAGAGTAAACTCCTTGTTTCACCATATTAGCAAAGTGATGAATCAGGTTTAGAACACTCTTACAAACTAGGCTGCACATAAAACTCAGAAAAACTCCAAAACATTCCCAGATTGGCTTTTCCCTAGTTACTGGTGATGGACCATAGCTACATATTTACAAAAAAAACCAAGTTCCACCTGGCGACTCCACTAGCCTCCAGTAGGCCTAAAAACTCCATAAAAGACCAAAAAATTCATAAACCATACTTTTCTACTAACTCATCCTTCCAAAAACTTAAACTTAGGGTGGAAAATCTGTAATCAATGACAAACTAAGTATAACTTAGTGATTCAAAAAACCTCACCTAAACATAGGAGATAAGTAGAAGCCTTCTTGCCAAGCGAACCATTAACTTGTCCATACAGCCTAGAAAACTATTGAAACCAAGTGAATCACTCTTCTTTGCAAGTTTCCATCTCAAAGTTTGTATAAAATTTTTTCCCAAAGCATCTTTGATAGTGTTGGTGGTGGATGATAGTTCTCATAGAAATCCACCTGGTGACTCTACTAGTCCATCCTTTTTCTTTTGACCATCCTTCACATTAGTAAAACCCCAGAGAGGCCATCCATCCAAAATAGGCACAAATACCATCCTCTCTAAATTCTAGACCCAAAATCTAGCTTCACGAAGAATGAACACCAGATCTCATCCAGACCCAAATCCCCCTATTATAGTAGATGACCTAGAGAAGATTCTGTGGCAAGCTTCCGAAACTAGCAATTTAGCTACTGATAGGTCTATCTGTAAAGAAAGATCAGTACCTGAACATCTCACTGCCTTGCAGGATTCCCCCTTTGACTTAAAATCAGCAAAAACCGTTTTTAGAAGCAAGTCACAAAGTAAGATATACTTTGACGATCTTGAGCCCTTATATCTGCCACAGAGTCCTAGTAGAGAAGCCTCACCTACCACACCTCCTGAATTTCATCTTCTCCATCAATTTGCTTCCTACCATCCCTGATCTACTCAAAATCAGATCACTAGTCCAAGTACATCCGCCACACCTATCCAAACCACTACTATTCGAACCACCTCAACTCATCCCACAAGCACTCATTTTGTACATCATCCATTAACTCCCATCATGGTAGCCTAGTACGCACCTTTGGTATTGCCACAGCATTTGGCTCCATTACAAAATGACTATCAATCCAAAATCCCACACTTTACCAGAGTTGAGGCTACCACAGCTCAACAACAAGTAGATAGGATTAGCGATGCCTTTGAATACATGGAAATAGAAGATGAGACCATCAGAATGAGGATGTTCGCCCAAAGCCTAGGTGGAGAACCCAAAAAATGGTTTAAGAGCTTAACTCCAAACAACATCCACAATCTCCCATAACTCTACCAAATCTTCATAAACAAGTGGGAAATCCGAAAGAACCCCATTCAAATCCTATCAGAGTATAACAATCTAAAACAGGAAAATGGGGAAAGTTTCCAGGGGTACTACACCAGGTTCAACAGTGTGTATAATGCCCTCCCACCTCACTTCAAACCCCCACTTGGTTCATCCTTGGTAAAGTTCCCCAAGGGTTTTGACCCAGACATGACTTATCAGCAAAGAGACAATGACGCCCTTACCTTAGAGGAAATGCAAAAAGTAGCCATAAAGGCAGAATCCAACTTAGCAGAAAAAAGAGCTAGGACTAGATCAGAAAGGAAAGTCAAATACCGGGATGAGGTCTCCACTTCACCCTCTTCCTTAGATCCTAGAATAGATTACTTAGTTAGGTCCATGGCCAAAATGTGGGAAAATATATGTGAAAAGACCCCTCTTAGGGATAACCAACCAAACCCTCCAAACAGAAACCAGAACCAAAATTTTAGGAGGGAACAACCTCAAAAAAAACCAAGGGAAAATGACCAACAAATTAGGCCACCATTTAATGAAAATTATGTGGAAGAAGATGATAGGGATACAGAACCCATTGATGAAAATCGTTTGAACCTCATAGGGTCTGATAATGAGAGTGAGGTGTACCTCACAGAAGAAGAACAAACATTATTCTCTCTGAATCATGATGAAACCAACTATGAAGATCTCAAGGATCCTGCAATAGATTTTTAGAATGCCATAGTAGAATCTCATAGGAAATATGACCTTAGAAGTAGAAAAAATAAGACAATTCCAAGAAAGATAGCTCAGACACTGCTAAAACCCCTGATACCATCCTTAAAAAGCAGTGGACAGCAACAAAATCATGGTCGGGAAAAATGACCAAAACAAAGATAGAGTTACCCGAACTAGTCTTGACTCAGATGCTCCTAGTACTGCCACAAAGATTCCCAAGGTCGCTGTGACAAACAAAATCCCAAAACAAAGCCAACAAACTCAGAACATAGAGAAATTCATGGCTGAAAAATCTGAAGCGAAACTGTCTAAACTACAAGTACCTTTCAGTTTTGAGGGAGAAATCGCCAAAATAAAGATTACCATGCCTCTCATTGAACTTATCACACAAGGCTCTTATAAATCCCAAGTGTTAAAAGTCCTGAATATAGGAAATGATGTGAACACCCTTAATATAGCTGATGACACTCCTGAAGTGTTGTTTGGTTCGAAAATAGAAGGGAAATTCCAAGAGGGAACCACTCTTCCCTTTTACATCATTTTGAATATCCGTGACCAAATCCTTCACAATGCCATGCTAGACTCTGGTGCCTCACATAATCTTATGCCGAAGGTTGTAATGGAAATATTATGCCTAGAAATCACAAGACCATACAAAGACTTATATTCATTTGATTCTAATAGAGTCAAATGTCTAGGCTTGATCAAAGATCTTTGTTTCAGTTTGGCCCAAGTACCTACAAAACATCTGATCATGGACATAGTAGTAGCATACATCCCTCCCAAGTATGGAATGCTTCTATCCAGATCCTGGGGAGCCAAGCTCCAAGGAAATATTCAACTTGATATGTCCTATGCCACTATTCATGTGTTTGACCAAACTAGAATACTCTATCAAGAGTCACACATGAAATACATGATCAGTAGCCAAGAGAGGCCAGATAACATCCCGATGTATTCCTTACATTCCGATCTGAACTCTTTCATTCTACACAGTGATGAGGACATTGAAGAACAGTCAGAAGGATTTGAAACAAACTTAGACCCACCACATCAGCTGCCCCTAGTTCTCTATGATGAAATGGACTCTCAAAACTATCATGATCATGAACAGATATGTATTGAGGAAAGTAAGTGTGTTCCTTTTGAAATAGGAGTAGAGCAAGAAGCACAAACCATTATGTATTATCAAGCAAATTGCTCAAACCTTATTCAAACATCAGCAGTAACATCAGGAAACGTTTTCAGAACAAAGGCATTAGAAGACTTACATATCATAAACCTTTTCGAAACTCAAGAGCAGGGAAGCTTAATGTTCTTGCCATACCTCAAGGATTTACCATCGCATAACTCTACCACTACAAATGAAACCTTGACTATAGCCATAACATCTCAAAATCCAGAAAAAATTCCTGATAAAATTCTTATGAGAGGAGATGATGACTGCAGTACGAATACACCTGAGTTACTTGAACTAGCTAACATCCTGTCACTCCACCAAAGACTTAAAACTTCTAGAATTGGAAATATCATTCAAAATACTACTTCATACAGAGAAAACAGTGAGAAACACTATGCCACTGCCATCACTCCAAGAAACAACTTTGACAAAAGAAAATACAACAATCTGAACCAATCAGTAATAATCAAAGATAAAAGAGTTGTTCATAGGATCTGTTTTGATTTTAGAAACACTAATACACATCCTTGTAACAAAAATTTTATCCTTCCTACCCAAGACCATGATATACCTATGATAAGTGCTTTTAATCATATGTATTTGCAAGATGATGTTTCAGGTTATAGCCAAATGACTCCCTTGCAAAGTAGGCATCTCAAAGATTTTTTCCAGTATGCTGGAAGTAGTTCCAGTTTCAGACTCAGAATTGCAAAACCACCGGATACAAAAAATATGCTCCTAAAAGCCATGTTTCCAGTCCTAAATTTCTGCATGTTGACATACCTTGATGATGTCATTATGTATTTCCAGAATGACAAAGAATATATGCATTACTTGAAAAAGATGTACAGTAAAGAAAGGAGTGGAAATCAGAGATATCAAGAAGTACAGTGGGAAGATATGGGTTTGTTTAGATATTCTTGCATGAATCCTTATGTCATGCTTGAAAGAGAAAATTTTCCAAATTTCTCTTTTCAAGAGCTGAGTGGACCAAGAGTGGTAGGAGATCCTTATGAGGATAAGATGCTTAAGTTTCGCCATTTCCAAGATTTCTGAGTTTAAAACATTTTCAATCATTGTATATACCATTGTTTGAAAAATAGATAAAAAGCAGAAAATTCAAAAACAATAGAAAAATAGAAAAGAGGGCAGTTTGAAAAATGGAAAAAAGGCCCCATGTTAAAAAAATAGTCATTCAAAAAGCGCGCAAGTCTAAATGCCGCTACTAGTGCTCAAATGTCTTGTTCAGTTATCTAGCCTAATCATAGCTAAACATGTGTTAAATTTATTTGCTGATAAGTTAGTGAGTGGAAAAGATGGTCAAAATTGTGTAAGCATGACTTATCAAAGAGAGTATATTAGGAAAAGACACTAGTTCCACATGCTCAAAACAGAACCAAAGAGGGAAGCGGGGATGAAAAACAAATTGTGCATCCTAGCCCCGTTTTTCCTAGTTTCCATTTTATGCAAAATAATATTTGTGTGTAGCTTGTCTTTCATGCCGCAAGTACATGACAAAGCAGACTGTCAAACCCTGATTTGATCATTTTTCAATTTCATGTTTAGATTAGAGAACAAAATCCTATCAAATAGCTTAACCTTAATAGTTGATCTAGCATAGGTAGAGTAATGAAGGAGTTCATCAGCTAAATCTGAACTCCCGACAGATATAAGTGTAGAACTAGATAGGTTGATTTTTCAAAAAAAAAAATATATATCTATTCAAGGGGTTGCTAGTCCAAATGCACTCAAAAGAAGAAAAAATGTTAGGAAAGATAGTGGGGTAGGTACAAATATCATTGATGCTAATCATGCTATCAATTTTCAGAAATAGCATCAAAGAAATATGAAATTTGTGCCAATGGATAAGGCACTGGTCTTCATGAGCCAAAGATCTGAGATTCTGGACACATCCTGAAAAGGAGCTACCCTCCCCAAATGGAGCCATTATTATTCATCAGTATTTTTCACTTGTTGGTGATGACTAGTTGTAACAACCAAGTTTCCTAGCAGCTGATCTAAAAAATTGTCAAATTTTCCAGCTGGAAAACACCCATAAACATTTTTTTCCATCCTACCTTTTATATTAACCCACGACAAGATGAAACCTCATTATAAAGCCCTGTCTAGCCTCAGCCATACTAGCTTGTCCATCAGCTCCAAAGAAAATAGTCCAAATCTGTCCAAAAAGTCTCCCCTAAGTTAGGCAGTGGCACTTTAGGCATTTCTCCCTTGGAAAACTATCCTAAAAGCCAAAGAACTTCTATCTACTAACAGACCAGTCGCAATAAACCTTCCTATTCTACAAATAAAGTTGTTTATACCCTTAAGTCGTGCCACTAATAAACCCTCAAGTCTCAGCACTACATGTACCATAGGTTAAACTAATTTTAGGTGGTTTTACAGTGTTTTAATGGATCTTTCAAGAACAGAAGTATACCAGCATTCCCAGAAGACAATATTTGGCTCCACATGAGAAGACAGATGCTTCTCATGTGATTTTGAGCCTGGGATGCAGCTACAGGGTAGAGAGTTGTTTCATTAAGCTCCTGCTATCACAGTCACAGCATGAAAAGGTAGTGAAAGGAAAAATAACATTGTTAAAAGCTGATGAAATGGCATCACTGAGGAAAAACCTCCTTCATTTATAAGTAGAAGGTTGAGGACTGAGAGCGCCTCCTTCATCTATAGGAAGAGGCCCAAGGATAAAGTTTGATTTTAAGAATTTCACTGACTATAAGGCAATTTTGATTGGGCACAGTGAGACAACAACTAAAGGTTTCTGAAATAAAAGTGATGATTAAAGGCAGAGGCAAAGCAGTGGGCTTTTAAAATTGGTTTGCATGAGTTTCACTATTATTTTAATTACAAGGTGAAACTAATGGGTTGATCATAAATGAAGAAATATTATTAAGCAGATGGCCAAAAGAGTCAAACAGTCTTGGGCTCAAACTAACTTCTTCCATCATGTATAAGGGAAACCACTATCAGTATGTTCATCAAACATTCTTCATTTGGTTGAGACATAGGTTGAAAGGAAACTAGGCATTTGTCAAAGTAGGCCTCCTTCATCTATAAGCAGAGGGCCAAATCAGTGATTGATTTTAGGGTTTTCACTGATTGAGAGACAAACTGTAAGAACAGTAAGAGACAGTTGAAGGCTTCTGAACATAGAAATGATGTCAAAAACAAAGGGAAAGCATGAGTACTATAACTATCAAAGAAACTGACTTATCTCCTATCAGAGTTTGCTTTCAAAGATAGTCTAGAGCCAAAAATGAACAAACCTTGCTGAGGGGTGTAATTTTCTTAAAAGTTGCAAAGACTCATCTCCTTGATAAACAGGCTTAACATTTAGTCTATGTTCCTTTAAACAAAACAGAGTTGAAAAGTAGTTGAAATCAGCTGGGTTAGACACAGGCCAAAGAGTGATGATTGTTTTTCAAAAGGTATTGTTCTTCCTGTTCATGAAGAATTTTCTTTCAAATTACTCATCATAGTGGACAGAAGGCAATTTGAGTTTAGTTTTCCCAAAAAGGCATTGCAACTAAGCACATATGTTCATAAATATGCAAGAAGGATTATGTCATGTGTTTCAAGTTCTGGAACAACATTAAAAACCATTAAAGCATGCCACTGCTACAAATGAAGGCCTGATCCTTGTAAAAAGAGGTCAACGATACCTGGCTGTTGCATTTTGAGTAAAGGAAAGATTTTTGAAAGAAGTTCCCTTTTGATGTGTTGGGGTTCCCATGTTTTGGCCAGGTTGGCAAGACCAAAAGATGAGACAACATCAAACCACTTTCAGACCTTAGGTTCTAGCCCTCCTGGGTCCAAAGAGGGATCTCTCTATATAAGCAAGGTTTTATATCTTTGAAGCTCAAAATTTAAGATGTTAGGCTAGTTATAAGGCTCGGAGTTGGTTTGTTTGATTGTTTGTTTGGTTGTTGGGAATTAGGAAAGAAGGGTTCAATATAGACAAGGATGAGCAAAGAGGACTTTAGGCAAATGATAGATATTCCAGGGAACATTCAAGACCATTGGGCAATGGAGTCAAGAAAGGGTTTACTTGCTATTCAATATGCAGGCTTTCAGTTGCACTAGTCATCTAAAGCATTGGATCTTAAAGATGATTGTGTGGCATGGAATGGCAAGAGAGAAGGAAAAAATAAAGATTTTGAACACAAAGCTAAAGACCTAAGATCAGAGAGAGACTTTGAACTCTCAATGCTTCGGCCTCCATCTTGAGGGATCTTAGAAAGGTTCAATTAATTGAAAAGGATCCTAGTGAGATAGGGACATAGTTCTAGACCTCCCAGTGTTCCCAATTCACTCAATTAAATCCTAACAAGAACATCTAAGAACAGATTCATTTAATTCATACATTAGCTAGTAGGCAATGACATCCACTACACTGGTTAAATTAACTGAAATCAACCCTTAGATAACACATTTAGTAGAAAACATTAAAGGCAAGGAGAGCAGAAACATAGGGTACCTAACAAGGGTAAATCCTATGCCAGATTTCTGATGCGAGCCAGTAGAAATGAAGTGAAATGAACTGCAAGTTAAAAAAAAAATACAGAGATAGAAAAACATCACCGCTGCTTTAGATCGGGATCCAAAGAAATGTGCTTGTCATATTAAAGAGCAATACCAGTCAAGTACAACATTACCAATAGCTGGATATTCAGTCTGAAAACATCTTCCTCAGCCTATCTTACAACTTTACGCAGAGACTATGTCTCAAAAGAAACAACTTGTAATTCTATTATAACTGATCAACAACCTTTACAATGAGCTTCTCCATGAATTTTATAGCTGAAGAGAGTAGAGGAGGTAGGTGAAAAACTAAATGAAACATTAAAACTCAGACAAGAAAGAGGGCTGAAGCCCATTCTGTTTAAATTTTGTGCATTTATCTGTGGCACTCTTTGGGTGAAAGAATGGTCTTCTCCAAGCTTCCATTTACTCTGGTATGCCTCTGATGTACTTTGGCTGCAGTACTCTATAGTACTTTGGTGAATAAACAAAAATATACTTCCCGCTGATACACTTTTGCTGCTCCATTCCAGTCTCTGCCAGTGAACACTGCGCTTTAATGGCCCTGCGGAAGTTTTTATAGGGTTTAAACCTATTCCTTTAATGAAAGTCTTGTTATGGCACCTTCCCAAGCCTTTCTCCATAACTTTCAGCTACTAAAAATGGTCCTTTCCTATGTTCTTTGTCACTATAACAAAGACTGTGAACCATGGCAGATTTCACCGCCCATAACCCTGCAAAACACGAAAACTCGTTAAGAAAAACATGCATGGGGAGGGTGGTGTGGATTACTGCAAGAAATGGCAACATGGCATGGGTGGAGGCGATGAATGTAGAGGATTTAGTGGAGGAACACGGTGGATCGGCGAGAGACACTTTGGAGTACGGCGAGGTGGAAAATTTAAGGCAAAACATTAAAATTTTCCCTTTGAATGAATTATATAAGGGGACGGATGAAAAAGAGATGAAAACATGTGGAATGGTGATGTGGCGGGACGCGGTCAACGGTGGGTCGTGCATTTAATCTGGACCGTCCGATCTCAGGAGGGGATCGATGATTGAGAATGTGGCAGAGGGCGATTGAATTTGGACCGTCCGATCTCAGGAGGAGATTGATGGCTGAAAATGCAGCGAAAGGCGATGGACAGTGGGCCAGGGGTACGGTTTCCTTGGTTTAACTCTCGTGCATCTTCACAGCGCGATCACCGTTGGATGGATGGATCTAGATCGGACAGTGTTCATGCATATCGCGTCGGGTTTTTTGCCGAATGATAACACGTGATGGGGGGGGTGGTTTTCAAACAGTGTCAGTGCCATGCGTCAGGCAGTGGGTGGAATCGCTGCGAAATAAAAAATACCGCCAGCTCTCAGAAGGCGGTGCGATAGAAACCAGCTGATTTTTTAACAGTGCATGGGGACCACCGGGGCGGGTAAAATATGGCCTTCGAATTGGCGGGTAAATGAATGGTGGATGTGTGATCAAGGCGGGGCAAACAGCATGGGCCACGGTGCGGTGATGACCTGCGAAGACCATCCAATCTAAATAGATCGACGGCCAGAAACGCTCCCAATATACATTTGTGATGAGTGCCTTCTGCCTTGGCGCCTGGTCTTGGCACTGGGTCACGTGGTGGAAAAGGGTGAGGGGGCTAGGGCTGAAAGGTGTTAAGTCCACATAATGTGGAAAATGGGTTTTTGGCCCATTTTAGTGCATTTTAAGGCTAATAAAGGGTAACGACAGGGGAAAGAAGGGGAAACTAAACCACACCAGGGGTGTGTGTAGGATTTAGAGGGGGTTTTGGGATGATTTACAAGGACTAAGGGAGGGCTTTTAGGGTGAAAAAGGAGGCTTTGAAAAAGGGTAAAAGGGATGAAATGAAGAATTCTGCAGGGGTACAAGGGGAAAATGAAGGCCTTTAGGAGCACAATTTATCATCATCAGTGAGGCTTATAGACTCAAGAACAGTAGAGGGAAATAATCAAAGGGCAGAGAGCATGAAGAGGCTTCAAGGATGATGTGTTTTCAAGATAAATTCATTCCTTGAAGGCTCATATAACAAATTAGCCCCTTGCTTGCTTGTCAAGGAATTTATAGGGGGCTAATAGTGGCTCCACATGGGGATGGCTTCTTCTTGAAGGAGTCAAGAATTCATAAAATGATCTTTGGTGTAGGCAAGGTGCCTTGTTTCTTGACACATTCTATTCCTTCTTGGATCGGCTGCCACAAAATGTGAAGACATTAAATCAGCAGAGTATTTTTCCCAAACAATCTACCTACCCATCCTACAATCCTAACATTTTTTTTTCTAGGGTGCATTTGAACTAGCAGACCCTTTACATCATTTTTATTTTTTACAAACAAGAAAATAAACCTATTATATTTATACCCTTATCACTCCATGAGACCAGATTAAACTGTTGGTCTCATATGTTTCTCTACCTAATCTAACACCTGCTGGGATTAAACTGTCCAGCAGATTTCTTCTCTACATTCTACAATAGAAATTTAAAAACAGTCAAACCAGGATTAGACAGTCTAGTTTGCTGTGGATCCAAGGCATAAAGACAGTTGTACATGGACATAATTTGGCAGAAAATTGAAAACAAAATCTTGAAGGCTTGAAATCTGAAGTTTTGAAGCATCCTTCCTTTCTTTGTGACTCAAGTTTTGGGCTTGTTAGCGTCACTTTCTTTTCTTCATTTCAGCTCTGATTTTGGGCTTGTTAGAGCTTATTATTTTTTATTCTTTGTTGGTCCAGGTTTTGGGCATGTTTGAACCAACTATCTTTACTTCCCTTGGCTCAGGTTTTGATCATATTAGATCCAATATTTTGCACTTCAGAGGTTCACGTTTTGAGCATGTCTGAACCTCTCCTTTCTCTCTGTTTATTGAAACATTTTCTCTTTTTCTTGAAAAAAAGACACTGCAATGGTATGTACAATGGAAATGGAAACTAGAAATTTGAAATCAGAAAAATTAGTGTTTGAGCATCCTGCCATTGACAGGACCCCCAAATAGCTCTGTACCATCTAGTCCTTGTAGAAAAAATGCATTTGGACCCACAGTGTCCTGGATGATGTATGGACCTTTCCACAAACTGTCAAACTTGTCGTGCTTTCCTTTGTCCTCTCTCCTTGAGTCCCATTTCAGAACTTTATCTCCAATTTTGAAATCAGAAGCCTTAGTTCTTTTGTCAAATAACTTCTTTATATTTTCCTGAACCTTCACAAATCTGTTATAGACCTCTTCCCTTGTTTGTTGGAGATGGAATTTTTGGTTTATCCTCCTTACCATGCTGTCTCCTTCTGTCTGAATCTCTTGGAAAAGTTTAATCACTGGTAATCTAAGCCTGGTAGGAAACACTGCTTCTGTTCCATAGACAAGTTGATATGGTGACATGCCAATGGATTTATTTGTTGTAAGCCTGTCAGCCCACAGGGCATGCACTAACTTGTTATGCCATGACTTTTTGTTCTCTTCTAGCAGCTTCTTGATGATGGCCACCAAGCTCTTGTTTGATGATTCATCTAAGCCATTACCTTGTGGGTAATAGGCAGTTGAATGACCGAGCGCTATTTGATACCTGTGACAAAAATAAACCATTTTCTTGGATCCAAAAGCAGCAGCATTATTAGTGATTATTTTCCTTGGTCAGCCAAACCAAGAGAGGATATGACCTTCTAGGAACCTAATAATGACTAAATCTAAGGCATTCCTAGTAGGTATGGCCTCTATCCACTTAGTGAAGTAGTCTGTGGCTGTTAAGATCCATTTGTGTTGTGTAGAAGAAGCAGGGTGAATTTCTGCTATGAAATCTAGGCCCCATTGCATAAAGGGACCTTCAACAATGACGGGTTGTAGAGGTAAGGGGAGGAGCTTTCTTTTGCCTTTAAAAATCTAGCACTTGTGGCAGGCAACTATCATCTGATGGATATCATTGAAGAGTGTAGGCCAATAGTAGCTAGCTCTGAGTATTTTGTTTGTAGTGGCTTTCCAGTTCAGATGGCCTCCACACTCTCCTACATGGAATTCTTGCTTAATTCTTTCTGCTTTAGATTTAGGCAAACATTTAAGCAATAGGCCATTTGCATTTTTCCAGTATAATCCTTCATTCATTATGCAATAGCTTCTATATTTTAGCTTTAAGAATCCGGCCTTGGTCTTTGATAGTTCAAGAGGGGCATTGAGGTGAGTAAGCACATACAGAATGTCCGAATACCAAGGAGAGCTCTGAAATTTCGCATCAACAGTGGGATCAAGTAATCCCTGCTGCTCATCCAAGGCATCTACCATGTTAATGTTAAGGGCTTGTAGATTTGATTCAGCCATTAGTTGAGCTAAGCCCTGACCTTTAATTAGTTTAGTGGGTTTTATCTCAAGGTCATATTCTAAGATTACAACAATCCATTTGCCCCTTTTCCCATCAGGTTCTTGGGGCAATATGTATTTAACCACTATGTTGGGTACACAGGCTATGGTGTGGGAATGAAGTATGTACACCCTAAAGTCTTTCAAGGCCTTTACCAAGGCATAGGACTGGTTTTCCATAATGTTTTATTTCAAGGGTGCATCCCTCAGTGCTTTGCTGAAGAAAGAAATGGGCTGCTCCATTCCCTCTGGATTTTTCTGCAGCAGAACTACAGCTACTATATGTTTGGAGGCAAATGAAAAAATCAGGAAATCCTTTGAGAAATCTGGGCTGATTAGGACAGGAGCCTGGGTGAGTGCAAGTTTAACTGATTCAAAATATTTCTTGGCCTCAATAATCCATTTAACTCCTACACCTTTCTTCAAAATGTTAGTCATAATCCTAAGGTGTTCAGCTAGGTTGGGAATAAACCTCCTGAGGAAATTCATTTTCCCAATGAAGGACTGTAACTCCTTGATGTTTCTCAGGTGTGTGATTTGTAGTATTCCCTCAAGTCTCTGTGGGTCTGTCCTAATCCCCTTCTCAGATGTGATGTGGCCAAGAAGTTTTCCTTCTTGTAACCCAAATATAGTCTTTTTAGGATTCAATGACAGACCGAACCTTCTACATTTTTCAAACACTCTTCTCAAGTGTTCTAGGTGTTCTTCTTCAGTCTTGGAATATACTTTTATGTCATCCAGGTAGATGACAATGAAGTGTCCTATTTCATCTGAAAATTCTCTTTGGAAGGTTGCACCATCATTCATCAGTCCAAAGGGCATCTTAACATACATAAATGTGCCCCATGGAGTGGTAAAATTTGTCTTGAGTTGGTCTTTCGAGAGTACTAAAACTTGGTTGTAACCTGAAAAACCATCTAGCAGGGAGATCCTTTTTTCGCCTAATACCCTCTGAAGGATGTGTTCCATTTTTGGCAAAGGGTAAGTGTCTTTGAGTGAGGCTCTATTAAGATTCCTGAAATCAATACACAGCCTGATCTCCCCTGTTTTCTTTCTCATAGCCACTAGGTTTGATACCCAATCAGAGAACCTCACAGGCACAATTATGCTTGCCTCATACATCTTCTTAATCTCTTTTTCCACTGCAGGCAATTGTTTTGGGTTTATTTTACGAAGTTTTTGTCTGAAAGGTTTCTGATTCTCTTTCAAAGGTTTTTTTTTTTGTATGATGTTTGTGTCATAGGCCCTTAAGTCCTCATAGCTCCAAGCAAACACATCAATGAATTCCTTGAATAGGTCGATGTATTTCTTTTTCACATTTGCAGGCAGGGACTTAGCCAATTTGATCATCTTGGGTTTATTTTCAGTGCCTATGTTGCATTCCTCGACATCAAAGTCTACATGTTCTATAGTGGGATTTTTTGCTACATCATCAAAGTCAAAAAGGTCTTCTAAAGGTGCTAAACCTCGAGGTATGTTCTTATCTTTGGCCTACAACACCTCTACTTCTTCACTATCTACGTTTTTACACTTTTCGTTTGTTTTTTAGATCTGTTCATTTAAAGTGTGTATTTCTTTGTTACAGGGTGGTTCTTACTCATCCGAGGACTCTACACTTAGGCAGCTACTGTCAGATGTAGAGTCTGAGTCAGAAAATTCAAACTCATTCCTGCCTATCAGGAAATCCTCAATCTGTTTATCGCCCTCAAAGACCTGGCAATATTTTTCATTGTCCAGCACTGCAGGTCTGAATTTGGTCAGAATGATGATCTGTTGGTCGCTGGGAGGCTTGTGATATGAACTAGCCACGCAGGCCAATCCATTTGCAATTATGTTTTGACTCCTAGGGACAAACACCAGTTCGTATTCTACAAAGGTTTTCAGTATGTCCATAGCGTCGTTCCTATATGCTCTCAGTCTAGGATGTTTCACTGTGTATTCACCATTCACCTGTTTAATGATCAGCTCAAAGTCTCCGTGCACAGTTATCCTACAGGCTCCTAATTTTTTCAACAGAGTTAAGCCTATGATCAAAGCCTCATATTCTGCGATATTGTTTGTATATTTGAAGTGCAGGTTACACGCATGGCTTTCTGCATAGTCACTCTCTGTGTTATGCACCCACACTCCTGCTCCTGCAGTTCCCTTGGTGCATGATCCATCAAAATTCATTTCCCATAAAGGTTCATTCTCAGGTTTACCATTTTTTCATTCTTGATGTGGTGTATGAGCTTGCGGAGAGTGACTAATCAGTTGACTGCATTCTATTTCTGGTTTACTCTGAGTTTTTGTTTCAGTGCCCTGTTCAAAGTTTTATATGTCTTTCTCCTCCGAGTCTAGAGTAGCCATTATGTTAAATTCCATAGGCTCTGTTTCATTGTGTGTATCTCTGTTTTTGAATCCTAACCCCTCCGCAGACTCATCATTGCAAAGGATGAAGGAGTCAAGATCCGTGTGTACAGAGTATAAAGGTGAATTTTCAGGTTTTTCGGGGCTACTGACCAGGAATTTCATTTGTGCCTCCCTGTACAGTCTTCTAAGTTGGCTAAAAACAAGAATTGTGGCATAAGCCCCATCCATCTGCATTGTTCCTTGCAGCTTGGTTCCCCATGACCTTGACAGCAACATCCCATACTTATGTGGCACATCTGCCACCACAACATCCGTGACCATACATTTTGCTGGAGTCTAGGTAAGGCTTACACACAGGTCTTTGATTAGGCCCAGACATTTTACTCTGCTAGAGTCAAATGAATATAAATCTTTATAGGGGTGGGTTATCTCTAGGCCTAGTTTTTCCATAACCACCTTAGGCATTAGGTTGTGAGATGCCCCAGAATCATACATTGCATTGTGAAGGATCTTTTCATGGATATAAAGACTGATATAAAAAGGTGGCACTACCCCTTCCTGAAACTTTCCTTCTATCTTTGGACCAAACAGAAGGGCTGGTTGATCATCACTCAGATTTACAGTGTCAATTTTCTCACCTAAATTTAATGCTTTCAAAAAATTTCCTTTATATACATCCTGAGTGGCTAGCTCAAAGAGAGGGACAAAGATTTTAATTTTTGCAATCTCACTCTCCAAATTGAAAGTGGACTGACTCTTTGGAATGTTTAACTCTGTTTTGTTAGCCACCACCTTGGTGGCAGAATCAGTGGGTTGATTCTCACTATGCACAGTGTTAGAAACTATTTTATCAGGAGCACTAACTGCAGTGCTAGTGCTACTAGTTGGTTGACTTTGTTTATCAGTGTTTTGGTTGTCCTTTTCTTTTTTCTTCCCAGAACTCTCAGCTGTTGATTTTTTACGTTCAACAATTGCTTTAGAATATTTCTTAGGTATTTTCTTGATGGTAATCTCAGAAGCTTTGGGTTTGGAATTATCTAGGCTTTTCTTGCTCCTAATTTCCTATTGTCTGACCTGCATGATGGCATCTTCAAATCCAAGTCTATAATCCTCATATTCTAATCTTTCCTCATCCCAATATGAGAGTGAGGGCTGATATTATTCTATGTAACAATTGTGGATTGAATCTTCTATTTCAAACCTATTTATGGTGGTCCCCTCAGACTCTTCCATGATTCACTCATCTTCATCAAGAAAGTTCTCTTGAAAGGGGGGAATAACTTGTTGATCTGATTCTCTTTTTCTATTGGGAGTGGTGTTGTTTCTTCTAAAGTTTTAGTTCTAGTCATGATTCTAGTTTTTGTTCTGATTTCTAACTGTGAAAGCCATTTTTTCCATCATTTTCTGTAGCTTTTCCATGTTTTTGGATATGCGGTCATAATTGGGGTCAGATGTGGAAGCTACATTGTCATCTCTATATGTTACCCTTTTCTTAGCTCTCAATCTTGCTTTCTTCTCAATCAGATTAGCCTCTACACTCACTGCTCCCTTTTGCATGTCTTTCAATGTGTTGTAATCCCTCTCCCTAAGCTGGTAGGCCATATCAGCATCCAAGCCTTCAGGGTATTTCACTAGGACCATACCTTGGGGAGGTTTCATGTGCGGAGGAAGAGCGTTATAAACACTATTAAACCTTGTAGAGTAGTCATGGACACTCTCCCCTACATTTCTCTTAATATTCTTGTATTCTGCTAGTATTTGGAGAGGGTTGACCTTAACTTCCCATTTGTTTATGAAAATCTGGTATAAGGCAGGAAGGTCTTGGATACTATTAGGAGGTAGGCCTTTAAACCATTTTTTCACATCACCTCCTAAGCTCTGGGAAAAAATTCTCATTTTGACTGTATCATCATCTATCTCCATGTAGTCAAAAGAATCTTCCATCCTATCTACATGGTGTTGAGCTATGGTGGAATCTTTTGTAGTGAAGTGTGGGATCTTTGATTGATAATAATTGAGTAAGGGTACTAGAGCCTGGGGTAAAACCAGAGGTGCATACCAGGCTGCCATGATGATGTTTTGTGGAGGTAAGGGGTTATTTTGAGCATTTGGTATATGGGTGATAGGGACATTATGATCAGCAGAAGACTGATGAGTAGATCTAGGATGACTGAGTCCCAAGTTTTGAATGAAGTGAATATCAGGGGTTGTGGATGGAGGGGTTTTTCTATCCCAAAGGTGTTCACCACTATGAGGTGGTGAACCTGAAGGCTCAAGGCCTGGCTAGTCTAGAACACTGAATGACATAGTTCTTAGTAATCTACTTGGTAGGTCTAGGTCGAAAGGTGGGACTAGTAGAGCTGTAAGGTCTTCTAGTGTAGAGTTAGCTCTATGGATGTGGCTAGAAATAGTTGATTTATTAGGTGTAGGAGATCTCATGAGGATGCTCTCAGGGTTGTCAACTATCTTAGGGGGGTTTGGGTTAGGATAAGCTCTTGTGTGAATGGTTCTAAAAGCCAGAACGCTATCTTCCAACAAAGCAGCTTAACCCTACTTGTTCCTTCTATTGTAGCTAATGTTGTTATAAAGGCCGGTCTCCCAGTGGAGTCTTATGTGAACCAAGATGATCATTAGGCCTACTGATCACCAATGGAGTCTCTAGGTGGAAGGTTTAGGATGCTTCTGGAGGGTACATTGTCCACCACAATGCTTATGAGATGTCCCCTTTCAGGAATAACCTCAAACACAACAAACTCTAACCAGAGATTGACTGGGAGGGAATTTACTAGATGTGTCACCTCTGAAGAGGATGACATTCGGAGGCTACCTAGCTCTTTCCAGACTCTGTCTAAAAGTGTAGGATAAAACACAAAAAATGGAGGTTGATTAGAGAATAGGAGTGTTTAACTGCCAACCTAACCAGAGATTCTAAGTTTATGAGGTTCTTGTGATGTAGTAAGATGGAACATACTCATAAATTTCCCAGCAGAGTCACCATTATGTTGGGGTTCCCATGTTTTGGCCAGGTTGGCAAGACCAAAAGATGAGACAACATCAAACCAATTTCAGACCTTAGGATCTAGCCCTCCAGAGTCCAGAGAGGGATCTCTCTATATAAGCAAGGTTTTATATCTTTGAAGCTCAAAATTTAAGATGTTAGGCTAGTTATAAGGCTCGGAGTTGGTTTGTTCGATTGTTTTTTTGGTTGTTTGGAATCAAGAAAGAAGGCTTCAATATAGACAAGGATGAGCAAAGATGATTTTAGGCAAAGGAGAGATATTCCAGGGAAAATTCAAGACCATTGGGCAATGGAGTCAGGAAAGGGTTTACTTTCTATTCAATATGCAGGCTTTCAGTTGGGCTAGTCATCTAAAGAATTGGATCTTAAGGATGATTGTGTGGCATGGAATGGCAAGAGAGAAGGAAACAATAAAGATTTCGAACACAAAGCTAAAGACCTGAGATCAGAGAGAGAGTTTGAACTCTGAATGCTTCGGCTTCCAGCTTGAGGGATATTAGAAAGGTTCAATTAATTGAAAAGGATCCTAGTGAGATAGGGACAGATTTCTAGACCTCCCAGTGTTCCAAATTCATTCAATTAAATCCTAACAAGAACATCTAAGAAAAGATTCATTTAATTCATACATAAACTAGCAGGTAATGACATCCACTACACTAGTTAAATTAACTGAAATAAACCCTTAGATAACACATTTATTAGAAAACATTAAAGGCAAGGAGATAAGAAACATAGGGTAACTAACAAGGGTAAATGCTATGCCAGATTTCTGATGCGAGCCAGTAGAAATGAAGTGAAATGAACTACAAGTTAAAAACAAATACAAAGATAGAAAAACATCACCGCTGCTTTAGATCAGGATCCAAAGAAATGTGCTTGTCATATTAAAGAGCAATACCAGTCAAGTGCAACATTACCAATAGCTGGATATTCAGTCTGAAAACATCTTCCTCAGCCTATCTTACAACTAGACACAGAGACTATGTATCAAAAGAAACAGCTTGTAATTCTATGATAACTGATCAACAACCTTTGCAATGAGCTTCCCCATGAATTTTATAGCTGAAGAGAGCAGAGGAGGTAGGTGAAAAACTAAATGAAACATTAAAACTCAAACAAGAAAGAGGGTCGAAGCCCATTCTATTTAAATTCTGTGCATTTATCTGTGGCACTCTTTGGGTGAAAGAGTGGTCTTCTCCAGGCTTCCATTTACTCCGGTATGCCTCTGATGTACTTTCGCTGTAGTACTTTGTAGTACTTTGATGAGTAAACAAACAGATAAATAAATGACTGTGAATTCTGCCATACTGCATATCAAATGTTCTGATAGCATCAGGACTGTTGTCAGGGCAGAAAACTCCTCTAGAACACGGCATAGAATGAAAACTGCATGGGCACTTTGTCCTTTCATGGGAAAGAACATTCTACTGATGGTGAAACCCTATTGGCATTGTTTTATGTGCCCTAGGACCTTCTTATCGATCCATGATGTCTTTGATTTGGTACTCTGCCTTTAAATTATCGGATTAAGGCTCAAAATCTGCAATTACAAGCCCTAAATGCTCTATTTTCCCGCTGATACTCTTTTGCTGCTCCATTCTAGCTCTGCCAGTGAACATTGCGCTTTAATGGCTCTGTGGAAGTTTTTACAAGGTTTAAACCTGTTCCTTTAATGAAAGTCTTGTCGTGGCACCTTCCCAAGCCTTTCTCCATAATTTCAGCTCCTGAAAATGGTCCTTTCCTGCGTTCTTTGTCACTGTACCAGAGACTGTGAACCATGGTGGATTTCTCCGCCTGTAACCTTGCAAAACATGAAAACTCATTAAGAAAAACATGCATGGGGAGAGTGGCATGGATTAATGCAAGAAATGGCAACGTGGCATGGGTGGAGGTGATGAATGTAGAGGATTTAGTGGAGGAACACAGTGGATCAAGGGGAGACGCTTTGGAGGACAGTGAGGTGGAAAATTTAATGAAAAACATTAAAATTTTCCCTTTGAATGAAACAGATGAAAAAACGATCAAAACACGTGGAATGGTGACGTGGTGGGACGCGGTCAATGGCAAGTCGTGCATTAAATCTGGACCGTCCGATCTTAGGAGGGGATCAACGATTGAGAACACAACGGAGGGCGATTTAATTTGGACCGTCCAATCTCGGGAGGAGATCGACAACTGAAAATGCAGCGGAGGGTGATGGACAATGGGCTAGGGGTATGTTCGCCTTGGTTTAACTCCTGTGCATCTTCGCGGCGCGATCACCATTGGATGGATAGCTCCAGATCGGACAGTGTCCGTGCATATCACGCCAGGTTTTCTGTCGAATGATAACGCATGATAGGGGGGTGGTTTTCAAACAGTGCTGGTGCCACACATCAGGAGGTGAGTGGAATCTCTGTGAAATAAAAAATACCACCAGCTCTCAGAAGGCGGTGCGATAGAAACCAGCCTTTTTTTTAACAGTGCGTGGGGACCACCGGGGCGGGTAAACTCTAGCCTTCAGATCGACAGGTAAATGAATGGTGGATGTGTGATCAAGGCAGGGTGATCGGCATGGGCCACGGCGCGGCGCTGATCTGCGAAGACCGTTCGATATAAACAGATCAACGACCAGAAACGCTCCCGATAAACATTTGTGATGAGTGCCTTCTACCTTGGCGCCTGGCCTTGGCACTGGGTCACATGGTGGAAAAGGATGAGGGGGCTAGGGCCGAAAGGTGCTAAGCCCATATAATGTGGAAAATGGGTTTTTGGCCCATTTTTAGTGCATTTTAATGCCAATAAAGGGTAACGACAGGGGAAAGAAGGGGAAATTAAACCACACCAGGGGTGTGTGTAGGATTTAGAGGGGGTTTTGGGATTATTTAGAAGGACTAAGGGAGGGATTTTAGGGTGAAAAAGGAGGCTTTGAAAAAGGGGAAAAGGGATGAAATGAAGAATTCTGCAGGGGTACAAGGGGAAAATGAAGGCCTTTAGGAGCACAATTTATCATCATCAGTGAGGCTTATAGACTCAAGAACAGTGGAGGGAAATAATCAAAGGGTAGAGAGCATGAAGAGGCTTCAAGGATGATGTGTTTTAAAGAGAAATGCATTCCTTGAAGGCTCATAAAAAAAATTAGCCCCTTGCTTTCTTGTCAAGGAATTTATAGGGGGCTAACATGATGGACAAATGATGATAAATCCTAGGTAAATACAACTAGGCCTCACCCACAGTAAAAGAGAAGCATCATTTGGAAAATGCATCTACAGTCACTATATGGCTTTGAGCCATTTTTCCCTCTAACAAGCAGATGTAAGCAGAGGAAAGACATTTTTCCCTTTAATAAAAAAACAGTGAAAAGATTTTGGCCCTTAAATAATTTTCTTATAAGATGAAAGAGTCATATCTACCAAAACTAGCCAGATAGAATGCACAACCTTTCTACCAATGTTATTTAAAATTTGGGCCCCCTTATAGCACGTTCAAAGTCATTTTGGTTTCTTTTCAAATAAACAAAGGCAGTGGTTTTAAAGAAAGAATTTTTCAAAACCTTCACAAATCAAACTCAAGGGTAGTTGGCTTTTGCGTTCAAAAGAGAATAAGGAGACCGTTGCAAGCCCATTTGACATTCTCAAAACACAAGCAACACTTCCCTTTGTTGGTCACTAGACCAAAGGAGGAGTTTTTGAGAAAATTTGGAGAATTTTGAAGCTTGGAGACCGCACAGCACGCCTGGAAAAGCGCACAGCGCGTTCAGGAGTGATTCTACAAAGAAGTTACACTATTGCGCGGCGCGCCTGTAGGAACCGGTCACGACTGCCCATCGTCGACCCGACACCTTTCTATTGCGCGGCGCCTTCCCTGTTGAACGTGTCGCGCATGTTTTAAACGATCAAAGTGCCTCCAAACAAATATTGAAGCTGCTCAAATCCTCAAGAAAAGCCCACCATCGATCTTCAAGGTATTTTGTTTGCCTCCTTGCTAAATTCAAACTGTTAAGTGGTGGCAAAAAAATGAAACTCATGGTGTAAATCAAATTGATTTGAGTGAATAGTTTGAAGAAAGTTATTACAGTGGGAGACTGGTGGAGGGTTATTTTTAGCTTCAAAGAGCCTAAAACGCCCTAAAAACAGTGCTAAAACCTCACACTCCCTGCAAGACAGAATAAACACCATTTTAGTGGTTTTTTCAAGTATTAAGGGTATCCTAATTGTTTTAGCAAAAAACCATAAACTCTGTCAGCTATACGTATTTGTGAAAACAATGGTAAGGAGGGTTGATTTTTTGTTGAAAATCCTAAGATTGTTGTGGCTATGATTGCCCAAGGTTGACATAGTGATAATGGTGTGTTTATGATGATGTCAAAAGGCGTAAAAACTACCCTCAGTACAGTGCTAAAAGCATAAACCTGGAAGTCAAAATATACACAGTAGTAGAAGGTTTGTAAAATTGTTGAAGGTGCCTTAACTGTAATAGGGAAAAATCATAAAATCTGTCAGCTATGTTGTACTAGTGAAAGTAGTGGTAAGAAGGTTTGAAATTTTGTTTAAAGGTCTGAGTAACAATAGTGATCATACATAAATGACTTTGTCACTTTCAAAAGTCCTCTCTGTGTGGTGAAAAGCGAAATCAATGCTACCTCTTTATCCATGAAACAGACTATAATGAGTAAAGTTGTTATTGCAATTTGAAGGTGTTTTGTCAAACTGTGTGTGAGAAACAGTGAAGTACAAGGAGGGTGTTTTTGATTGGAAGCAGTGTTTTTCCTCTGTCTAAATACAAGGTTGTCTTGTTTTTATCAAAACATAAAGGATCTTTGTAAACATACCCAACCACAATAACATTTTCACTATGTGCTTGTTATTTTGATAACTTTGGTTGATTGGCAGACAAAGGGAGACAGATAGTCTTTTGGAAAGAGCAGTGAGTTTTGTGTTAAAGAATCATTTCACATAGCATTTCAAGAGATCTGCCTTGGTCAAACAGTGACTAACAAAGAAGACGGAGCTTTTTTTGAGAAAACATTTTGAAAACCATTTTGAGGCAGGTTGGTGTTGCAGAGAGCATTCAAAACAAGATGCCCCCCAGGCAAAACAGTAGAAGCGGTTTGCGTAAGATATTTGAGCCTACTTCCACTGAAGAAGTGAATGCCCACCCATCAGTCTTGTTCAATTTCCATGAGGTTGGGTGTTTATATTTTTGTCAAAGAGTGCAAGAGGTTAAGATATTTTCTCATTTGACACACCTTTGCGCTTTGAGGTTTCAAGACAAGCATTTCCAGCTGGAAGGCTTTGATTTCAAATTCGCTCTAAGGTCCATCTCCAAGGCCACTAAGATCCCTTATGTCAGGGAGATGTGGTTTAAACAAAGCCACCTGGACTCAGAAGAATACAAACCCTTTCTAAAACCTGAGCACAAAGATTCATGTCCTTCTATTTTCCCTTTCTCATATCTTTTGGCTAGCTACGCCCCCCTCATGAAGATCATCATGAAATAATTCAATTGTGAGGGAAGATTCTCCCGAGTTTATGCATATCACATTCGACTACTCATGCATTTCACTAGGGAAAAATTGCTAAATCTTCCTTTCTTCTTACACAAGAACATTGATAAAATGGCCTCCACTGTTCAGAAGAAGCCTCCTTCACAGCAAACAACCTGCCTCTTCCGTCACTCTCTCATCAAAATCATCATTCTTCATCAGCTTGAAAAGAGGGAGGTCTCTTGGGATACTTTCATCACCCATCCAGATTTCTCCAATGTCCCTCTAGTTCATACATCCCCTATGCCTCCTACTCACCATCCGTCACCTTCTTCTAGCAAACCTATTCCCAAGAAGCTCAAGTTTACCACAGAGCAAGAAAAAGATCCTGAAAAGGGAGAAAAGCATGACCATGATGATGAGGAAGGTGATGAAGGATAGCAGCATGAAGAAAAGCAACATAGTGAGGGTGAGCAGACTTTTGATGATACATAGCAGACTTATGATGAGGGTGAGTAGACTTATGATGATACACAGTAGCCAAGAGAGACTGAACAGGAACAGCATGAAAGTACTGAACAGGAGCAACATGAAGATGATGAACAAGGGCATGAAAGTGATGAACATGGGCAGCCAAAATATGATACACAGCAGCATGAAAGTGTTGGACAAGGGCTGCCACAACTATATACATAGCAGCCACGGCATGTTACACAACAGCCATAGCATGAGGGACACAAACCTAAAGAATAAAAGGGGCAGCATGATAAACATATGCAAAACAGTGAAGAGGACAACCCTTAAAGGGAGATGCAAAAAGACAGCCTAGGCATCCATGAAGAGATCCAAGACATTGGCAAAGATTAGGGGCAAAGTGACAAGGGTAAAGGGCCCACGGAGCATGTGCTAGCTGCCTCTCCTAGGCAAGGGGCCATGCTCTCTTCTATGAAAGTGGCCAAGCCCCAGACAACAAAGAAAAGGGTGCCTAGAGTCGTAACTCCAAATCTGACTAGGGCCCTCTGAAGCAAGGGAAAATTTCCAAAGAAGCCCATGGTCGAATTGCTTAAGAGGAAGAGTACCAGAAGAGCCACCCAAAGCAAAGGGAAGGGAAAGAAAGAAAGCAGCCATGAAAAGGAAAGGGAATTCGACATCATCCAAATCCAAAGTGGTGATAGTGATAATGAAGCCTGGATCCTAGAAAATCTCTTGATCCATAGAGAAATCCAAATTGATGCCTTGAAGGCTGATCTTCATAGAGCTAGGAATTTCAATCAATTTCTGCAAATTCAAAACAAGTAGATGAGTGTCCATATGGTTGTTTATGAGACACGGGCAATCAAATACAAGAAGGAGGCCTCCAAATTACAAGTGAGGTTGGAAGAACTCATGGGTGAGTTCGATGAAAGTGAAGGTGAAGATCAGCCTAGGCGAAAGAGGCCAATAACCATGGGGCTAAAAAAGGCCCTTGAGAAGAAAAAAGAAGAAGAAAATGCCCTTCTCCAATCTACACCTCTCATTGCATTGTTTGAACAAGAGATAGAGAAAAATCGGGAGGCATGGCTTGAGAGAGTTAATGATCACTTGGGGAGGAAATTGGAGAAGGAAAACAGGGACTTGGACCTTCAATGGAGGATGACGGGGCATTATAAAAAGCTAAATTAGTTTGCCCAGCGAAAGTTGAAGGATGCTCAAGAAAAACTCAAGGAGGCCAAAGGGAAGCGCCCATCACAAAAATTGAGGAAAGACACCTCAAGACTCAAAATCTTGGCCTCTGATTCACAACATGTTTCTGAAAACCCTTGAGGGTCATGCTCACCAAGTTTTGGCGAAATTCGACATATTTTGGTTTTTTGTCATTTTTGGGGTTTTGGCCAAAACTCATAGGCATCGCCATTTCAGTTTGGGGCATCATCAAAGGATAAGAATCGTATCATTGGATGCCATAATTTTAGGAGCACATACTCAGCGATTTTCAGGACATTTGAAGATCATTTTCTCCCCCAAAACGGCAAAAAATGCTCGCTTTTCTACACTCTTCCCGGTTTATCAGAAAGGTTTATTTTTTTGGTTTTTACACACAGGCCTATTTTTGGAGGACTTCCAGTGGTCAGTTTGGGGAAACTGAACATTTTCAGAAATTAGATACTCAGAGCTTTCCAACAAGCTATCATGAGCCTCATTTTGACATCGGAAAGGCTTCCAAAAGTTTCCGACAAGTCAGGGGACCTTTTGCTGATGTATTTTTTGAGTATTTTTGTAAAAATTGAACCTTTCAAAACTGCTTTTTCCTCATGTGCGTTTAGCTATTTTTGCACATGAGAAGTTATGAAAAATCAATTTATTTCCCTCTTCTAGAATTTTTTATATATTTTATGAGATATTTTGTGCCTTGGGCTTTGCAAAGCCTCAAGGACAAAATAAGATATTTTGGATAGGCCAATGAGATTGCAAGTTGAACTAAGAGGTTTTCCTCACTTGGGCCTATATATTCCAAAGGCTTTTATTGTAAACAAGGCTAAACTTGATGAATAGAAGAAATATATGGTCATATAAGCTTTGGAAGAAATATTTGTCTCATGCTTTTGGATAGTCTCTTAGATGTTCTTGGATGATGAAAGAGGATTGTTGTTGGATTCCATGACTTGGTAGAATGGTATAGTGTCTCTCTCTCTCTGTTTTTTTTCCTATTTTTCATTCATAAATTCATGTTCTTGCTTTCTATAGGACAGTAGAGAACAAATTTGAGACATGCCCTTGGAGGCACCTCAAATTTCCTGTTTCTTCATAGCTTCCATGTTTTCTTCATTCTTAGTCACATTAAAGAATTCTTGATTGCTCTTTAATAACTTAAGGATATTGTTTCTTGTTTCATTCATGTTTTTTATGCATGCTAAGTATGATTTACGGTACGCCCTGCTTACTCATGGCTAGCCATAGCTCCATCCATGAAATTTCTCTTTGACTAATTAGATTGTCATTTTTTGAATCAAGGAGGTCTTGTTCTGATCTTGCCCTTTGCCTAATACTATGCAATCTTGTTTTCAAAGTGCCCAATAACTTGAAGTACTATGTTTAGGTGTTCTGGCATAGTGATTTGAGTTGTTTTTCTGTCTTAAGTGTATTTCCCAAAGTTTGATAGCCATTTCCCAAAGTTAGAGAGTTATATACCTCTATGCATGGCTTGAATGTTTATTTCACATATTGATTAGCTTATAGTTACATTTCTTATGATTAATGGTTTGACCTACCATGTTTATGTTAGCCATTAAACTAGTTATGCTTGGAATCCTTTGTTATTCACAAACTTGATGTCCATATTACTCCATTTTGCCCAAAGATCCATTTTACCTCGAATCAAATCGGCCCTTCAACAACCTTGTATCACTATCTGATAGCTTTCTTGACCTTTTCGACCCCATAGCCCAGTTGATCTGACATATTTTTACCTATCTTATATCTTTGATCAATTTCATCCCTCACAACCAAAAAACCAAAACCAAAAAAACCTACTTCATAACTAGCCTAAAATCAGAACACAATAAGCAAAGACACATATATCCCTTACACAAATAGAGAGAGCCCTCTCTGAGTCCAGGAAGGCTAGGTCCTTGGGCTCCAAAGACTGGTTTGATGTTGCACTGTCATTTGGCTTTCCAATCAGCCAAATCACGAGACCCTAACAGTATCAATGCTTCATATTCAGCAATACTATTAGTACATTGAAATTCAAGTCTACAAGCTAGCATTGTTTTCTCTCCTTGTGGATTGATTAAAATGAAACCTGCTCCTGTACCATCTTCTGATTTTGAACCATCAAAGTATAGAGTCCAAAATAAATATTGTTTTGGAATCTGATCGCTAAGATTAGCACATCTAGACATCTTTTTGAGAAAAGTTTTCAATTTGAGAAATATCAGTGTTTATTGGAAAAGGTGAAACCTGAGCATTGAATGATCCAAGAAATGATTCAACTGAATAATTTTCTATAATGTTATTAGTGAAAGCTACAGGCTCGTTTGTTCCTTCTAGTTCAATAACTGTATGTTTCATAAATTTTTCATGTTCAATTTTGATTTGATTTGGTTTTCCATTATATGGTAGCCACATGTGTGACCAATCAGTAGCAAAATATCCATGTAACTTTTCTGACCAATCTCTGCTTAGAATAAGACCATAAAATTCAGGGATGTTTGCAACCAAAATACAATTTCTTGTAGTACCTTTGGATTGGAAAATAATCTAATGGATACTGACAACATTTCTCCAATGACTTCTACTTTTGTTCTATCCAATTGAACTATATGTACAACAGATTTTTTAGGAGTGATGTTCAACTTTGTACATACTGTTCTTGGCATAATGTTTGAAGAAGCTCCTGAATCAATAAGACAATTATGAACATTTTTGTTAAAAATATCATAAGTCAAAAGTAAAGGAGGAGTGTGAAATATATCTATCACCAATTAAAACCAGATCATTGGGATTTACCTTGTTTGCAGATGATGGAGGTTTCCCTGTATCTTTAGAAGCTTGTGCTATAACTGTTGGTTGTATAGGTTCTACGGGGATTGCCTTGAGTTCTCTAAGAAAAATTTTCTACTGTTGCTTGAGTTTGGTCATTTCATGTAATGAAATATTTGCTTTGATATTTTTCATATCTTCAACTATATTATATTCCACTGTATCTGAAACTATCAAAGTTTTAGAATTTGTATTGGATCTGGTGGAATAGAATCTGTCTGAATAGTTTTAGATTTTTTGACAAATGTTTTCTCCTTGGTGGGGAGAGTTTTCTGTTTTTGATTTGATATAGTTGAATCAGAAGAAGTTTTACTTCTTGTAGATACAGGCATAGCTTCTCTTTATTCTTCTGAAGGAAGAATGAAATCTCATAACCCATTCAGTTCAACTTCTTCTTCAGACTCTGATTCTCATTCAGATGGCGAGGGATATTTAGTATCTTGATCAGATTCAGCATTTGAAATCACATTTTGAGGCTGAGATGTTGAAGAATGGTTTTTCTTAAAATGATGAAATGATTTCTTAGGAGCTAAATTTTCAGCAACCTGTTTCTTTATTTCAACCATATCATTTAACATATTCTTTAATACTTTTTTAAGACCTTCAAGATCAAATGGATATTTCGAGAATTTATTTTTAGAATCTTGACTAAATGTCACTTTCTTGGATTTCTTGTACTCTATCTCTAAACGTTTTTCTAATGCTAAAATTATTTTCTCTACAGCGAGAGCATCTTTCATGTTATCTAAAAGGGCAGCTTTACCAGCTCTATCTAAAAAAATAGCTATAATATAAGGTAAAGAAGAAATATACCACTCCATTTGTACATCAACAACAAGTTTGGAAGTAGTTGGATTTTTTTTTAATAACTTGTTAAATCTAGAGTTGAAATATTTGATCCTTTCCCCTGAATTTTTTTTAATATTGAAAAGAGCGTTAATCAAGGATGTAATGGTTCTATCATCTCCAAATTTTGCCAGGAAAACTTGCTCGAAAGTTGCGCAACCGGTGATAGATCCTACTGGAAGTGAAAAATACCAAGATATTGTAGATCCTTGTAAAGTATAGGGAAACAATCTAACTACAATATCTTCATGAGCAATTCCATTAAGATTCATGGCCAACATAAAATTATTGATGTGTTCTTCACCAGGAAGACCATCATCAGGATTATATTTAGGTAATCATTTTTCTAGATGATCTAGAAGAGGATTTGGATTTGCTATCAATACAGCACTAGGATTCATCCAAGGTTGAGTGGCCATAATTGTATTATAAGTTTTTGAAGATACCGAAGTAGATCTAGAAGTAGGGGGAATGAATGAAGAACTTACAACCAGAATAGTACTATTTGTAATAGCACCAATTGTTTGAGTAGAGGAAATGGAAGACTAAGAAGATGCAAAGTGGGTAAGAGGATGTGAAGAAGTGACTGAAGGAAAATTTAATGTAACTTCACTTGTATCTGACTTAGATATGGATACTGAAATTTTTTTAAGAACTAGTTAAATTGGAAATTTGTTGGAACAAGGTCTCCTGCAAGCTGCGAAACTGGGCTATTTTGTGTATTTTTTTATTATATTTAGTCTAGCATAGGGGTTTTTGGGTGGTTCAAAGCCCCTAAAGCATTGTAAATGGGTCAAGGGTAGACCAAAAGTCCACAAACCATGGTTTGTGGACCATGGGATGTATAGGCTAAAATAGTATAAGTAGTTGAACCATTTTGAGTTGCAGGACAGGCTAAGAATGATAAGATATTGCTGATAAGTGTGAATCGATAGATCTGATCAGGGTTGTTGGGTAAGGACTCCTGTTGTTGTGTGTGTAGAGGGCCTCTATCCTGCTGTGTGCAGACCCTTCTCCTGTGTGTGCAAGTTGGGTTTTGGGGTATTGTAAGTAGATCTGAAAGATAATGAATGTGGAAGTATTGTTGACTATATGAATCCACTGGAATTACTGTGATATGAATCTATGATGTTCGATTACTTAATATATGTTGTTTTTTTATTAATTTAAGCTACAAACATACTTTTTTTACTTATTTATGTTGCGATCTGGGTTTGTTCTGTTTTACTTCATACAAGAATATCTAGAATACCTTTGTTATCGTTATGTGAGTTCATGATCTGTTGATTTCTGTAAGTGTCATTGTTGCTGCGCATGTGGATGCGAAGGGAATCTGTAGATATACACTCTATGATACAAGATCTAGTCACTATAAGGGTGAACGCAGCTCTGCTTGACTTACCTAACCTCTCCCAGGGTGCGGAAACCTAGTTTCAGCACCCACCCATACTACTTTGGGTGAGACTTTGGCCTCCGCAAGTAGGTCACTGCCGAAAGGGCCAATGGTATAGGGGTTTGTTGGCAAACCTTGAATATCCGAACCTGGGTCAGGACCCCTCGAGCCAACAAAATTTGAAAGGTGGAATTCCAAGTTTCTCACTTCTAGATCTAGTTAATATACCAATTTCTCTAAATAGAGAAGTGATAGTTTCCTTAGAAGCTTCTGGGTTAACAAGATTTTCAGTAGAAATAGATATTCCTTCTAATTTCTAAATCAAATACTGAACTTTGGGAGACTCAGGAATGAATTCTGAAGCAGAAGATTGACGAAATATTTGAGGAGATGAAGGGGAATTTTCTACAATTTCTGATTTCTGAGTTGGTGATTTAGAATCTGATCAGGAAGTTGTAGGATGCTTTTGGGGAGATTGACTCTTATGAGGGCTTCTATTTTGAGCTTTAGATTTATGTGCCATTCATAGTCGACCCTCCTTCTAGTGCCAAAAATGTTGAGGCCTCAGAAATATGTGGCAACAACAAGGGGGATAACCACTCGGTCCGACCCTTAAGATTGTTTCTTTTCCATTTGGGATAGTGGCTCTGACTGGATATAATGGAACCAGTTTCCCAGGGTTGGGTTTCTCTCAAGGGATTTACATGAAGAATTCCTAAAAACTAAAACAAATTTATTCTAACATGCAAAACTTGAAATTGAAACTAATTTAATCTAACCGGGGATAATATTAATTCGATGCGATCTAAAATGATATCTATTCAATCTGTGATGATTAAGATCATAACAGATTTAATAGAATTATTTATTTGTAAGATGATTCTCTTGAAAAATAATTAATAAAAAGAAAATGAGAAACATATCACATATATTTGATGATCATATACAAAAACAAATAAGTTCCTATCTTTATATCATATAGTAGTGCAACTGATATTTCAGATAAAAACAATTGATTTCATATATCATTCATGAAAGCTGGATTCATCATTAATATTTAAAAACAGAACTAGCATACAGGATAATAGTACTAGATGTGTACTGTCATGTTCATCTGATCAATGATAATAGGCCACATTCAACTCATACATCAGTAAGTCTTTCAAAGAATACAGAAGTGCATCATCAGTGATCAACAAAATGATATGTAATTGAAATGGCCGTGTTCCATTATTTCATCAAGACATCCACAAACTCACTTAAAATTAAGCATTATTTGCGAATGTTCTCAATAAAATTTTGGACCCTTCTCTAAATGCATGAGAAGGGTTTAAATACTATGCTAATTATCTACAAAAATATTATACAAAATATCTTATGAGGTGGTTTCAAACAACCTTCCTCATATTTAGTATCTATTTGCTAAAAATTGAATTTATATAAAACAAACTAACTAATAATCATGATGGATGATTAGTTACTGCCAGTTGTGCTTTTTTCTCACAAATGTCGGACATCGGTTGAACTTGTGGAGGTTTTCCGGATTCTATCTTCATTTTTGCAGCAAATTTAGCATCCATAAAAGAAGATGTATTCTCTATATGGTGTTCAGAAAACAATTCAGTGTCATGATATGACTGTGTGGTTTGACCAATAGCTACCAGTATGCTTCCCAATCAGTTTTCTTTAGCTGTAGAAGTGCTTCTTCCCTAAGTTGACCAGCTTCTTTCCAAATTTGTTCTAAATATTTGATATCAGGAAGAGATTTGAAATTTCCTTCTCTGATGAGCCCAGAGGTATGTAATATATGGTTAATAATTTTGACCATATTCTTTGATATACCTGCTACTCTAGCTATGGCTAATTTTGTTTGTTTCACTCGTGCATCCCAGTCTGTAAAAAGAATATCTTTGAAAGTTTCCTTGATCTTTGGGAGTTCTGACTTTTTCCATTCTTTTTTATCTTTCCATTCAATATAATTAGAGATTTTAACATTAATTTCATTTAACTGAATTCTTTGATCAATGATTGTGTTTGTTAATTGTTCACTAATTTCTAGATGTGGAATTATGTTTTAAATTTGTACAAAAAACAGGTTTTTTTGTTTTGAGAGTAAGCCACTTAATGTTGATGCTTCTTTTATGAATCACTCTGTAGTAGGAATCCTTCATATTTGGTAAGATCTTCTCTCAACTGTTCAATCAGTGAATTATTGCTAGATAAGTCTTTTTCATGACTTATATTAAGCATTTATATCTCTTGTTGTACTCTGAGAAGTTGTTGTTCCACTTTCCGATTTAAACTTTTTCTTTCTTCATCTAGTTGTTGTTGTAGTTCCATGATCTTGACATCCTTTTCTTGGATCAAAATAGTTACTTCTACTGCCTTATCAATTTTCGCAGTGGTGTATGCACAAGAAAATTGAGTTAGCCGAGTTAAATTTTCAATTGGATTTGATGGAGTATCTTTCCATACTACTTCCATAACTTCATTCCCCGGGGGTGTTTCAATTCTTATTCTTTTCCTCTATTTTCTTACTACAGCCTTATGAAGAGGGCTATAGAACACATCTAGTGGGGGAATAACAGTAACCTTGAGGATAATCTTTTCAGTCGGATCTGTAGGAATGATTTCTGTCTCTTGGGAGATTATCTCAGGACTTTCAATGATTTCCTTTGTTGAAAATATTTTTTGCTGTGGAGTCTGGAATTCTGTATTCTTCTGTGATGATGATGCCTATGGAGTATTTGTGAATGTATTGCTAAATGAAGTATATATTTTATCTAATTCACTTTGATTTTGTGCATTTTATTTTTCTGCTTTGATTTCTTGAATTGCTTTAATCGTATAACTAGTAATCAAAACATCTTGTGGGATCTGTCTAAGTCTTTGTTCTCTAAATGCATTGAATCTCTATATTTCTTCTGGATTCAAGTTCAATTTGAAAAAATTTAGGATTTCTTCAAAAGTCCCAGCAGATTGCAAAATATCTTCAAATTTGTCATCAGCGTGTACAATAGGCTTGAGTTTGACTAACAAAGTGAAATTGTTAGCAACATTTTCTCGGTCGAACTGCCTGGAGGGTAAAACAGGGAGCTTCAACAGCTCAATATTCTGACATTCTTTCAATCTGTGATTAAAATTGCTGAGTGTAAATGAACCACATGAAATTTTAAAACTTGGCCACAAAGACGTTTTACTGTCTTTCAAAGCTTTAGTGAGTCCATTACCAAATGTTTGGTAAGCGACCTCTCTTGCCATCAACTTGTCTGAAACATATAATGGAAGAATATGCAAGGGGATCAAAGCTTCCAAAAACTCTAATATAGGAAAATGATTCTTCAAAAAAACTCCTGCCTATCATTTGAAGGTCTGCAAGGGCTTACTTAGTGAACCTAGGGCTTACTGTGTAATACATAAATTGGTGTAACGGTAATACAACTCCATAACACAGCCTATGAAAATGTTGTGCATAATTATCTTCCCATATCTCTTTATGACTCAAATGTATCGAGGTAGGGTCTTCAGGGGTCCATTTCCATCCAATAACTGGAAAGTTGGTAGAAAAATAGATGGCATAAAAAATATATGCACTCATATAAAATTAGGGAAAAAATTTGGAGGAAGAAGTTATGGTTTGGTGATATTCATTAATTTCCTTAACTAGATTCTCTGAAAGGATAGTCGCCCAATTCATTATGAGGGAATTAACAAAGGAGTCAATTAGAGGAAGCCAATTTATGGATAACTTGGTATTATTAGGTAAACCATATAATCTGCATAACATTATTGCTGCACGGTTATAAGGGTTTGTTAATGACGCGATAGGATACATACTAGTTTTCTCATATTTGAACTTGTTGTCTAATTTCCTCCAACCTTGAATTTCTTTGAACAGGTCTTGGTTCTTCTCAGTAAACTTTGCAACAAACTGACTGTTGTAGGTATCTTGCAAGTTGGGCAACTTATACATGATCTTCAAATATTTAGGTCTGAAAGAACCTAGAATCTCATCCTTGCAGGTTCTTAACTGTGTTTCTTTGATCACTGATTTATCAAGCACCCATCTAATCATGTCGGTATATGGAGGAAGAGTAGCTCTCGCTGCTATTCTACGGAGGAAAGAACATGCGATATCTTTGAATTGTAAATCTGAAGGTGTTGCATCATCGGCAATTGTCGTGACTTCCACTACTTTTGGCTCTTCATATTCAAGTAGTGTAAATAACTTGCCATTTAGTAGCTCCCCCATCAGTAGTGCAGAAAATATCAGAGACTATAGGTGCCATTCTTTTTTGTTTGAATTCTGCAACAATTTGTTTTTCGTGCTTCTGAATAACTTTGTGGATGGACATATCTTTGAAAGGAATTCCCAATTAAAGATAGAGTAAGTGATCAAATGATGGAACATATATTGAAATGATCTATTTGAAAGGAAAAATCTGGAAAACAGCTATATCATTAATTAATCATGATGCATCCATAACTGTTTACATTGGGATCATAAAACATAATTGATAGTTTCTAACACAATTTATTTTGCATAAAAACCTTTATTCAAACCTATTAGATCAATCGCAACGTGCCCTTTGAACTTGTCTTAATGATGCGCATTACCTTTTGTTTATGCGATAAGCTATTTCACGAAATCGCAAAATTGCAGTATCAGAATTTTGTTAAAAATTGCGTAAAGTTTGGCAGTGTAAATTTGCGATATGCGATTTATTATGTCGCTTGCGAAATTTCACATCGGCGATCACAAAATCGAGATTTCACTGATTTATTGTTTTACCTTAAGAAACGATTTGTCTGAAATTGTGAATTTCAATAAAGATGTTTTTATTTAAAAAGATTTGATGTTTTTTGGATTTTTATTTTTATCAAAAGACAAAAATACTTTTATAAAAATGGTCCCTATTTCTATTTATCAAAGGTCTAAATTATTTTAAAAATAAAAATGGGGGGGGGGGTTATTGCATAGCACAATAGGGTCATTCAATTAAGTTTCGAGCTAAATTCCTACAATTAGCCAAGAATCCATCGTTTCATAGTGCCACTAGTTCAAAAAAGAGGAAATGCGCTATGAAAGTGATACTACTTTCGTAGTGAAAACTGAAAAAATTACACTATGAGCGCTATGAAAGCGCAGTTTCTTAGCTCTCGTTTCAAATAAGCTAAAATCTGTCAGATTCAGTTGGGGAATGATAGGATAGGGGTATGGTGAGTCAGTTAGTTATAGATTCGATGTACTTACCTATCCTACAGTCATCATAGTCATGATAGGAAATAAATGAAGCATCATTTAGTCATGAGGTGACATCTCAAATTCAAATTTTTGCCTAATTGAGTCGTCTTTGATTCATTTACCTTCACACAACTTTCTGAGCTCTGAAGCAGTTAAGATAAGTTTGTGGTTATTCTATGCAAATGAAACCTTCATCATTCTCAAGCAAGGTTGTTCATTTAATCAATTGAGGTTGTTTCATATCTTAATCAAATGAGGTTTTTTTACAGATTCTAGAGAAGCTAATAGGTTTTTCCAAGAAACATGGCAGATGAGAAGAAAGTTCACAGAGGAGGAAATTGTCTAAGATATGAACCTGAAAATGTGAAGGCTTTAGTTGAGGATCAAACAATGATGGAGTCTTTCACCAAAGTAGGTTGTCTCCAGTTTTGTGAAAAACTACAAGGTGGTCACACTCATGTGTCAAAAGAGCTTTCCTTACACTTCAGTGGAACCACTACCAAAATTGGAATGTTAAATGTGCCAGTCACACCTGATATCATAGTTTATGTGATAGAGATACCAAGAGGGAAAGAATATTGGTTTAAATTTTTTAGGTTTGACATGGAACCATGCAAGGAATTTATGAAACCTGAATATGTAGATATGGACCTGAGCAATTCAATACCTAGAAGCTGTATCAAGGACAACTATGCAAAGCTGCTATTTAATATTCAAAAATACTTTACATGTGAAGGCAGGTACCATAAATTTTACACTTATCATTTCAAGCTGTTGTTGCATTTCATAGGTATGATATCACTAGATTTTCCATTTTACCTGCATAGAAGCCTTTCCAAAATGGCTGACAAAGTCCAAGCCAAATATGATGGCTTTGAAACATCTTTGTTTCACCATGGTGTGATAAAGTTATTGGATTTCAATGAGCTTCAGAAAATAAATAGGGGTTGGTCTTCTTTCTTGTTTATGAATGGATTTGAAATGGAAACCCTAACCCTAGCTATGAACCCTAAAATTAAAGGGAATCATTCTCCACCAGTAGCAGAATCCAGTCAGCCAATGGTTACTAAGGCAAAGAGGTTTGTAAAGTTGAAACCAAGGAAACAAGTTGAAAATAGAACAGAGAAGACACCAGTACTTGTTGTAGAAACTCCTTCACCTGCAAAACAGAGGTTAAAAAGTGTCAAAGAGGCTAAACAAAAACAAGTGGCCAGCAAGCAGGAAATCCAGAGAGTGACAAGAGGCCAAGCAATAGCATCAAAGGGAAAAATAGTTGTTTCAAGTTCAGATGACAGCTCAGTGATGAAAGGAAACTTAGATGACATCTTACATGCAATTGATATAGAAGATTCACCTATTGTGCAAGCTTATTTTATTGGAACAGATAAACACAAACTGAAAAAAGTGAAATTAGCAAAGAAACTAGAATTTGAATGTGATAATGTAGCCTTTGTCTTTCAAGCTAGGAAGCCTTTGACTAGGCATACTAAAAATCTCAAAGAAAATATTAAGGAGGTCCAAGAAGCTACTGAAACAGTCAAAGTACCTAAAGAGGTGGTTGACCTCTCATCACCAGCAGTAGAGCATGCAACTAGCATAATAATGAAGGAAAAAGAAGAATTGACAGAGTATAAAATGCTCAAGGAGAAATTAACATAAGCAAAACGAGAGATTGCTAAGATGAAGAGAAGGGACAGAAATCACATCATTGAGAAAATATAATTTAAAAGAATGAAGGTTGTTTGGGAAGGTCAAACAGTTTCTAGGTCTGAGATTCCAAGTAGTGTAGAGCAGTTTTTTACATGAACAGTACCAGCCATTAAAGAAGAAAAAATTGTCAGAGTGATCAAAACTCACTTGAGAGACAGTAAAATAATACTAATAGGTCAAGTGGAAGATTTGGAACTATAACTGAAACTGTCTCAAGATGAACTAAGAAACAAAGGTTCAGAATGACAAATTCAAAGTAAACTCAAATGGAAAATGAAGAATAAACTTTATGAAAGTTATGTTTTTAGTCCATATGGTTGATGGTTATGATTAAGCCAGTGATTTTCTGAATTTTTGGCACCTTTTTGTTTCAAATTTTGAATAAAATTTGTTAACACTGCTTACACAGTAGTTTCGTAGTGCACACAGTGCAAAAAGGGTGAAATGCACTACGAAACAGCTGTAGCAGCTTTTTCACCCTTTCTTTATCAAGTTTTGGAGGGAACATCGTGTGGTTTGATTTGAAACTTCTATAGAAACTATGTCAAGTGAATATCAAAACAACCCTGAAGGAAAGGAAACAAAATTTTGAAGGAAAATGGGTAAAAATATTGCGCTACGAAATTGTGTTGCTTTCGTAGCACAGGTCTGTTTTCACTATTTTTAGAGTTCGATGTTGATTTTGCACAGCTGGCATGTGGGGATGATTTTGGACATATGCTATTCTAGTTCCTGATAGCAAATATCCTCAAAGCTATGGGTTCATAGTGGTCAGAGTGTCTCAATAACTTAAATAATCCTAAGCCTAAAAAACAGGGGAACAGTTTCCTAGTTTGCAGGAGATCAACATCATCAGCATTATGGTCATAAGTGGTTGGAGCTCATCATCAGGATTCGACCTTATGGAGATATAGGTGGAAAATGATGTAATCAAGTTTAGATAAAGTTGTTATGAGTAGAGTTAAAGAGTTCTAATTCTATTTGTAATAGGACTCTGTACTAGGTTTACAGTTGTCTTTGTAATAAATACCATTTTATATGGTTAGGATATGTGTCAAATATAGGAATTCAATGTATGTTGTGAAACTAGCTTCAAAAATAGAAGAAAAGAGATATCAACGCCTTAGAAATAAGACACTTCGAGGGGGCAACCTCCAATACATTACATGAATAAACAATTCTTAGATGATACAAATGACAAAACCTCCTTTATATATATAGGAGTCCATGGGACCACAATGTAATCCTAGTGTGGCCACAATATAACCCTAGCCAACCTAACAATAATAATGTAAGGGCACAATAAAAAATATATGGGGGTTACAGGGGTACAACAATAACAATAAGGGGGGATACACTAACATAATAAGGGACTACACAATTAATATAGGGACTTAACATGTCCCTCTCCTTCAAACAAGTGTTGTCCTCAACGCTTGATTATTTCTTGATGCTTATGTATAAAATTCTCATCCTCCCATGTGGAATATTCTACATAAAAGTTATTCCACTTGCTAAGATACTCTAAAATTGATCGTACTTGTCGCGTTCTTATTTTAGTGACCGCTTCAAGTTCCAATATGATTTTTCCTTCCTCATCAAGTTTTGGCAATATTGTTTGAACTGGAATATTTTCACCTATAACCTTATTTAAGCATGAAACATGGAAAACTGGATGCACTCGTGGAGAATCATGAAGATCCAATTTGTATGCCATAGTACCAATCTTTTGCAACACCTTGTAAGGACCATAGTACTTTGGCGAGAATTTATTATCCTTCTTAGCTTTCTTGAGGAAAATTTGTTTGTATGGTTGTAGCTGTAAAAATACCTAGTATCCTACATCAAAACTTCATTCACTGCGATGTTGATCTGCCTGTTGTTTCATTAGATTCTGCACCAAAGTTAGGTTATCCTTTGAGAGTTGGAGAACTTGTTGTTGATGCTCGATGTGATCTTCTAGTATTTTATCGTCCATATTAGCTTTTATTTAATCCTTAAAACCATCCAAGTTAGCCTCTATTTCTACTTTTAAACCATCTATGTCATCTTCAGTTGCTCTTCGTAAGATCGAAATTTGTTTCACTTGGTACCGTAATTTTGATATCTCATACTGCAATTCTTCCTCTTCATGCGTCATAGTATAGCTTTTTGAGGGCTTAATGGGTATGGAATTATTTTTCGGAGGCATTATAGAACCCAATACTAATAAAAATTCTAAAATAGGCCCTTGGAATCACTTCAAACTGCTTTTTCAAACAAACGTTATGCAATTTTAAAAACCAAATACACACATTTTTCTTACTTTTGAGGGGCTCAATATTGAAACTGAATTATCTCTGTGATTTTGAATCTTCAATATCTGAAAATTGGCCTTAAGGTATCCCTCTAAATCCTCTTTTGAATGCCACAGGTCTTACCTGATTTGGATTCTTCAAGGAAAAGTTATGTCCAATATCCCACAATGACCCAATTATGGACTGGTTCAGTAGAGCTAACTTGCATGACTTGCCACGTGTCACTGTTTCCTCCTTTGGCTCTAAAATTGATAGAAAGGAAACTAAAGTCCGTGTGCTTCAAGCCACATTTTACAGAATTCCAATCCGATGCTCAGAGAGAGAGTTATGAATATTTTCCCATTATCACCTCTTTGAGATGAAATTTGGGAGCCTGAAAACGACCTAACTTCCACGGATCATATCTCCGAAAATATTGCGAACCAAGCTCTAAAATTTTGCGACGATGTTATTTAGGTGTTTGGATTCACGCTCTAAGAATTTCAACTTCTGAACCTTCATAAAAGAAAAATTATAATGAAAATTCCACAATGACCTTTTTAAGTGAAATTCAAGAGCCTGCAAAAAACCCTAACATCCACAGATCATATCTCCGAAAATATTGCGAACTAAGCTCTGACATTTTGCGATGATGTTCCTCAGGATTTTAGCTTCACACTCTAAAACTTTCAGCTTCTTAACCTTCATATAAATATAGTGAAAATTCCACGATGACCTGTTTGGAGCAGCAAAACCCTAGAATCCAAAGCTTTGATACCAAATGTTGTGAAACCAGCTCCAAAAATAGAAGAAAAGATATATCAATGCCTTAGAAATAAGCCACTTCGAGGGGGCAACCTCCAATACATTAAATTAATGAAAAATTCTTGGATGATACAAATGAAAAAAACTCCTTTCTATATATAGGAGTCCATGGGGCCACAATGTAATCCTAGTGGGGCCACAATGTAACCCTAGCCGACCTAACAATAATAATGTAAGGGCACAATAATAACAATATGGGGGTTACAGGGGTACAACAATAACAATAAGGGGGAATACACTAACATAATAAGGGACTAAACTATTAATATAGGGACTTAAAAATGTATCTAGCTGAGGATAAGCTTATCTTATGATGTAATGATCTATAAAGGATCAAGGAATCGAATTAGAGTGGGTTGGACATTTTTAGCAAAAAGATTGTGTTTATTGTAAGTAACTATTTTCATCTTAATAAAGAGTTTTATACTTAGCCAACTCAAGATTCATGAAGATTTCTTGTATGCTCTTGTTCTAATGACATATTTTCAATATCCTATTGCAGTGGTGTTTGCTTATGTTACTCAAAATTCATCATTGATGCTCCGACTTCCTTCATAGACAAACTGACTATGTGTTTTACTGTTTCACATGTGCTTTCCCTGACTTGAAATCTGATATGCCTTGACTTCCATGCTAGGTATATCGTTTGATTTTGTTCAAGCTATTATGACTCCATAAGCCCAATGTACATTTGCTAATGTGATTTACAACCCGTTTATATCATTAATCTACTTTTATCCCATATAGTGTTTGTTAGCCATCTACATATTTATCAAAAATTATAAACCCTTGAGAGAGCCCTCTCAGGTTGAGGAGGCTAAACCTCAACAAAAATATTGGTCTGAAACAATTACTTGAGATTAACTTGATTGGCAGCCTATCAGGTCTGATTTTTTTATAACAAGGGAGACAAATTTAGGATGTGGGATTGAAACTAGGGTTTTTAGCTTGAAAACTCAAAACTTGAAACAAGGAGAATGAACACCATGAAATTTGAAATGATGAAATGTAAGGAGGGATTTGATTGGGTTAACTTACTTGTTTACAACTGAAGGAAGCATGATTTGATGATTAGAAGAACATGCAAGAGGTTTTGGGCGTTTTGAGTGAAGTTGGGCAAGAGCGCAATGCCTTTGCCAGGAGCGCAACACCACCCAAAAAATTGAATTTTGACCCTTCAAACTTGAGTTTAGAGCCGAGGGAGTGGGAGCTCGATGTTTGGGAGAGAAAATGAGTGCTTTGTTTGTTTTTTGATGGGATTTATACTTGGTGATTTGAATGAGTTTGCTTTTTGGAGCCACTTCTCTTCTTCTCATTCACTTTAAACTTTGAAATCTTTACCTTTCACTTTTGTTTATGATCTTTGGAGATTGATCATTTGATGGATTTGATAAAACTTTAGACTTTGAAACTTCTGAGCTTTCTTGGCATATGAAACTTTGAGTTTCCATCTATCTTAGAACCATGAACTTATTAAATATTGAGAAAGCATTAAATTACATATTTACATTTCCACTTTACATGGTAAAGTGAATTTATTGATAATACTTAGTCTTGTTGGACTTTTATGCAATGGAAATGATGTTTTAATGTACACATTGATTGAATGGACTTCATGATGATATGACTGAAAAGGTGATAAAGACTCATGAATAATGGACACTCAGAATAATGATAAAATGAGCCAGCAAGTGATGATTTTTTTTTTAAAAGAGTCAAACTTGATTTCAATCTGCACCAAGTGACCAAATTTTTGCATGGCCTAGTGGAATGAAAATAATTTCAGAATGGGAAACTAATATGATGTGAAATGATATATTTTGATCACTGGTGGCAGGATGCAAAAACTGACACTAAAATATTCGAAGCATAAGAATGAATCTCAGCAAGGATGGAAAAGAAAAGATAAATGTAAAGGTAAATGGAAACCGAAAAGAACAAGGCCCCATAATGCATAAGAGAAAGAAAATGTGGCACCACAAAAGAAGTTCAATGCATCTAGACAGGGATAGGGGTCATAACAGCAACATAGAGGTGATAATATTGGGTGGTTGGAGTGTTGGATATGTGGTAAGGAGCATCTAAAGGTACATTGTCCACAAAATCAAGGTGGTAGGCCTCAGATATATAATTCACAGGAGGCGCAGACTGTTGGGGATGTTGGTTAGAGCGTTCTTCGTATATATGTAGCATTAGATAATAGGTAAGAAAACCATTAGGGATCTATCATTGAAATGGATGGTAAGCTTTGTGATCAATTATTTTCTATTTTAATTGACCCTTGATCTAATTAGTCCTGACTTGGTGGATAATTGTGGTTTGAGTAAAGAAGTGCATGCAGAGTATTGGCTAGTGCACTTGGTTACAGGTACAAAGAAAATAGTACATCATTAGGTAAGGGCTTGTGCATTTTAATTGAATGGCATGTCTACATCAGTGCATCTTAATGTATTACCATTATGATCGTACAGTATGCTCTTGGGTATGGATTGGTTATATCTTCATAATACCAAGGTGGATTATTATGACAAATACATTGAGTGCTTGGATGACAATTGGGCGTAGAGAAACTTGCAGGGTAAGAGGAAAGCAACATCAGTTAGGATGGTTACAGTTATGCAGGAAAATCACAGTCGTAGAAAAGGGTGTTTGTTATTTGCAGTGCATATTTCTAGTGACAAAGGTAGGGAAGTTGAGGATGTGGATGTTTTGAGCAGGTACCTAGTTCTACAGTAGTTCCAGGATGTGTTTCCCACATATATTTCAGAGTTTCCACCTTACAGAGAAGTATATTTTTCTATTGATTTGGTACCAGGGGCAGAACCAACATCAAAAGCATCATACAAGATGAGTACTCCACAGTTGGTAGATTTGAAGTTGCAGTTAATCGAAATTCTTGAAAAGGGGTACATTAGGCCAAGTGTATCACCTTGGGGTGCACCAGTATTGTTTTTGAAGAAGAAATATGGTACTCTCATATTATGCATTTATTACAGGTATTTGAACAAGGTGACCATCCAAAATAGGAATCCATTGTCGAGGATTGATGACTTATTTTATCAGCTAAAGGGAGAAGAAATGTTCTTGAAGATTGAACTAAGATACATATATCATTAGGTATGCATTAATTAAGAGATCATTTACAAGACAGATTTCTAGACCAGGTATGGGAATTAGGATTTTGTTTTAGTTCAGGTAAGTTTGACTAATGCTTTAGGTACCTTTATGTGCTTTATGAATAGTGTGTTTTTTCCTTATCTAGACAAGTTTTTTATTGTATTCATTTATGATATACTAGTATATTATAAAAATGAGGAAGAGCATGATGAAAATTTAGCAGCATTGTTGAGATTTCTCTTGAGGTTTCTAAGAGAGCAGAAATTGTATGCTAATCTTATAAAGTGTAGTTTCTTTCAGACATAGGTACATTACATGGGACATGTTGTTTCCAAGGAAGGCATAGAAGTGGACCCAGAAAATATAAGAGTTATCATGGAATGGGAAGCTCCTAGAAGTGTGGATGATGTGAGGTCCTTCATGGGGTTTGCAGGTTATTATAAGAGGTTCATCGGGAACTTCTCACATGTTTCTTATCCTATTAAATCATTGCAAAGGAAAGGTAAGAATTTTGAATCATGGACAAAGGAATGTGCAGCCAGATTTGAGTTATTGAAGAAGTTGTTGACACATGTTCCAGTGCTAAAGATCATAGATCCAGACACAGAGTTTGTGGTATGTATATAGGCTTGAAAAAAAGGACTTGGAAGAGTCCTTATGAAGGAAGGAAGGGTGGTATGATATGAATAACGAAAACTAAATGAACATGAGAAAAACTATCAGACACATGATCTTGAGTTAGCACTGATCATTCATGCATTGAAAATGTGGAGGAACTATATTCTTGATAGGAGATTTGTACTAATGAGTGATCATAGTGGGTTGAGATACTTGTTCGAAAAGTTTAATTTGAATGTCAGGAAATCTACATGGTTGGCCATGATCAGTTAGTTTGACTTCGAGATTAGGTACATCAAGGGAAAATAGAACAAGGTTGCATATACTCTTAGAAGGCAGATATATGTGAATCATATAGCAACTATTATCTCCTATGGGGCAGACTTACAGGATCAGATCTTACAGAAAGGTCAATCAGATGGCAGGTATAAAGAGCTTATGCGCAGGTTACAACAAGGTACAGGTAAATGTACAGTTAATGGTATAGATGCAGGTATAGGTGCACAGGATGTGGACTATTGTCTTGTAGTATATGGATTGGTCAGGTTTAGAGACAGAATATATGTGTCAGGAAGAAGTGAGATCAAGAACGTGATTTTGATGGAGTTTCATGCAAAACCATATTTTGGTTACCCAATATATCATAAGACATTGACTGTAGTTAAAAAAAATTATTATTGGTCAAATTTGAAGAAGGATGAGGCAGATTTTGTGGCCAGATTTTAGATTGTCAACAGTTAAAGGAAGAGTGTAGGAATTCAGGTGGATTTCTACAACTGGTTTTGATTCAAGAGTGCAAATCAGAGGTCATTCCCAAGGATTTCATCATAGGTTTTCCTAGGACATCTAGATAGCATGATTCCATCATGGTTGTCATGGACAGGTTGACAAGGGTTGTGCACTTCATTCTGGTGAACACTCTGTATTAAGCTAGTAATGTGGCACAAGTTTTCACCATAGATGTGGTTAGCTTGCATGGTGTTCCAAAGAATATTGTGTCAAACAGGGATGTAAAGTTCACTTCCAAGTTTTCGAATGATTTTTTTGTAGGTTTGGGAACAAAATTTGCCTTCAGTACAGCTTATCATCTCCAGAAATATGGGCAAACTGCGAGGGTCAACAGGATATTGGAGGACATGTTGAGGATGTATTTGATGCATCAGTAGTGAAAGTGGGAAGAGTATCTTCCACTGGTAGAGTTTTCTTAAAACTATGGGCATCATGAATCCTTGAAGATGAGTTTGTTTGAGGCATTGTACAAGTGTAGTTGTAATACTCCCATCAATTGCAGTGATCTGGTGAATAGGGTATTGATTGGACCATACATGTTGGAAAATATGGAATAAGAAATGCAAGTAATTAAGAAGAATTTGAAAGCAGCATAGGATAGGACAAATATTTATACAGATCGAAATAGGTTGTTTAAGGAGTTTCAGATTGGGGAATAGGTGTACTTGCACATCAAACCCAAGAAGAGATCCTTGTGGATTGGATCATGTGCCAAGATGGCACCTAGGCTTTATGGACCTTTCAATATTCTTGGGAGGATTGAGACAATAGCCTATCAACTTACACTGCCTTTGATAGTCAAAGTACATGATGTTTTGCATGTGTCATTACTTAATAAGTATGTTAAATATGTTGATCATGTGAATGACTGGTCTGTATTACAGGTGGAGCCAGATTGAAAATTCCAGTCGGAACCTCAATGTATACTTCATAGAAAGGTGTTCATGCTTTGGAACCGATAAATCAAGAAATTTAAGGTGCAATAGAAGCACTTTGGGCCCGATGAAGATACATGGGAGATGGAAGATCATATGCGAGATATGTATCCGTCCTTGTTTTCTAGTTTAGGCAAATATTTTTTGGTATATGTTTGGCATATGTTCTGGTGTGAGGTTTTGGTATATGCACATAGGTATATGGATGTAAATACCACCATGAGATCTGTTATAAAGCTCCAATAAGTGGTATAGGTTGTTGAGTCCCGAATTTGCCTCTTTTCCATACACTTTTCCATATCTTTTTCACTCACCTAAACCTCCAAAATTGTCAATATCATGTGCAAAAGGGTATCTAACATGGTTTTTAATTATGTTTTTGTGTTTTCTATTTGATTTAGATTTTTTTCATACAGCTGCGGAAACTTGCCACTTTCCGCAGCTGCTGCAACTTTCCGCAGCTATTTTGTGGAATTATAAGCTATCTATTTGATTTAGATTTTTTTCATACAGCTGCGGAAACTTGCCACTTTCCGCAGCTGCTGCAACTTTCCGCAGCTATTTTGTGGAATTATAAGCTACAGGTGTCTACAAAGGAAATGAGCCACATGGGCAGGCTAGGAATGACGAGGACATGGTTCGTGTCCTATTGGTTCAAGTAAACTCGTCCAAAGAAGCCGCGGTCAAAGCCATCCACGTGGAAGTCAACTATGGAGTTTCATGTCGGCTGGACTCTGTGTCGTGGCAAATAAACATCCATACGGCCGTTTCTAAGCTTGCGGAGGTTAAATCGACATCTGTGCAGAGTTCTGGAGTTGAATTGAAGCATCCACCTTCCGTAGATTCACTTTCCAACACGGCCATACTCCTATATCCGTGGTTGTAGTGGTCTACGTGCTCCCTGTCATCATGAACTTTAGGAAACAGTTACAGTTTGCTGTTATATATAGAGCGTTTGCATACGCACGTAGAGTTAGTTGATCATTGTTAGTTGATAGTTGATGTGCGTACTCTGTTATGTTTTCTTTGTAGTGATTACGCTGCCTTGAGCTGCAATACTACCAGTCTGTAATGAACTGCTTTTTAATATGAGAAAACTCTGTTTTTCAACTTAATTCGTGTTTGAGGATCGTTACCAAAGCTGTGTAGAGGGCCCCTGCTCAGCCAAGGTTCTGTGTATTAATGTATATATATTTCATTTCATTTTTTTAAAAAGTCATTGTATCATAATCCATTACATGTTCATATTTTGTAGTTGTTTCATTTATGTTCATACATTTCCATAATTTCCATTTCATTTCTGTCATTCATGTTTTTATGATTGTTAATCACTGATCAGTTTTCTTGTGCAGGTTTTAGGTAGACAGCCCGGGCATTTTCATAGTATTTTGGCTAATGATATGAAACTAACATTATTCTGCTGCTAGTTTGCTTTTCATAGCTTTTGTTTAACTTCAGTCTTGCTTTGTACACTTCATTTTTGCTTATCTGATTCAGTAGTTAAATTTAGATATATTAAGCTGCTCATAGCGTCTTCAGTTGCCTCCGAAAGCCACAGCTGGACTGATGGTGAGGGACTGCATGATGAAATGTGTAGTTTAGTATTAGTTTCTTTTCTGCAAATTTAGATATATTAAGTTGCTCATAGCGTCTTCAGTTGCCTCCGAAAGCCACAGCTGGACTGATGGTGAGGGACTGCATTATGAAATGTGTAGTTTAGTATTAGTTTCTTTTCTGCAAACTTAGATATATTAAATCATGTATGTCATCTTCAGTTGCCTCCGAAAGCCACAACTGGACTGATGGCGAGGGATTGAATCATGTGTGTATGGTTTAGTATTAGTTTACTTTCTGCAAATTAAATAATCAATTACACAAGTTGTTTATGATTACTTCCGCAAGTCATAGCTGGTCTAATGATGAAGGGTCAGAAAATGAATTGATGTAATCTGATTTAGATTTATTTCATTGCAATTTTGAATTTCCATAAGCGTAGTTTCTTTTGTGTTCAATTGGCAGCAAGAATAGTTTAGTTTTCATGTTCACTAGTTTCTTGTTTTGATTCATTAGATTAGCAGCACTTTTCATTTCAGCAGTACACTTTTACTTTCTTTCAAGTCTTGTCATTGTAATTTCAATTTGCTTTTAAAGTTTCAAGATTGGTAAATCATTATAGGGGATATCACTTCCTTGAAAAAATATAACCAAACTTGTTTTTCATTTTAGAATTTCCATTTCACTTTAGAAAGATCAAAAACGACAAAAGTTAAGAAATAGGTTATCTTGCACATATAGTGCGCCGCACTTCATCAGCTTACGATTCCCGGATTGACAAATTAAATGCAGCAATTTAGGACACACTAAATTGACCAAACATTTTGGCGCCGTTGCCGGGGAAGTGTAACTAGGTAGCCAATTTCTTAAAAAAAACATAAAATCATAAAAGAAGGGAAAACTTGATAACTTCTTGAAGTATGCTCTCCTCTTGCACCTAGTGTGATCTGGAGGATCAGAAAAGAGAGTTATTGGTTTAGTAATTTCTTAAGTATGCTCTTTTCTTGCACCTAGTGTGACCTGGAAGATCAGAAAGAGAATTATTAGCCCAACTTTAAAAAAAAATAAAAAAAAATGACATGCATAGAGCAAGAGATTCTAGGGGAAGGTTTATAGCTAAAGCTAAGAGTTCGATTTTCACAACTCCATCTTCTTCAAGGCATAGACCAGATTCACCACCATCTACCCCTAGCCTTAAGATTTTTGGAAGTCAAAGAACAACTGAATTAGAGGACTCTCCTATACCACCTACTAAAACCCACTTAGAGAACAAAGAGACTTTCTCTCATCCTTCCTTGGTAGAAGAACTAGAGGACTATAAGGACTCTAAAGAAACTATCATGGCAGAGGAAGTAATAAATAGAGGTGGAGATAGAAGAGGAGGAGATAATGGAGATAACAATGGTGAAGGAAATAATGATAGAAATAGGGACAATTTGCTTGGATTCCCTATAGTTGATGAGGAAACTCATGCAACAATGAAAAATATATCACCATCTGTTCTCCCTAACTTTTATGGATTGCGAAGTGAGGATCCTGAAACATTTCTGTTTGAGTTTGAAGTAGTGTGCCGAACTTATGACTACATGGAAGATTCTCAAAAACTCAAACTGTTTCCTTCAACATTGAAGGGATCCGCTTTGAAATGGTTCATGGGATTAGCCACTCAATCTATCAGGACTTGGAATGATATGAAACAAACATTTTTGGATAGATACTTGGACTATTGTATGCCCACCAATCACAAGGATGAGGTATTCAAAATGATGCAAAAAGAAGATGAAAATTTGGAAGACTTAATTGAAAGATTTCAATACAACTTGAAAAGAGTAAAGATGAGCAACTTAGATAATGAAACCTTGAAAGCCCTCCTATTAAAAGCCATTAGAGATGAATGGATAGACATTTTAAACATGATGGGAAAAGGAGACATTTCTCAACTTCCATTTCATGATATAACAGAACTATGTATCCATCTCTCAAGGGGAAAATCTAAAACTGGAAAAGGGCCTAGGGATTCTTCTCTTATTAGGGCTAACAAATCTGCAACTGGATCAGTAAGTAGGGCGGAGATTGGTAATATGCTTGATGAGTTTAAATCTGATATCTTAGGGAGTCTTAGTGAACAACTAGACACCCTTAAAATCCAAAACAAGCAGAAAGCAGAAACAGATGCTTTAGCCATCTTTTGTCCGAAATGTAGAAAGAAACATGCTTTAAGGGAATGTCCCTTGGATACAAAAGTTGTAGAAACATGTATGATTTGCTCAGAAAATCATGAGATCAAGGATTGTCCTTCAATCCCTGGACTCAAAGCTGTTTTTCAAGAAGATCCAAATTCAATAGAATCTCTTTGTTTTGTCGCAAGGAGACCTTGGCAGGGACAACAATCTCAAGGGTTTAATAACCCCATGAATCTTCAAACCCCACCAAATTGGACTCCTTGGCAACAAACTTGGCCCCAACATCAAAATTCATATCAGCCATGGGTACAAGGGATGCAAAATCCTTATGGGAGATTTGCTCAATTTTATCAATATCCTCCATCTTTTCAAAATCAACAAGCTCCACAATTTCCAAGCCAAAATTCACAAATTTCATTGCCATTTCCACAACAACAACCTTCTCAAAAAAATACAAATCCTCAACTCATGCTCCCATACCAACAGAAGACAAATCAACTTCGAGCTCAGCCATTTCCAAATCCTAACAATAAGAATCCTCAAACTATTTATATGGTAGAAGGACAACAATTTCCTACCTATATGATTGTTCCTCTCAACGATGTACAACTCAGATCTGGTAGAGTTTTAGAAAAACCTTCTATAGACATTCAAGAGCAAGATACCTCCGAGGAGGACTCTCTTCAAGTCAATAAGGGTTCTGAGGAAGAATCTCTTCAAAATTCAAAAATTCAAAAAGAAAAAGAAAAGCTAACATCCACAACTCCTATAGTTGAGCAACCTGTATCTTCATCTACACCTCCTTTTCCGGAAAGACTACAAATTGATAAGGGGGTGAAAAAACAAATCTTGTTGCCTAACTATGACTTTCTAGATGAATTGAAGAATGTTTGTATCAAGATTCCATTGCTACAAGCCATTCGAGAAATTCCTATTCTAGCAAAAACCATAAAGGAGTTGAGTTTCAAAAGACCAGGAAGGAAGCTAAAGGACACAAGAAGAATCCACCCGGTAGGAAAGATTGCAGACATTATGATGGGAAAAATTACCATGCAGAAGTATGTAGATCCAGGAAGTCCAATTGTCAAGACACATATAAATGGGATAGAAATTCCAAACACATTGATTGACTTAGGGGCTGCTATCAACATTATGAGTAGACAGACTATGGAACAGTTAAAACTTCCTAACCTTCTTTTTACACCTACCTTATTGCAACTTGCAGATCGATCGGTTATTAAACCAGATGGTGTATTAGAAGATATTTCAGTCTCCTTAGATTCTTGGGAATATCCAATAGACTTTATGATTTTGACTCCCAAAAGTAATCTAGGAGGACATCCAATTATCTTAGGAAGACCTTGGCTGGCCACAGCTGATGCTTTTATTAGTTGTAGATCTGAAGACATGTACATTTCTAATGGTAATTCGACAAAGAAATTCAATTTGTATCCTCCTGCAAGAGCAATTACAGAAATAGGAGACAATGAATGGGTCGATGATGAGAACACTATACAAACTGTCTTTACCATTTCTGAAATTAGTGAGGATAGTCAAATTCTGAACACATTAGAAAATTTTGAGATAACTTCAGAATATGACCCCACACAATTTCAGTTGGAATCTGACATAGAATATTTATCATCAAGACAAATGTCTCTTTACTCTATGGAAGAATTTGGTAATTCTGTTTTTGAGATTTTTCCAGAAAAGACATTGAATATCAATAAACATCTGGAGAAGTCACAACAAGAAGAACTAACTAGAATATTGCAAAAACATTCTACTGCATTTGCATGGGAGTATACTGACATGAAGGGTATTGATCCTAAGACTTGCATCCATCATATCTATATTGAGGAAAACAGTAGACCAATCAGACAACCTCAAAGAAGGATGAATCCAAATCTTATGGAGATAGTGAAAGAAGAGCTCCAAAACTTCTCAATGTAAACTTCATTTATCCAATTTCAGATAGCCGATGGGTTTCTCCTTTGGTTATAGTACCTAAAAAGAATGGTAAATGGAGGGTATGCATTGATTACAGGGAATTGAACAAAGCAACTTTGAAGGATTACTTTCCTTTGCCTTTTATCGATCAGGTATTAGACACATTAGCAGGTAAAAAGTACTTTTCATTTTTGGATGGTTTTAGTGGCTATAATCAAATTCAGGTAGCACCTGAAGATCAAGATAAGACCACATTTACTTGTCCATGGGGAACTTTTGCCTATCGAGTACTTCCTTTTGGGTTATGTAATGCACCTGCAACATTCCAAAGAGCAGTACTAGGAATTTTTTCTGATCTAATCCATGATTGTGTAGAGGTTTATATGGATGATTTTACAGTTTATGGTAATTCATTTGAAGAGGCATTAGAAAATTTGGAAAAAGTTCTTATAAGATGTAAAGAAACAAACCTTTCATTAAGTCATGAAAAATGCTTTATGATGTTTACTAAAGGGATTGTTTTAGGACATCATATTTCAGGAGATGGGATTAAGGTTGATAGATCAAAAGTTGAAGTCATATCCAAGTTACCTATTCCAAATTGTCAAAGAGATGTTGGAAGTTTTCTAGGATTTACTGGTTACTATAGAAGATTTATAGAAAACTTCACTAAAATAGCATCTCCACTCTTCAAATTGCTTACAAAAGACTGTGAATTTAAATGGGATCCTGATTGTCAATCAGTTTTTGAAACTTTGAAAACAAGAATATCTGAAGCACCTATCTTGAGAGGACCAAATTGGAAACTTCCTTTCCATATTTCTACAGATGCTTCAGATACAACTCTTGGAGCTGTGTTGGGTCAAAAGATTTAATTCCTTATGCCATTTATTACACCAGTAAAAATTTGACTCCCACAGAGTTGAATTATACTGTGACTGAAAAAGAGTTCTTAGCTGTTGTTCATGCAATTAATAAGTTTAGACATTACATAACAGGTTATGAAACTTTTATTCATACTGACCATTCTGCAATTAGATATTTAATGAATAAACCTGTTACTAATGGCAGAGTGACAAGATGGCTTTTACTTTTGCAAGAATTCAATATTACTGTGTTGGATAGACCAGGAAAACAGAATACAGTAGTTGATTTCTTGTCTAGGATTCAGAATGCTAAAGAAGATTCTCCTGTAGAAGATAAGTTTCCTGATGAATATTTGTTTGCAGTAACTATTAAGACCCCTTGGTATGCAGATATTGCTAACTATTTGGTTACAGGGAAACTACCTTCACATTTATTTCCAAGAGAAAAACGAAAAATTATTCAAGAGAGTTCAAGATATTCATGGATTTCTAACGAATTGTTTAAAACAGGGCCAGATCTTGTGATCAGAAGATGTGTCAGGGAAGATGAAATGCCTGATATTCTTAAGGCATGTCATGATGAACCATGCGACGGACACTTTGCGGACAAAAGGACGGCCTATAAAATCCTTTCCTTGGGATATTATTGGCCTTCTCTCTTCAAAGATGCAAAACAATATGTCAAAAGATGTGATAGCTGCCAAAGAGTAGGGAAACCTACCCTTTCAAATGAAATGCCATTACAAACACAGGTACTCATTGAACCCTTTGAAAATGGGCTTTAGATTTCATTGGACCGATTAATCCACCATCTAAGCAAAAGAAGTATATATTGGTTTGCACTGATTATGTTACTAAATGGGTAGAAGCTAAAGCATTAGTATCTGCTACTGAAAATTCAGTTGTTCATTTTCCTTATGAGGATATTTTTACTCGCTTTGGTGTTCCAAGAGAAATTGTAACAGATCAGGGGAGCCAATTCACATCAAATTTGGTGGAGAAGTTGATGGAAGAATACAAAATCAAGCACAGAATATCTACTCCTTACCATCCACAAGAAAAATGGTCAAGTGGAGTCCACAAACAAAGTTCTTGAAAGTATCATCACCAAAACTGTTCATCTACATAGAAGAGATTGGGCAGAAAGGCTTCCAGAAGCCTTGTGGGCCTACAGAACTACATGGAGGAATACAACAGGACATTCTCCCTAAGAACTTGTTTATGGGAAAGAAGTCTTGCTCCCCATTGAGTTCCAAGTCAAGACCTTCAAGATAGCAGTTCAGTTGGGAATGGACTTATCAGAAGCCCAAAAGCATAGAATGGAGCAGTTGAATGAGCTAGATGAGATCATACAAGAAGCAATTCTAAGAACTGATCTAGTTCAATATCAAAGAACTAAGTGGCATGACAAATATATCAAAGAGAAGAAGTTTCAAGAAGGAGATTGGGCATTGTTATTTGACTCCAAGTTTAAAGATTTTCAAGGGAAATTTCAGACTCATTGGCTTGGGCCATATGAGATTGACAAGATCTTTAACAATGGAGTTGTAAGAATCAAGACCATTGATGAGTTTCACACTCCTCTTATAGTGAATGGCCATAGATTGAAAGTTTATCATAAGCCACTCTCTAAAGAGGATTTTGTCAAGTTGTTTCAGGAAAGTTCTGCAATCAGGCTGGTACAGAAGAATTCTTCTTCTCCACCAGCCTAGCTTTTGTTTTTCAAGTTAAAAAAAAAAAAATGGTATAAGCCTGAAAACCAATCATTGATTGGCAGTCTTATACAGAAAATATGGGGTGAAAATCAGGGACACCTGACACTCTATATTTTCCAAAAAAAAATCTGTCTTTCATTTCATTTTATCTCACCACCCACTCCATTTCATTCTACTTCATTTCATTTCATTTCATTTCATTTCACTTCATTCCACTTCATTTCATCCATTCCATCAATAAAAATATTTTTATGACCATTTCCACTTGGTCATTTGTCATTTGTTCATTTCTATTTCAGCCAAGTAATAGCTGTGTCAGTTTCCGCAGCTGACATCTGTTTCCGCAGCTAACTCCAGTTTCCGCAGCCAGAAGCAGATTCCACAGCCACTACTACTCTGTTTTAAAAAAGAATGTACAGTTAGTTGTTATTTTCATAAATTATGAAATAAAATGCAGGAGAGAGGATCAATGGAACATTCAAGACACTAATGAAGATCAATCAGTTGAAGACCAAGGGAAAAAGCAAGGATTCCAAAGGTATGAATAAATTTTATTTCAAATAGTATCGAAAAACACATTTTTATGTAATTTTAAACTATGAGCTCTACCCATAATGCGCAATGATTATATTGACAGTCCCGTAACCTTCCACGATCTCTATGTTATCCTCTTGCATTTATTCACAAACGGTTTCATCATTGAAATTCCGACTCTCACTCATGTTCAAATATTCCACCGTAGATAATGATACGTATTTGAGTTGACAAAGGACTCTTACAAGCCGCATAACTTCATAATCATTGATTGAAACGTGTTCATATTTATGACACATCCACCAAAAATTCAAAATGCGGCCGAATGCATTATACTTTGTTAACCTCTTTGTCATTTCTCTGTTGTGTTTACAAAACCCCACTCTACTCATTCTCACTCTCTGTTTCATTCCATTCCGTTCCTTTTGCTCACTCTCATTCCCGTATATCCACCCACAGTCTTATTCCATTCTGTTTATGGTGCTCATTTCCGTTTTGTGATAACATCCCCACAGTATTGTGCTAGATTCTGTGTATTCCATCGTTCCATTTCCACTTAAAACCCTCACAGAGGCAAGCCTGTGAAGCACATAGAAGTAAAATGGGAAAATTATTAAGGGCAGAGCCGGAAGGACCGAAGTTTATAGAGGGATTTCCACAAGCAAAAGAGATGTTGAGGAAAGCTAAATGGCTGCGTTTTATTCAGAAATTCAGGGGTTACCACAGAGAAGTTACAAAAGCGTTTACAAGATCATTTAATGGCTCGGAAGCAGAAGTGGGAGACCTCAAGTTTTTGGTCAATGAAGCATCAATAGCAACAGCCACAGAGCTTCTTCAGGAAGGAGAACGTTGGTTCAAAAATAAAAGTATCAGTGATGAGGCATGGAGAACAATCCTCCGAAATCAAGGTATGGATATCACTTTTTTCAAAAGAGGAATCCCTGTGCATGCAATAAAAGATGAATGGGCCACTTTATTACTCATTGTTCAGAAATTTATCACATGTGAAGGCCGTTTTGGCTCTATGTACATGTATCATACTAGGCTATTGATGAATTTTCTTGAAAACCAAACTCTCAATCTTCCTTATTTCCTATTCAATAGCTTGAAGAAAATGGTTGTGACTGTGCAAAAACACCTAGGAGATGTAGAGCCTCATCTGTATCACCATGGGCTTATAAAAATTCTGATTGAAAAGGAGCTAAAGGAAAGAAAAGATACATGGGAACAATTCCTAGTTAGAAACTTCTTTGAAGAACCTTAGGAAATTCCTGAAGGTAGTCCAATTAGAAGGAGTAGAAGAAAGAAAATGAATGTTGAAACCCAAGTTGCTCCTACACAGGAAATTCCCGCAGCTAGCACAACAAAAAGAAGTAGAAGGAAAAGAATAGTAGATGAAATCCAAAATACTTCTACTACTACTATAAAGAAAACTGATAGGGAAGAGAGATTGGTAAAATGGAAGAAGAAGGAAATCAAAACTAAGAAGCCAATAATACCAAAAGGGAAAGAAATTATTGAGGCTGTCCATAAAACTCCTTCTTCTGAAGAAGAAGATCACCAAATTCTATCTGAAAGATTAGTTTTTCTTCAAAAACAGTCATCTCTATTCAAGAAGGCAGAGACAAGAAAACAAGAACAAAAGAGTAGTGTACCACAGCATGTGAGGAGAAGCAGCAGGCTTAAGGGAAAATTGAGAAAAACACAAATTAAGGGTCCTCATTTCATTGATTTGGGTGAGGAGAGATCTGAACAGTCTCCAACTGACCATAGTCCATTTCAGTCAGTTAGTGAACCTGACTCCTTTCACTCCCAATCAGACAATGAGCATACTCCATCTTATTCTCAGCAAAATATTGATGTAAGTTCTCCTTGGCCAGATTTTGAACATAATTCTCCCTTGCAGCACTTTGGGGACAGCCCAATGAAAAAGACACCGGAAATAGACCCCAAACAGCAGAAGGTATATGACTATATAGAATCCTTGGAGAAGGCAGCCACAGGCCCAAGTACCTCTTCTATTCAGCCTCATACATTGCAGGATGATTTAGTTCAGTCATTAAAACAGAAAATTTTTGAACTGGAGCTTTTGAATCGGCATATCAAAAATGAAAATGAAACACTCAAAGAGCAAGGCAAACTGGACAAGATCATCCATGACAATACTATGTTACATTTGGGTATTTGGCAAAAGAAGAATAAGAAGTTAAAAAGGAAATGCCAAAAATTGAGCAAAGCACTTGTGAATATCAAATTCAGGTGCTTAATGAAGAAACCCAGAATGATGGCAGTACCAAAGAAGAAGAGAAGGGGGTTGGATGTGCTGGCTGAAGTATCAAGGCACATGAACTGAACAAAGAGTATCAAAATTTTGGCTGCATGAGGACATGCAACACCTTCACAGTGGGGGTATGTTGAGTCCCGAATTTGCATCTTTTCCATACACTTTTCCATACCTTTTTCACTCACCTAAACCTCCAAAAATTGTCAATATCATGTGCAAAAGGGTATCTAACATGGTTTTTAATTATGTTTTTGTGTTTTCTATTTGATCTAGATTTTGTTCATACAGCTGCGGAATCTTGCCACTTTCCGCAGCTGCTGCAACTTTCCGCAGCTATTTTGTGGAATTATATGCTACAGGTGTCTACAAGGGAAACGAGCCACATGGGCAGGCTAGGAATGACGTGGACATGGTTCGTGTCCTACTGGTTCAAGCAAACTCGTCCAAAGAAGCCGCGGTCAAAGCCGTCCACGTGGAAGTCAACTATGTAGTTTCATGTCGGCCGGACTCTGTTTCGTGGCAAATAAACATCCATACGGCCGTTTCTAAGCTTGCGGAGGTTAAATCGACATCTGTGCAGAGCTCTGGAGTTGAATTCAAGCATCCACCTTCCGTAGATCCACTTTCCAACACGGCCATACTCCTATATCCATGGACAGAGTGGTCTACGTGCTCCCTGTCATCATGAACTTTAGGAAACAGTTACAGTTTGCTGTTATATATAGAGTGTTTGCATACGCACGTAGAGTTAGTTGATCATTGTTAGTTGATAGTTGATGTGCGTACTCTGTTATGTTTGCTTTGTAGTGATTACGCTGCCTTGAGCCGTAATACTACCAGCCTGTAATGAACTGCTTTTTAATATGAGAAAACTCTGTTTTTCAACTTAATTCGTGTTTGAAGATCGTTACCAAAGCTGTGTAGAGGGCCCCTGCTCAGCCAAGGTTCTGTGTATTAATGTATATATTTCTCATTTCATTTCTTTAAAAAGTCATTGTATCATAATCCATTACATGTTCATATTTTGTAGTTGTTTCATTTCTGTTCATACATTTCCATAATTTCCATTTTATTTCTGTCATTCATGTTTTTATGATTGTTAATCACTGATCAGTTTTCTTGTGCAGGTTTTAGGTAGACAGCCCGGGCATTTTCATAGTATTTTGGCTAATGACATGAAACTAACATTGTTCTGCTGCTAGTTTGCTTTTCATAGCTTTTTTTTAACTTCATTCTTGCTTTGTACACTTCAGTTTTGCTTATCTGATTCAGTAGTTAAATTTAGATATATTAAGCTGCTCATAGCGTCTTCAGTTGCCTCCGAAAGCCACAGCTGGACTGATGGTGAGGGACTGCATTATGAAATGTGTAGTTTAGTATTAGTTTTTTTTCTGCAAATTTAGATATATTAAGCTGCTCATAGCATCCTCAGTTGCCTCCGAAAGCCACAGCTGGACTGATGGTGAGGGACTGCATTATGAAATGTGTAGTTTAGTATTAGTTTCTTTTTCTGCAAACTTAGATATATTAAATCATGTATGACATCTTCAGTTGCCTCCGAAAGCCACAGCTGGACTGATGACGAGGGATTGAATCATGTGTGTATGGTTTAGTATTAGTTTACTTTCTGCGAATTAAATATCAGTTACACAAGTTGTTTATGATTACTTCCGCAAGTCATAGCCGGTCTAATGATGAAGGGTCAGAAAATGAATTGATGTAATCTGATTTAGATTTATTTCATTGCAATTTTGAATTTCCATAAGCGTAGTTTCTTTTGTGTTCAGTTGGCAGCAAGAATAGTTTAGTTTTCATGTTCACTAGTTTCCTGTTTTGATTCATTAGATTAGCAGCACCTTTTCATTTCAGCAATACACTTTTACTTTCTTTCAAGTCTTGTCATTGTAATTTCAATTTGCTTTTAAAGTTTCAAGATTGGTAAATCATTATAGGGGATATCACTTCCTTGAACAAATATAACCAAACTTGTTTTTCATTTTAGAATTTCAATTTCACTTTAGAAAGATCAAAAACGACAAAAGTTAAGAAATAGGTTATCTTGCACATATAGTGCGCCGCACTTCATCAGCTTACGATTCCCGGATTGACAAATTAAATGCAGCGATTTAGGACACACTAAATTGACCAAACATAGGTGTCATGTCATTATAGTTTTAATGTTGTTTGTTTGTCATGTTGGTTTTATTTTTAGCAAAGTGATCATTGGAAATAATGCATCGAGAAAAATTATAAAGCTCCATGGGGAGTATGTTTGCTTTTCAGTGGTTTTTCTTAGGTATAGGTGTCATTGAACACTGAGGATAGTGTTTCTGTAACTTTCCTGGTTGAAAGTCCATGTAATAAAAGTTAATAACAACAAAATAATAACAATAGTTATGGGACACTTATTCCAAGTTGAATGTTGGGAAAAACATCCTAGTGTGGGTGTTCATTTGGCTTATAATGGATAGGGAAATTGGAAAAGGAAATGGCTACCGCTTTGGAAAGGAAAAGTGGCATTAATTGGCATTTTATTTATGAAAATAATGGAAAATGGGAGAAAAGGAAGGTGAAAGGCCACAGGTTGCATGTGAGTAGTAAAATGAAGGAAAACAATGGAAAATGGAGAAAATGGAGACCTAATTGACAAAAAGAATTTAAAGGATCAGTTGGTACCTTTTTTTGGTTTAATTTTGGAGCTCTCTCTCTCACTCATGGACACTTAGATTTTTCTTGGACCATTTTAGCATTGGATCAATAAAGGAAAGAAGGCAAGGAGGAAGAAGAAATCAAGCAAGGAAGAGCAGGATCAAGCAGCTACAGTGGGATTCTTTACAAGTATCGATTTGCATGTGTGTTTTCCTTGCCAGATTTGGAATGCATGGTGTTGCATGTGTGTTCTTGGTTCTTTTTCTTTCATTGGCATGGGTTTTTCCAAGTGTGATAGTGTTTTTCAGCCTAGCCTTTCCATTTACGAATAGCCATGGTGCGATGGGGTTCTCATGTTTTGGTTGAGCTTGATTGCCAGATGGATTCAAATCTGAGTGAGGTGGATCTATGAATGAAAGAACACATGGCCTAGTAACCCCTGAACCAAATGTGGGTTGCGGTAAAGCCATATTTTTTGTTTCCTCGGTGGGCCTAGGAATCCTCGACCGGTGAATGGCAGGATGTATGGTAAATCCTAGAGGAGGGTTCTCTTCATCTAGCTTAGGAATCCCAGGATGGGATATATGGCAAATCCTGGAGAGTAGAGTCTTAGTTAGGGCCTAGTAATATGATATGGATTGTGGTAAACAAGAGAAACTAGGAGACAGAAAATTTCCCCACTATGTAGGTTGAGAAATCCGGTGGAATCCATGCTTTTCACTGGCCTAGTGATCTTGTGGAGATCATGGTAGAGCCTATTATTACATGTTTATTGTTTTGGCCTAGTGATCCAATTAATATTGTGGTAAATTTGGTTTCTATTAATGAGGTTGAGGTGGTTTAGCCTTGAGAAGAGTTTGTTGGTTCATTTGTTTTGATTCCCGCATTCATGTATGGAATATGGAATGAGGGTGATTGGCTGAAGAGTTATTTGGCTCATCCAATCTATGGTCGACTAGAACATGGTAGTCCCATACTGGGTTTCCTTTTTCATTCATGAATAAGTGTTCCTTTCCTTGGTAATTTATGTGAATGTATTGGATTCTATGTAGAATTTACAGTTGTTATAACCTCAGTATTTTTGTTGTTTATAGTCTGGTTATGGATGTTCTTATGACAGTGAAAATGTATGGTTCTCATCATGTTTTGATTTGTAAATGAATGAGCAATGAAGATATGACTTAATAGATGATAATTTTGTTAATGATATAAGGGAACAATGCTTCTTAGAGATTCTTAGATAAGTATGAGACCCCTATGCTTAGATTTGTTGTTTAAACTTGTAGATTACATATTTTTTACATGTTTAACGAAATGCATGTTATGGATAGTATGGGTCCAGTTAAGTCCTTATTCAATTAATTGAATTTGTATCATTATTATGTTGTTATCTTTCATTCCTGAAAGTGTCATGGAGTTTTTGGTAGATATCTGAGCCCTAGTCCTAAAACATGGCACAGAAATTGGGGTTGTGTATTCAGAACTACTGGGAAAATTCCCTAGTTGCATGTATAACCATGTTGTGTGAATGACTAGAGGTTTCTAGTCTCCTACATACCCATGTTGTGCGAGTGACTATGAAATATTCCCAAATGGGAAAAGCGAGAATATAGTGAAAAATGCTAGAACAAATGTTTAAATCATCATTTAAAAGATAGAGGCCAATATGGAGACCTTTCATATGTTATAAAAACAAAAAATATGTATAAGAAAAGGCCCATAAGATACACAACAAGAAAATACAAGCCTCCAATGGAAAAAATCCTCAAGGTGAGGTGCTACAAATATATAGAAAAGTTGGAAGACCCTTACAACGTTATTTTATTAGCTCTGCAACAACAAATGATTATACATCAGATTTAGGGCTGATATCTACCTCAAAATATAGATCTATATCAGATCTAAGCGTTATACAACCTCCTTTGAAGAAACCCACAATGGTTTTCAGCAAAACACCAAGTACAAGATGTAGATCTAATATCTAAGACTACAGATCTACTGTAACATACAGATCTAGAAAGTGTGGCTCATCTGATATGATCAATACAATAGCCTCCTTAAACAGATCCTTTAAGTTAAAGGCAGATCCCCTCTACTAGAAAATTAGCTCTCCAAATGGTGTGCCAAACCACCCTACAACTCCTACAGAAATAACATAGATCTGGAAGTAAACTGTGTTGCAGTGCTAAATAACCAGTTGGCATGATGCCAAGATCTGAAAATAAGCACCATGGCCTTCAATACTATCCTCCCAATGGAAAGGAAGCCTCCTCCACTAAAAATGAGTAATGAAATGGCCTAGATCTAGATATCTAGTCTCCACTTGTTGGAACTTGCAAAAACAACCAAACCCTCAACATGATCTGCATTGTAGTTGAAGGAAAAAGTTTGGGCTTAAGCCTAATAGTGGACAATGTATAACAAACTCTCCTAAGAGGCCTCTCAAGGAAAGAGGTGGGATTCATGATCAGGAACACCTGCTAAATAATACTCTATCTCAGCTAAACAACAAGAGAAAGATATATGTCTAAATAGACCATATATTCAGAAATATAATAAACCCACACATAATGAATATGGCTGCCATTATCTTCCTTAAATAAGATATGAGCTTGAAAACCCTAAGCCCCATCCAATAATGACACTACTTCAACACAAATCATCTCCATAAAAAACTGTGTTGTCTTTCATTAATGACCACTCCTCCATGACAACATTGTTGATTTGGTCAAGGTTGGCCCAGTCAAAGTGATCCAGCCCCTTTTCACACCAATTGGGTGCTCAATTAAGCTGCCAAGATTTATCTCTTTCACATTTGGAATTTATTTATTCATTATTAAGGAGAATTATGGACCTCCATTTTCTTCTTATTCATCAAACAAAGAAGCAAAACAAAATTTAATATTCCAACTAGGTCATGGCTAATTTAGGAATATTACAATCCTCCCCTCCCAAGTGTTTCTTGTCCCCCAGCAACTATGAGGAAAAAAATAAAAATGTGGGGAACCTTTATTCCCATATGGAGCTCCAATCTTCAACCTATCATCCATACAAAATGAATCACCCTCCAGAGTGGTAATTCATAACAAAACTCCTCCCATCTACTCATGAGAGGCACCACCCAAGTGCTCAAGTTACCCAAATGGCTCATCCCATAAGGAAACAAGAGACCAAATGTACCAATCATGTATGGTCCAATGCTTTACCAAACATATGAAACATAAGAACCATGGAGAATCTCTCTCCCAAAGGACACATCCAATTCTCCCATCCTCCCTCCAATCATTCCCATAAAAATAATAAGTACATCATCAATGTATGGGATCAAAACCACGTATACACAAATGTCATTGTCCACATGAGGAATAGTATATCTCTGACACAGAAGATAATGATATGGTAAGTGTTTTTCCAACCACTTACTTGCTGCCCAAGTCATCTCACCATGGCTGAAAGTGTGAGATGTATTTGGTGCTTTTGGAAAGCACCCACAATGATACAATATCTCCCTTTGTCCTCCAAGGGAGTGTCCATGTTCATAAATGTTTGTGGTCCAAAGTTGGCCATGAAGTTTATATGGAATAATACTCTTTCTTGGAGCTATGGCCTGCATATACATGGTAAAATAATGCAAGTAATAATCAAATGAATCATTAGATACACAAGCATATTTTTCGCAAAAATTTCTCCTCATACAAATGGAGTGGTGCATAGATCTATCTCCTCTAATTAAAAAAGAGGAAAGAGGTGGCTGAATTAAATCCTTCATAGACTCATGTATCTATCCCATCTCCACTAGTTCATGAATCTCTGAAAATGCTGATTTTATTCCTCTTCAAGGCCTTCCCAAGTGTAGTACTCCATGATAGTGTTGAAAGCTTTCATAGAATAAGTATGGCTAAAAAGAAATTCTTCATTTTCCCTTTGTGAGAAATTCTCCTTGAGCTTGGAAGATCTAGATAAGAATATCCTACCATGATAATAGATGAATTCATATTGGACTAAATATCCCTCCTTTTGTAGCTGGTCATCAAGTATCATGCGTGTGAAAATATCCTTTGAATAATCCACCAATAGCTAGGATTTCCAATATGGATCGATCTTCCATGGTAATGACAGCACGATGATCTATCATAAATAATATTTTTCATATGGCTGCCTTCCTTGACATGCCATGCCAAAGGTATATGCTGAAAAGTTGTTTTCCTTCCGCCTTCTCTTCCCCCAAGGTGCAAAATCTAAAATGAGAGTGGGTGATGAAGATGTTGGGAGAATATCTCCCTCTTCCTTGAGTCTACCCAAGACTCTCGGCCTTATATCATGGCCCCCTTCTTATGTGATCCAAATATATCAATGATGCACCATGTCGAGAGAACTCTTTGTTCAATCCCCAATCAGGGGGTCTCCCTGGTGGAATGCCTCCATGTAATGAAACATCAAGGCTTAGAGCAAGATGTATATTTGAATGGACTGATTTTTCCCTTATTTCACTGTGAAAATCATGCATAAATCTCTTGAAAAGGATGGGTGTGTATGTTCCCAATCACTTGATACTAGCCCTCCTTCTCATCTCCTCCTACCTCCTGCAAGATCTCACAGTCTAAGGTGTCGTATTCAAATTCATTCAACCCATGTACACCCAACATATCCTTGGTGTCAAGAGTCTTGATCACAAAGGAATTATTTATCATAGTGTGTGTCTCCAAGGCTGAATTCAATGTTGGAACACACTTCCTCCATTGTGTTGTCTCATTTCCTATCAACATAGACACATGTTGCCCATGATCTTCATATGTAATATCCTTTGGGGCTTCTTGAAAAGATGTAAGACCTCCTCTAGTTGAAGAAATTTCTTCATCTCCATCTCCGAATAGAAGTAGATCTCCTCCTGTTGTCATAGTTCTAGAGGATCTTTCCAGTTCTTCCTCCTCCTTCTCCTCATCAATGGAGAATACCACATCATTAAGAGATCCTTTGACTTGATCTCCCTTTGAAAAAGGAACCCTCATGTCTTCTTATTGAGAATAAATTTCTTGTTGAAGTGGGGCCTTTTCCCTTGACAAAGCATGTTGCAAATATTTAACCCCCTCAAAAATGTTCTAAAACAAAGTTGGCTTCATGGATCCTTCCAACTCATGCAAAGGTTTTGATTTCTTGGGTTTGGTTTTCTCTCCCAAGGAAGTCTCAGATTGTTTCAAATCAAATATTTTCACTAACCTCCTAGTGAAATTTGCATAAGTAGATATATATACATTTCTCAAGGAAGAAGACTCAAATAAGCACCAAGCATAAGCCTTACCTTCAAGATGCAGCACTGCTACTCTAATGGCTTCCTCTTCTGAAACTTGATGAAGCTAGAAATATGTGTCTAGCTTCTTTACCCAAGCCTTGGTTGTGCTCTTGGGTGACCCATCAAAAGTAGGTAGAAAGAATCTACCCAAAGTGTGTTTCATGCAGCCTCTTCTTCTATTGTATTTTTCGGGTCTTCTATCTTCTTCAATTTGACAAAACCCTAGGAAGCTTAGATGCTCCTTGAATATTCTAGACTAAGATTCATATTCTTGGAGATAGTCACCAAGAGTCTCCTCCTTTGGTGTTTCTCCTTCTTCTTCTTCTCTTGCCAAGAATGTAGACATGATAAAATGTTGTAGATTTGATGGTGTAGCTACATGCTTACACCCATAATGTGAAAATCTGGACCTTTCTTCATGTACAAGGTCCTTTGGAGAATTTTCACATCTCTCTATCCTCATTTCTGTGATGTCTTTGCTAATACCCTAAATAGTTTGGAAAAGAAGTCTTGAGAACTCCTTCCCTTTCATTCCTCCTGATAATGGGGTTTTACCCTTTTTTTCTTTTTATTTTGTATAATCAAACTTCTGGTGTCTTCTTCTTTGATACCTCTTTTTCCTATCAGTAAGAGGCTCTCCTTCTTCAGATGACATATTGGATTTTTAAGATGCACAGGCTGTGCCAATATTATGCTCCAATACCACTGTAATATTACCAAATGGGAAAAGCAGGAATATAGTGCAAAATGCTAGAACAAATGTGTAAATCATAATTTAAAATAAATAGGCCAATGTGGATACATTTCATATGTTATAACAACAGCAAAATATGTATAATAAATGGCCCATAAGATACACAACAAGAAACACAAGCCTCTAATGGAAAAAATCCTCAAGATGAGGTGTTGCAACTATATATATAAGCTGGAAGACCCTTACAACATTATTTTATTAGATTTTCTATAGAAAATGATTATACATCAGATCTAGGGCTGATATTTGCCTCAAAATATAGATCTGTTTTAGATCTAATATTTATACAACCTCCTTTGAAGAACCCCTTAAGGGTTTTTAGCAAAACACCTTGTACAAGATGTAGATCTAAGCTTTAAGGTTGCAGATATACTGCAAAATATAGATTTGGAAAGTGTGTTTTATCTGATACAATCAATACAAGAGCCTCCTCAAATATATCCTCTAAGTGAAAGGGAGATCCCCTCCACTAGAAAGCTTAGCTCTCCAAATGGTTTGCCAAACCACCCTGCAACTCCTCCTACAGAAATAACGCAAATCTGGAAGTAAATTGCATTATATGGATGAATAAACAGTTGGCCTAATGCCAATATCTGAAAATAAGCTCAATTCCCTTCAATATTGTCCTCCCAGTGGAAAGGAAGCCTCCTCCACTGAAAATGAGCAATGAAATGGCCTAGATCTAGAGATCTAGTCTCCACTTGTTGCAACCTGCAAAACAAGCAAACCCTCAACATGATCTTTGTTGTAAATGAAAGATGAAGCTTGGCCTTAAGCTAGTAGTGGAAAATGTAGTACAAAACTCTTCCAAGTGGCTTCTCAAGGAAAGCGGTGGGATTCCCGATCAGGAACACTGTGTGCTAAACAACACTCTATCTCAGCTAAACAGCAAGAGAAAGATATATGTCTAAACAGACTATATATTTATAAATATAATAAACCCATACATAATGAATATGGCTGCCATCCTCTTCCTTAAATAAGATATGAGCTTGCAAACCCTAAGCCCCATCCAATAAAATCACTACTTTCAGACAAAGCATCTCCATCTAAAACTGTGTTGTCTTTCATTGATGACCACTCCTCCATGACATTGTTGTTGATTTGGTCAAGGTTGACCCAGTCAAAGTGATCCAGTCCCTTTTCACACCAAGGGTGAGTAATTAAGCTGCCAAGATTTATCTCTTTCACATTTGGCATTGATTTATTCATTATTAAGAGGAATTATGGACCTCCATTGTCGTGTTATTCATCAAACAAAGCAACAAAACAAAATTTAATATTTCAACTAGCTCATGGCTAATTTAGGAATATTACAGACTAGAGATTTCTAGTTGAATGGAGTTTTGATTCAAGGGCTAGCCTCTTAGGAGTTTGGGATGGCTCATGGGTGTCCTATAGAAGGTGAAGAAGGTTTGTGTAGTTGTGTGGTGTCGGTTCCACTTCCTTAAGGTGACCTAGGAGGTTGAATCAGATCTTAGTAGCCTCTCTTCACATGTTTACCCTGGTTGGTCAGTTACTTGGGTAGATGTGGGAGGAGGGTGTTACAGAGTGGTATCATAGCATGGTTCACCCCTTGTACTAGATTGGCGGTGTGTCGATCATTCATTCATGTTGGGTGCATATGTGTTATTATGCTTGTGGTCTACGTATTGATTATGGTTTTAGTCGTATCTCCATGAGAAAGTTGATGGTATCATTTATGAATGTAATTTTTGTGATTGTACGTTTGATATGTACTGGTTATGCATGTTAATTTTTGTATGTAATGTGTATGTGTGTGTGTCCTACATATGTTGTTATGCATGCATTGTGTCTTGTTGGTGTTATGATTGTCTCATCCTGCATGGTAACTGGACAATGGTTGAAATGATGTTTATATGTTGAGTTGATTATGTTTATGTCTATGTGTTTGTGTGTGTGTGTGTGTGTGTGTATGGTGCTAATTTGGTCAGTCTTGCAGTTCAAATATTCGCCCTGAATTATACTAAGGTACGTTGGTTTGTTGGTGATTTGGTTTAGCTGACATAGTATGCCTTGCAAGAATGAGACAAAGATGACTAGCAATATGGTAGACTACAAATATTCTCCCTATGAATCATATGAGAAGAATAGTGTTGGCCACTCTTCTGATTTAGCAGACACATTGTGAAGCTTGAAGGAATTAATAAGAAGTTGTAAATTTGACAATAAAAAACTCATGTGGGCACCTAAAAAACAAGGAGAGGTCAATGCAGTAATCCTTTAGATTTTTTCATGGAGTACAGACACCTAAGCCCTGGGCCTAAAAAAGTGGCACATAAATCGGGTTATAGGCTCATATCTACTGGTAAAATTCTCCAGTTGTACGCATACCCATGTTGTATGATCAATTGTAGGTTTCCATTCACACTCTTGCCCATGTCAAGGAACCAACTGGGGGGTTGATGCATCAAAAGGGCTGGTGTATTTAGGGTTTAACCTCCTGGGAGGCCAGGGTGGCTCATGGGTGTCCTGTAGTAGGTGCAGAAGGTATGTGTAGTTGTGTGGTGTCGGTTCCACTTCCCTAAGGTGACCTAGGAGATTGAATCAAATCATAGTAGCCTCTTGTCAAATAATTCAAAAATTATTGTAGATAGGTTCCAAAGAGTTCTAAATTAAATTTGCAAAAAATGAAGCCATACCTACTACATTGTAACACTTTTTTTTCATTTTGGACATTGTATATTAAGGAAAATTGGCCTAAGAATACATATATGAAAAGGAAAATCTTAGTCAAGATTTCAAATTTCAAATATTCTAGACAACTTTTTCTTGGAATATATTTCTTAGTTTTGAACCATTTTGGAGATAACATCATATGCTCATTTCATCCAAGAGTAAATTAAATGAAAAAGTTACAAGTTCTCATCTTTAAAATTATGTAGAAAATGACTAGAGTAGTGTTGGAATCATGATTTCCATTACACCAGAACCTGCAGGTATTAGTTAATGGATCCACAAGAGGCGGTTAAGCACATGTCATGAAACACATGGGGATAATTGTTTTAACCAATATCCAACAATCTACCCCCTGGCATGATCTGGGTGTGATTAAGACTCAAGACCTTTGGCTCTAATATCACATGTTGGAATCATAATTTTCGTTACACCAAAACCTACATGTATTAGTAAATGGACGCATCGCCATAGTTAATGGATCCATGAGAGGTAGTTAAGCACACATCATGAAACACACAGGGAGCATTGGTTTATAGAATGTCCAACAAGTAGAATATCATTGATTTGAAGGTTTATCGATGGTTAGAGATGGAAATAATAGCACCACTAGAAAATATTCTATTAGTTATGTAACAGACTATTGATGCCTTGAAAATATGTGCAATAACATCAATGAAAACCACTCGGTCGGGGACTTAAAAATCGTCCCTTATCTGTTTGAGATAGTGGCTCCGACTATATTTATGGGACCATTTTCCCAATGCAATATAATTTGGTGGATGGGTAGTATTTTAGATGACTGTGACCTTGTGAATGGTAGTGACAACAAGTTTAAAGAAAATATATATACCTATCTCTATCCTAGAGTTAATTTTCTTTCTGTTATATCTAATTTAAAAAGATGATCTTTCAATGAATGCAAATGAATAATTAACAAACACTTAGAGAAATTTAAAAAAATTTAAGATAATTTATTTGATTAAATAGTTAATAAAATCAATTGATTAAGTGTATATTGCATCTATTTATTGCATGTATTGAATATGTATAAAAAATGGCAATAAAACATGTTGAGAAGTGACTTAATGCTAGATTGTTTTAAAAAAATACATATGAGAAAACATTATAAGGAAAATAAACTATTTCTCATTTGAAACAGAATATCAACATAAATATACAAGTACCATATATATCCTAACTCTACTCATCTGAAAAATAGTCTCTAGTCCAGCATTTTCTATTAAGAAAAACTTTAAGAGTACAAAAGTGCAACTTCTGTAAAGTCTTCTTTTCAAAAGTTAAGGACTTTTTCTTAAAAGATATGAAAGGGTTTTTATAATAAAATAAAAAGTAAAAAAATAGAAATTACACAAATATTTGAGGAGGTTTAAATAACTCTCCTTAAATTAAGTGAAATAAAAACAGAAACAGATTCTGGTGGGATGATTCGCTTAAGGATTCCATCATTTTCTCTTTTTCCATTCGTTATTTCAGATGAAGGATGTCGATCATAGGTTAAAACTCATGAGGTTAGCCTGGCCTGACACGCAGATTTCTTGTATAGACCGCATCTAATAGTGTAGGCATCATGTAAGAGGAAGTGTCGGTTACACATCGCAACATTATCCATTGGCTATGTGGCTTGACCAAGTGCTTCCAATACATTTCATAGTCGAGCTTCTCCAAATTTTTTATGCTTTATTCCTTCATCTTGGACATTTCTTTCCACTGTCTTATTAAATATTTTACAATGGGTAGAGAACCTGGAGGGAATTTATCAATCATTTTAGCAGTAATGAAATTTTGGCTAATTGTTTCAACAATGTTTTTGGCAACATCTCTAGCTCTGCAAATTTCCCTTTCAGCTTGTTTTAACTGTATGTCCCAATTAGTAAATAAGATTTATTTTTTATAATCTTCAATCCTGGGAACATTGGCCTTTCAGCCTTCAATGGTATCTTTCTAGGTGACATATTGGGATATTTTCTCATCAATTTCATCAAAGCTGATCTTCTGGTTAGCTACTCGATTCACAGTGAATCGCTCTTTTACATAGTTCAATAATGTTAGATAATGTTTGGTAGAAAAAAACTTGTTTTTGGGCCAACAAGGTATTTAGTTCCAAATATTCCTTCTTGAAATCATCTACTTTAGGATTATATTTCAACTATTCAACATTGAATTGCAGTTGGTGTATCTGAGTATCTTTAACACCAATTTCTAATTGGTTCTGTAGCTTTAATTGATCCAATCTTTGTTGGAGTTGTGACACTTGTGCTTGTAATTGTTGATTGTTGTGACACTTGTGCTTGTAATTTTTTATTAATAATTTTCTTCTCTGCTAGAAATTACAACTCTAATTGAAGGATCCTTTCATCCTTTTCTTTGACTAATTACTAAAATTCAGTGGCTTTTTCAATGGTGGCAGGTGCATATGCCCTTGCAAACTGAGTCAATCGTGTTGTATCCTGAGATGGATCTACTTGTGATTCCTTCCAAACTACTTCCATAGAGACATCCACAGGAACGCGAATTTGTGATTTCTTTGTTCTTCTACTTTTTCTCTGCATGCTCATGATAGTTTTATGCCTGGGGGTGTAAAATATATCCAAAGGATGTATTTCCTAAATTTTCAACACAATTTTTGATGTAGGGTAGGCCGGGATAAATTATACTTCCTTTGTGTTAAATGATTTTTTAGTTGACCTAGTAGTAAATGGGTTCTAACTTTTACCATGAGGTGTTTCTATTTTTTGTTGATGATCAATGATCATCACTTCTTGGTCTCCTTTTAGTTGTTGATAAAAAACTTTCCAGACTTCATCTAAGTCACTTGGAAACAAAGGATCTTTGGTTTGAGTTACAAAAGACTTATCTTCTTTTGTTTCGCTAAGGACTTCAGTATCCTTAGGGGGTTTTTCATTTCCCTGTTTTCTCTTTTGTTGTTCCTTCTATAAGATAGGTTGGGATACCTCCAGTATGTTTAGAGGAATCACTTCAAATATTCTATTTCTGTAATGCTTTAATTTTGAAAGTTTCTTAGGATTGAGGCGTGATGTTGCTAATTTCTCCACTATAGAATAAGTATCAACTGACTCAAACAAGTCATCAAAATCATCATCTTCCTGGGAAAATGGCCTGAATTTCACTTGAGTTGTGAAATTGAATGAAACTTGGTTTGGGTCATATTGCCTGTTAGAAATTGTAAATAATTTCAAACATTGGATTTTATTGATTTCTAAACCTACATGTTTGAAATTTTCTAATGCATAGACACCACAGTGAATAGGAAAAGAGGGCATTGAAACATTATTTTCTTCTTCTAAAACCTTAGTCAGTCCATGACCCACAGTGTGATAGGAAATTTCTCTTGTGAGAAGTTTATCTAGAACATATAATGGTAGGACATGTGGTCAGGCTAATATCCTACAAACTGTGACATAAGTGAAAAATTATCCCCCAAACCATTTTCCAATGGAGGTGAAGTATGCTTGAGCTTCTTTGGAAAATTTGGGGGCCTTTTCATAAAATAATATTGAAAGAGTGGGAGCATAAATCCATGGCAGATCTTGTAGAAATCAATTTCATATTTTGATTCCCATATAATAATATGATCATTATGGATGGGACTATGGTCTTGGGTAGTCCATTTCCAACCCATGGTTGAAAAATCTAACGTAAAACACACTGCATCCATAATGTAGGAACTCATATAAAATGGGGGAAGGATTTTAGATGAAAAGGAATGATTATTTTTGTATTCAAGTATCTGGGTAGCAATATTATTTGACAAAATGGTTCCCCAATCCATGATATAAGAGTCTATAACAACATCGATAAGGGGAACCCATTCAATAGAGAATTTAGTGGTATTGGGTTGGTCAAAAAGACTAGACATCATAGTAGAAATATAACAATAGGGACCAGCAAGTGAATAAGTCAAATACATACCCTAATCATCATGTTTTCCTTGTTAGGGTTGCTCCTCCATTGCTTTATGGGGTCTGATTGTAGCTCATTCTCCTTGGTGAATTGTGCTAGGAAATTTTTATCATACACCTTCTCAGGGTCTGGAATGTGGTACATTTTCTTCAAATCTTCGGCTTTGAACGACCCTATCATTGTACCTTTGATTTTGAGGAAAGTTCTATCTCCAATTTTGAGGTTTTCAACATTCCATTTTACCATATTTGTATATGGTAAAATCTTGGGACGTGTCGAAATTTGGTGCAGAAAAGAATTGGCGACGTCTGATATAGTAGCTTATGAAGAATAAAAAGCATCTGTAGTATATTTTCTCTCAAACCTATGGGGTTTCTCATCTTAAAATAATCTATACATTGCTTCCCAAGAAGAAAACCGCTCTTTGATGCGCATGTTGTATCTATGACTAAGGGGGGCATCTTTGTTACTTCACTAGTAGAAGCTGCAGGAGTAGGGGGAGCCATGGGTTTTTTGAACTTCTTTGCAGCCTTAGACATTTCTGAGGAACTTTGCTTATTTGGACTTTCCTACGAAATAATAAGAAAAATAAGTAAAAAGGGGAATCTTGTCACAAATAAAAGAGTAGTGTAACAATAATAGAAATAATGGTAAAATAGAACTTGGCACGCAGATAATATAAAAATCTAATTCTCTTGCATTCAAATCATATTTGGAGGCTCAAGCTGTTAAAATCATTAAGTTATGGCATTAATGGAAAGTGTGGGTTCACGTGCCCGAGTAGAAATATAAACATTTAAATAAGATATTTTCACATCACAGATCCATTTGTGTGTGAATTTCTTGAAAATGTTGAATACCTACTTCTTGTCCATTGCGATCAATTCCTTTTCGCACATATAACTCTATTTAATTCAGAAGATTTAAAGTTTTTCGAAGGCTTCAAAATTTAGCGGGGGAAAAGAAATTATGAAATTTGCAATGCAATATCACAATCGTGATTTCAGCGAAATTAGATATTGTACAGAAGTGGTTATTAGTGAAAGTGCGATGTGATGGCATGTATCACATTCAAGAAATGAAAACAGGGGGCAGATTAAATGTTGGCATGGTGGAAATGCGATTTTTGATTCATTACATGGAAATGGCAGGTCCTGTTGGGGTTCCTAAGTTTTGATAGATTGGCTAACCAAAAGAAAAGACAACATCAGAACCAATATTTAGAGTTCCAGGATCTAGTTCTCCTATTCTCAGAGAGGGATCTCTCAAATTGTTTGTTTTGCAAATATTTATCTTGTTTTCTTTTAAGTATTTATTTTATACTAGTTATTAAGTGCAGGTGTTTTTTTGGTTTGTTTGTTTGGTTGAATTGGTATAGCAAAACATGAACTGTCTAGGTAGTATATATAGAAAGAAGAAGTGTCAGGTTCATTGGGCAATGGAGTCAAGAGGAGGTTTATGACAAACTCATCAATGGATATGTGATATCAAAGGGGAAATATAACTTGGCCACAGGATCCTTTAGTTTTTTGAATGAGATGGACATCAATGATTTGAAAGAGATTTTGAATTCTCAACAAAGGGAACTTAAAGACATAACTTGAACAAGAAAGAGGTATTTTATAGACAGGGCTAACCATGAATTCTAAAAACCACACTTTAAGAAAATGATGACTTCAAGACAACTTTTAAAATTAAATCTAAGATTCGGGAGCACATCCTATTTCCTCAAAGATTTTACTTCAAAGGATTTAGAAAAAATAAAAGACTCACTGGTAATTGCAGTCATAGAAGAGGGAACACCTAACACATCTATGATCAAAACTGTAAAGACCTTTAAAACAATTATTCAAGCAGGGACAAAGGGTATGATCGAAACAGACCTCCTTAGCTAACTATAAACAATGGTACTTCAAAGGGATACTTCAAAAATAGTTTTCAAGTGGCAGCAGAAAAGCAGGGAAAGCCATAAATCATGCTGGAACCTACGATTTGAAATATTTGAGAAATAAACAAGCATAAGGGTTGAAAAGAATGATTAAAGATTATAAAATGCCTCAGCAGAAGAAAACATAAAACAGTGAAGGATAAACAGGTCTAAGGTGCTTCCAAGAGTCATTTCTTAGCCTAAACTTTTCATCCTACTGTAGCAAGAATTTCTGAAACATAATGAAAACAGGAAAAACAATAGACAGTTCAGAATACATCACCTATAGCCAGGCTCAGGGATCCAATGATAGAGCCTTATCGAGAACAAGCATGTCAAAACATAATCGAGCTTCCAGGACTTCAATTTCTTCTTCAACTTCAAACAGACTATGTATTATTTCAAAGAGTTTCAGTGTTACAACTAGTGACCAACCAACCCTTTACAATGTGTTCCTCAAGGATATTTTATAAGAAAATTAGGAGGTGGAAGAGTTCTTACGGTTGAAGTGTAATTAATTTTATACTAAATGCAACTCCTAGCCTTGAAAACCATGCAAGGCCTAAGGAAGGAATGCATTGAATTACAACTCTATTTCATTAACTATGTTTTCTGCTTTTTAGGCTTAGTGGGTGAAAAGATTGACTTAAGACACTTTCTTATCTTTACAATAACTTTACTGACAGTTTAAAATATATTCCTTTTTTTTTGTAATAACTGTCAGCTGCCTTTAGTCTTAATGTTACTCACTGAGATTTGATCTAGGTATTCCTTTGAGGCAGAGAGCCTGTAGGTGGCAATTTTAGTAGCTGACGATTCAATTAGCCCCTTTGATGTGGCATTCAAGGCTTATTTTACTGATATTTCTCTGTTTCATAAACACAGTGATTTATATTTGGATTTGTGTTTAGACTTGATTAAGCCATAATCTTCATCTTTTACACTGATACTCGTTCATTAATTAACTCTGACTGTGCTTGTTCTTTGTAGGTGCGCGGTGCGCAGAGAGTTTATTGGAAAATTTGTTTAGAAAGCCGATGATCATGACTTATCAGCCTTCTTAAACATGTAATTAACACTTCAAAACCCTTTAAGTGGTACCAAAAGCCATGAGGATCGTCATCCTCGGCCAATAACAGTGTAATCATCTGCGTGAGGATTTTATCTTGAATTCCATTAAACCTGCATAAAAACACACAAAGTTAATTAAAATCCTGTGAATTATTGGTTTAAAACTGCTTTGGAAGGTTTATGGAAGTGGTCGGGAGTTGTGAGAATGGATGAATGCAACAGTATAAGGAGCAGAAACCATGGCGGAAAATGAAACAGGGTTTAAATTTGAATTAGGGCACGAATTGAGGAATGGTGGTTTTGGGAAAACCGGCAACGGTTTTTGCATTGCATTTGGGGGGTAGGCGGTATTTTGCGGAGGGAATGCGATATGATACATCGGTCAACATGTGGCTTTTAGATACCACCTATTTCGCCCAATTTTTATGCGTTAAACTTTAGGCGCAAATATTTTGCGATACGCATCGTCAACCGTTGGATCAGAGGACCCAGATCCAACGATGCAGAAAGAATGCGATATGAAAGGTGCGTGTGCAGATGAAGCAGTGGGCCTAGCAATGACGTGTTCTTCTTTGTTGCGGAGCGGGTTCAATGGTTAGATCGGGTTAAGTCTAGATTGTCGGATCCTACGATCGGACGGTGGAGATTTTAAACATGGATCGGAGATTTCGAAAGGGGAAAGCAACAACAGATGAATGGTCAGGAGGGAAAATGGCTCGATGACCTTTGGTCAGTTTAGATCAACGGTCCAGATCTGATCAGAACCATAAAGTTAGAAAACGCAAAATAGAAGGAAAGTCGGGGTTTTACCACGGGTTTTATGCTTTGAGCGCCTGCTTGTGGGCTCGAGGACATATGAGAGAAAGGGCAAAAGGGTATAAGCCCTCGAGGGCTTAAGAATCTCATAGTGCAGAAAACTGATTTTTAGGCCAAAAACAAAGGTTTTTTAGGCCAAGTAAGGGTTCCGATAGGTGAGAGGAGGGATTTTTAAACCAAATAGAGGGAAATCTAAGGTAAAAAAAGGGGTTTAGGATGATTTAGAGGTTAAAATGAAGGTATTTTGAGGGATTTTATGAAAGGTAAAAATGGGTGAAGATGGAATTGTTTATGAGTGAAGGGAGGAGTGAAATGATGGAAAATGGAGTTTTATAAGCAGTTTCCTATTAGTGAATCATCAGGTACTTTAGGTTTAATAGTGAAACAGCGGTGAAGATTAACTCAAGGGGTAATTATCATCATAAGACTTCAAGAACTCATAATTTGGACATGAAATTGTTTCTTGAAGACCTAAAAATATTTAGCCACCATTTGATATGACAAAGTTTTATAGGTGGCTAACAGTGGCTCCACTTGGGGAGGATAACTGGTTCTTTTAGGTGTCCAGAACCTCAACTTTTGATCTCTGGCTTTTCAGTAAACCAGTGCCTTATTCCATTTGGTAGCAAATTTATTTTCCTTTAGCTGACCTTTCTTTGATTTGATAATCTCTGCAGCGATCTGAAACAATGGAATTCTATCAAAATAAGTTCTCTACCTACCCATTCCTAATGGTTCCTAATATTTTTCTTCTTTAAGAGTGCATTTGAACTAGCAAACTCTCTTCATCAATATTTTATTCTTTTGAAAATAGGAAACTAATCTAAGTGTAATATTATTCCTCCATGAGTTCAAATTTTGCCATTGAACGCATAAGTTCTCTACCTAACTACTATCGTCGTGATTATATTTTCCGTCGTATCTTTATTCTCTAATTTCTAAGACAAGAAATTTAAATACAGCCAAGCCAATATTAAGTAATTTGACTTGTTGCAGATCTATGGCATAAAAATAAGATGCACATTGATTTTATTTTTAAAAGTAAAACAAAATTGTGAAGGCTTAAGATCCGAAAACTAAAGCATCCTTTATCATTTCTTTAGATCTCGTTTTGAATTTTTCGAGCCGTGTTCTCTTCTCTCATCTAGTTTAATTTTTGAGCATATTGGAACCAGTTTGTTTTCTATCTTTTGGCTCAAGATTTAATCTAATTAGAGCCATTATTTTTTTTGAGATTCATAGGTTCAGATATTGAATTTATTTGAACCTTTGTTTCCTCTTATCCTAATCTACCTTACCGATAACCCAAGATTGTGTCAAGCTGGCTGATCTATTTCACTAACCTCGTCAAAGAAAATTGAAAATCTAGTTAGTCATGATTAGATTGTATGACTAACTAGAAGTGTGTTTTTAGGAGTGGCATTTCGGAGCGTGGTGCACACTTTTAGATTTTTTCTCTCTTTTTTGGTATGGGGTTGTACCTTTCTTTGTTTTTATCTTCCCTCTTTTCTTTTCTATTGTTTTTGTATTTTTATTTTTCTAACTTTGAATGTAATGTTCAGAAAATGATAATTTACAAATGGAAAGTAAAAAGCTTTGAAAACTCATGACTCTCGAGCGTAAGTAATGCTTGAGCATCCGCCATCGATGTGACCTCCATATAAGTCTTCTCCATTCAATTCTTTTAGAAAGCATTGTGACCTCTCAAGACATGAATAATATAGGGTCCTTTCCATAGGTTCTCAAACTTTCCATGTTTTCCCTTCTCTTCCCTTCTGAATCTCATTTGAGAACCACATTTCCAAATTGAAATTATTTGCCTTCGTCCTTTTTATCAAACAGTTTCTTGATATTTTCTTGGACTAGTTGTGTTCTTTCATGTAATTCTTCTCTCGATCACAAATGAATTATTTGGTTGATTCTTCACATATCATTTTCTTCAGTTTCGTACCTCAAGGAGTTTCATGACCGGAACTCCTAATGATGTTGGAAAGATTGCATCCATGCCATAGACCACCGTATAGGGGGACATGTTTATTGACTTTTAGTAGTTAATCTACTCACCTCTATAAGGCATGAACCATCTTATTGTGCCATGATCTCCGATTCTCGCTCCAATAGCTTTTCGATGATATCGATGAGGCTCTTGTTGGAGGATTCACTAATCCATTTCCTTGGGGATAGTAGGCGTAGAGTGGCCCAAGGTGATGTGGTATTTGTAACATAAATCAACCATTCTTTTAGACTTGAAGGTAAAGAAGCATTATTCTGATGATTTTTCTAGGACAACCAAATCGGATAGGATGTTTTGTTTCCAAGAAACTTGATAATGATAGAGCTTGCAGGCATTCCTATATGGTATGGCTTCTATCCACTTGGTAAATAATCAATGGAAGCGAGGATCCACTTATGTTGGGCTGATGAATATGCGTGGATTTCCCGATGAAGTCCAAGCCCCATTGTTGAAAGGGTGCCTCAACACCGATGGGATGTAATGGTAAGGGAAGGAGCTTTTTCCATCAAAAATTTGATACTTATGGCAAGACATGACTAGATTTTGAGTGTCTAGGAAAAGGGTGGGCCAATAAGGACTAGATCCGAGGATTTTGTTTGCCGTGGTATTCCAAGAGAGGTGTCCTCAACATTATCCTTCATGCAGCTCATGCATGATTTTTCCCGCATCATCCTCCAATAAACATTTAAGCAAAATTCCAACATCATTCTTCCAATATAATAACCCATATAATATGCAATAATTAAAAAGCCTTCAGTTTCAAAAATCTAGCTTTAGTTTTTGACAAAGAAGGAGGGGCATTTAAATATAAAAGCACATAAATGATGTCAACATACCAAGGAGAATTCATAAATGTTTCTTCAATGAAAGGAGTAGTGAATTCCTTCCATTTCTTCCAACACATCTACCATATTCATATCTAGTGCTTGGAATTTTGACTCACCCATGAGTTTTGCTAATCCCTTTCCCCTTTGGATTAATGCAGGGCCCGATTTCTAAGTCATATTCAAGAATAGTATGAATCCATTTTCCCCCTTTACTAATGCCCTTAGCTTAGAATATCCTTGACAACAGTATGTGGAACAAAAGCAATTATCTGAGAGTGTAAAATGTAGACTCTAAAGTCTTTTAATGCTTTCACTAATGCAAAGGCTTGCTTTTCCATGATGTTATATTTGAGAGGAACATCTCTTAAGGCCCTACTAAAAAAGGATATTGTCATGTTTCTACTCCCAATTCATTATTTTGAAGTACTTGTGTAGCTATTGTATGTTCAGATGCAAAAGAAAAAGATATAAAAGTCTTTGGTGAAATATGGGCTAATCGTGATCGGTGTTTAAGTAAGAGATTGTTTAACTGGCTCAAATGATTTTTTGGCTTGAATATTCCATTTCACACTCACTCTTTCTTAAGCGTGTTTGTAATGTTTCTTAATAGCCCAACAAGTTTCGGAGATAAACCTCCTCAAAAATTAATCTTTCCAATGAAAGATTGTAATTCTTTGAGGTTTCTCGATGGTCGATTTTCATTATGCCATCAATCCTTTTATAGGTCTACTCGATTTCCTCTTCGAAATTATGTGACCAAGAAACTTGCCTTCTTGGAGACCAAAGAGTGTCTTCTGGGATTCAAAGATAAGCCGAATTTCCTACATTTCTTAAAAACTTTCTTAAATGAACTGCGGTTCTTCATCGCCTGAGAAAACAAGCGATGTCATCAAGGTAAATGATTATAAAATATCCAATATCTTCTCGATAAGGATATTTCCATGGCCCTTTGGAAGGTGGCCCCCGCATTAATCAAACTAAATGGAATTTGACATACATAAAGGTGCCCCAAGGTAGTAAAAGAAGTTTTGTGTTGATCACCGAGGAGTACTAGCACCCGATTGTAACCCGAGAACCCATCCAACAATGCTGATATTCTTTTAGACCCAACTACCTTGGAAGTATATGGTCCATCTTTGGTAAGGGTATTTGTATTTTTAGGAGGCTCTATTTAAATTTCTAAAGTTAAGTGTATTCGATTTCCCCCTATCTTCTTCCTACCGTAAACTTGGTTTGACACCCATTCGAATATCTAAGGGATATTACAACTTCAGCATCATACATCTTTTCAATTTCTTTCTTGACTAAAGGTAATAAAACATGGTTTATCTTTCTTATTTTTTTGTTTGAAAGGTTTCGATTTTCCTTAAGAGGAATTTTGTACTAAATGATGCTAGTGTCATAAGATTTCAGATCTTTGTATCCCCAAGCAAACACATCTCTAAACTCTTTGAACAACTCTATGTATTGCAATTTTATATGAGATGGGAGAGTGATGGGATGCTTTGATCATCTTGGCTCCCGCTAGGCGGCCTATGTTATGTTCTTCTACATATGTTTCCATAGGCTCCATTCGTTCTTGGTTTCATCATTAAAGTCAAAAAGGTGTTCTAAAGGTGTGAGGACCTCTTGGAATTGTATCATTTTTGCATTGTAAAATTCCAAGTCTTTCTCTCCGGTTTGTGTTTTTAATTAATTCTTCTTCAAAAAGATTCTCACAGTTGATTTCTATCGCCAAAATATGTCATTTCGTCTCTAGGATTTGTTCATTATCCAAAATGCTTTCTTCATGGCCGGTTTTTGATGTCGGTATGGCAAAATCATTTTCTCGATTTTATGAAATCATCTATGTGTTTGTTCGAGGTCAAACACTTCTGCCGCTGTCCTCATTGTCGTGCACCGTAGGCTCCGTTTTTGACCTTAACGCTAATTTGTTCATTTATCGAAGGTACTTGGCACCGTCGCGTTGAAGGCAAGTTCATCTGCTAGATGATTTGTGCTCTTGGAATGAAAATGATTTCATATATTTCAAAGGTCTTTAATAAATCAAGGGCAACATTTCGATATTCTCTAAGTCTTGGGTTTTTAGCCGAATATTCTCCTTTGATTTGTCGATGATGTCTGCAGTCTCCTAAGACTAATATTTTATGGGCTTCTAATTGTTTAAGCAACTCGTAAGCTGCTGAGAAGGGCTTCATATTCAGCAATATTGTTGGCATGGAAAGTCTAGTTTATATGAATACCCTGATTTGTATTTTGAATCCATACACCTACCATCGCACTTGTTTTATTACAAGACCCATCAAATTTTATTGTCCAAAGTATTTCGCCTCATTTTCATTTTCTTCTTGTAGCTTCGATTTGCTAATGTTTTGTATTTGATTTGAGTGAAATTTTTTATTGTTCGGTAAATTGATTTCTTGTTTTCCTTTTCTTGTTGAGTGATTTGATCTTCATCACGACAAGATAAATGAATCCAAACTTGATTGAATGGAATAGATTGAGAGTTGTTTCGTTTATCTATGTTGCTCACCATATACTTCATGTGGGATTCCCCGTATAATATAATCTTCTATTTTGGTTAAAAACTCGGGATGGTGGCATAAGACATGTCCATTTGAAGGCTCCCCGAAGTTTGGCTCCCCATGATCTTGATAAAAGCATGCCATGCTTTGGGGCAATGTCGCCTACTACTATGTCCATAACTAGACTCTCGGCAAGGATCCGAGATAAGTCTACACATAAATCTTTGATTAAACCCAAGCATTTTACCGCTTGAATCAAAGGAATACAAATCCTTGTATGTTTAGTAATTTCTAAGCCTAAGCTTTCCATTTCTACTTTGGGCATAAGATTATGTGAAGCTCCAAAGTCTAACATGGCATTGTGTCATATCCTATCATGTATATTCAAATCCACATGTATGGGAGGGACAACTCTTCTTGGTATTTTCCTTCAACTTCTCGACCAAACAAAAACTCGTGTTTATCATCCGTCAAGTTTAACGTATCAATGTCACTTCCTAAGTTCAAAGCTTTCAAAACTTGGTTTTTGTACACTTATTGGGTTACTAGTTCAGCTAGAGGTATGGTAATTTTATCTTTGAAATCTCCCTCAAGGCTAAAAGGAACTATTGATTTTGTCATATTTACATCCGTTTTTTCAATTGAATTCCTTTCAAGCACTTGATTTGCTAAACTTTGTTTGTACTCGCTATTTGGGACAATTTTGTTAGGGCCACTAGTCAAGTGCTAGACTACTTTTTCAACATTTGGCTAGCCTTTTCTCTTCGTTTAAATCTATTTTCTTAGCCAAGATGTTGGGTTTCTTTTCTGCTTTTCTTAGGCTGATTTTCTGCATTTTTCCTAACAATGTTAAGCAGTGTTTTTATCTTTTGAATTATCTAGGTTCCCTTTTCTTCTAAGATCATATTGTTTGTGTACTCTCCAAGGATTGCATTCTTAAACCCCAACCTATAATCTTCATAATCCTCATAAGTGTTTTCATTTTGTTTGGAGGAGAAGAAACCTTGTTCTTGTTTAGCGAGGAAGACATCATCCTCACCGTCTCATACAATCAATTTTACATGATTTTCTCCAATATTTCAATCTCCTTTCTCCCTCATCTTGATCTACATAGTTTTGTTGGAAGGAGGTCTAATCATTGGTCATTGTCCCTTTGTCTATCTTGATTATTTTCTCTATAATTTTGGTTCCTATTTCTCGTTTTAGGGGTTTTCCCGATTGTCTCTTGGTTGTGCTTTCAAGCATGCTCATCTTTTCGATCATTTCCTTCTATCATCCTTTCCATTTTGAGCTAGATGTGGAGGGTGCGCATTCCTCCCTAAATTATACTTTCCTTTCATTCCTCATCCTGTCTTCTTTCTCTATTAGATTTACCTCCACAAACCTAGAGCTCCTTTCTACATGTCTTCTAAAGTCAAGGGTCTCTTTCTCTCATCCGATAGGCCATTTCGGATCAAATTCTTCGTAAAACTTGGCCAAAGCCGAGCCTTGTGGAGGTTTCAATCGGGGGTAGGGCATTATAAACACTATTGAATCTAGCGCAATAATTTTTAACACTTTCCCCAATGTTTATTTCTGAGATTTTTGTCATTCGAAAGTATTTGGAGAGGGTTATTTTTTTATTTCCTCTATATGTTTATGAATGTTTGATGCAAAGTAGGGATCATTGATGCCGTTAGAGTTAAGATTTTAAACCATTTTTTTACTTCTCCTCCTACACTTTGAGCAAAAATTCTCATCTTAATGGTCTCTCTTCTATTTCCATATAATCAAAAGAATCATTCATTTTGTTCACATGCTATTAGGTAGTAGTAGGTTCATTTGTAGTGAAATGGGAAATTTTAGATTGGAGAAGTCATTTGGTAAGGGAACCATAAAATGCGGGTAACACTAAGTGGGGGAATACCATGCGGCCATGGCCGGAAGGAAAGGTGGATTTATAGGGGCTGGTTGATAAGAGGGAAAGTGGGCTGAAATGGAGTGTTTTGAATAGTGGTGGTATGGACTGAGGAAGAAACACTTGGGCCAAAGAAATTGGTTTTGAGCGCATTTGTTATGGAAGAGGTCAAGTGGTGAAGAAGTCGGGAATCAGAGGAGTAGAAGGTGAGGCTTCTTACTACAAAGCTCAAGCAGTAAAACCTACGCCTTAAAAATAAGCTTGATTAAATCTCTTTGAGATCTGGTTTTGAATATGTTCTTTGTATGATGTAAGTCAAAGTGTAAATCCTCTAAGACAACAAGGTTTTCGTGAACATATTTTGTTCTTAAGAGGCTCCTATCAAGAGGCTAATTTTCTAGACTTAGAAGTCCGTCACAAAAAAATATTCTCTTCCGGATTGTCAACTATTGTAGGAGGATTAGGGTCTGGATGAGAGCTAGTGTTGATCCTATGTGAAGCCGCATTGTTTTTTCAAAAATGAAAGCGGCTAAAGTTTTTTATGGATTGTTTTGAAAGTTTTTCCCTCTCACAATGTCTATTCTAGTATGGGACTAGGCTTCTAAACTTCTCAAGGCTAGTTAACACAAGCTCTAAAGAGATCTAGAGACCCAGATGGGTAATAAGCCTACTGGGGCCAATGGAGTCGCTAGGTGGAAACTTTTTAGCTTTTGTGATGGTAAAATATTTTATGGTTCCACCACCATGTTTATTATGAAGCTAACTGGAATATTTTTGGATTTTTTATATTTCTATGGATATGAGAATGTTCTATGTCTAATTTTTAACACTTAGCTAAGGTTCTCAAACAAATAGAGTCTACTCTATGGCTCACTAAATGATTTTCTCTAGAGATTTGTAGGACTAAAGAGTTTATAGTAGTTTGCTAGGCTATCATAGATTCAATAGGTCCCACCGTGATCGCCATTATGTTGGGGTTCCCGATTTTTGATAACATTGGCTAACCAAAAGACAAGACAACATCAGAACCAAATATTTAGAGTTCCAGGATCTAGTCCTCCTGTTCTCAGAGAGGGATCTCCTCAAATTGTTCGTTTTGCAAAGATTTATCTTGTTTTCTTTTAAGCATTGATTTTAGACTAGTTATTGAGTGCATGTGTTTATTTGGTTTGTTTGTTTCAGTCTAATTGGTATAACAGAACATCAAAGGTCTAGGTAGTATAGATAGGAAAGAAGAAGTGTCAGGTTCATTGGGCAATGGATTCAAGAAGAGGTTTATGACAAACTCATCAATGGATATGGGAAATCAAAGGGAAAATCTAATCTTGGCCAAAGATCCTTTAGTTTTGTGAGTGAGATGGACACTGTGATTTGAAAGAGGTTTGAATTCTCAACAAAGGGAACTTAAAGACATAACTTGAACAATAAAGAGGTATTTGATAGACAAGGCTAACCATGAATTCTACAAACCACACTTTACAAATTATGACTTCAAGACAAATTTTAAATGAAATCTAAAATTGGGAGCACATCCTATTTCCTCAAATATTTATTTCAAATGAGTTAAAAAAACATAAAAGATTCACTCGGTAATCGTTACCATAAAAGAGGGAACACCTAACACATCTATGATCAAAACTATAAAGACCTTTAAAACAATTATTCAAGCAAGGACAAAGGGTATGATCAAAACAAACCTCCTTGGCTAACTATAAAAATAGTACTTCAAAGGGAGACTTCAAAATAGTTTTCAAGTGGCAGATACAAGGTGGAAAACCATAAACTGCGTTTGAACCAACTATTTGAACTATTTGAGAAATAAACAAGAATATGGGTTGAAGAGAATGATTAAAGACTCTAAAATGGCCTGTAAGAGAAGAAAAACATAAAACAAAGTTGAAGGATAAATGTGTCTAAGGTGCTTCCAGGAGTCATTTCTTAGCCTAAACTTTTTCATCCTACCGTAGCAAGAATTTATGAAACATAATGAAAACAAGAAAAAAACAAACAAGCTCGTATATGATCAATAGCCAGGCTCAAGGATCCAATGATAGAGCCTTCTCAAGAACAAGCATGTCAAAACATAATCCAAATTCTTCCAAGACTTCAATTTCTTCTTCAAATTCAAACAAACTATATATTATTTCGGTAGAGTTTCAAATTGTTACAAATAAGTGACCAACCAACCCTTTACGATGTGTTCCTCAAGGAGATTTTATAAGAAAATGAGGACGTGGAAGAGTTCATAGGGTTGAAGTGTAATTAATTCTATACTAAAATGTAACCTCTAGCCTTGGAAAACATGCAAGGCCTAAGGAAGGAATGCATTGAATTACAAATCTATTTCATTAACTTCTTGTTTTCTTCGCTTTTTAGGCTTAGGTGGGTGGTATTGACTAAGTACTTTCTTATCTTTACAATAACTTTACTACCGCTTAAAATATATTCCTTTTTTTTGTAATAACCTGGCTGTACCGCCTTTCGTCTTAATGTTACCGACCGAGATTTGATCTCGGGTACTCCTTTGAGGCAAGAGAGCCCAGTGGCAATTTTGGTAGTCGGGGATTCAATTTCAGCCCTTTGATGTGGCATTCGAGGCTTCTTTTATCGATATTTCTCCGTTTCATAAACACAGCGTTGATTTATCTTTGATCTTTTATTAGCTCGATTATTTCACAATCTTCATATTTTACATCGATACTTCATTGAATTAACTATGATTTTGTTTGCTGTTTGTAGGTGTGCAGAGGGTTTATTGAAATTCTTCGGAAAGCCAATGATCATGACTTATTCTGCTTTCTAAACATGTAATTAACACTTCAAAACCCTTTAAGTGGTACCAAAAGCCATGAGGATCGTCATCCTCGCCCAATAATAGTAATCATCTAAGTGGGAGGGTTTTATCTGAATTTGTAGGTTTTAACCCCGACCGTAATTATCTACACATGAATAAAATAAACAATAGCAAGAGCATAAACATAAACAGATAAACACAGAGATTTTCCCCCTCGGATCCCAAATCAAATGACGACCACTTTGATTTTTCATTATATTCATTTTATTGTTACAACACATATATATATACATGCCGAAGCATACATAAACCCCCAATCCATTAACCCCGGATTAGAAAATACACCGTAGTTCCTCGACCGAATCTACAAAATACTAGTGGGGTGGAAAACCATCGTACCCCAAAACCATGTGCAAACTCATGCACAAAACATGGGTGGGTTTGCATATGAGTGGGACCGCATACCAAAAAAAAAATCGGTTGGGCACCGCCGCCCCCTTGTGACCCCCCCGCCGTGCCTGCAACGTACGGGCCCATGGCGCTAGTCGTGGAAAAGAATATAACACATACCCAACATTCTCCCACTTGTTGTTTTCTTCTCCGGGGCCAGGAGAGCTTAGTCATTGGGCCAATTCTTCAACACCCATTATTTCTCTACACCAAGAGAACTCGAGTGCTCACAAAGTTCGTCAATGCATCCGCAACATTCTTCAAAGTGTCCACCTTACCACAAATATCCTTTAGCCTCAACCATATCTCTAACAAAGTGATATCAACATCAATGCTTGTCTTTGAATGATAAGCGTGGTTCTTAGCCAAGAAAATTTCACTTGAACACAACCCCCATAGCCTCGTTGTACCAACCCCATACTTGTTACAATCTCGCAACCAAACTGCTTCCGTTTGGCATGAGTGGTCGTTATGTATTTCTTGCCTCTCAGAGTTGAAAGTGCCAATATAGACCGTCTTTTAATCATACAAATAACTGCACCTCCAAATAGGCTAAACACATACCCACTTGTAGATCTTCTTTGGTCCCGCATCTCCACTTCAAATTTCACATCAATAAAACCACGAATGTCCAACATCTTTCCAACTCAAGCCTCGGTAGCACAAGCCATAATCACCAGTGCCACGTAAATGACCAAAACTTGCTTCACCGTCGTCCAATGCTCCTTCCCCGGGTTTGACATAAACTCACTAATACTCCCATCGCATGTGCAATGTCTGGTCTAGTATAGACCATTGTACACATCCGGCTACCCACCGTACTTGCATATGGAACATGGGACATATCCTCCTCTTCTTCTTGTGTCTCGGGGCACCGTTCAGCTGTTACGTATCTGCACCTATAGGAATAGGAACACTCACCCCGTTTACTATCCCGCATATTGAACCTCCTCCTCGCAATATAGTCTCGACATACTCCTCCGGTTTAACCATAGCTTCCTCTTTGCCCGATCTTTCTTAATTTCCATGCCTCGTAATATATTTTGCGCACCAAGATCCTTCATGTCGAATTTGGAGAACAGTTTCTGTCTTCAAATCTTGGATAATTTCTTTCTCATTTCCAATCAACAACATATCCACATACAAGACCAAATAAATAATATGGTCACCAATTAATTTAAAATAAACACAAAGGATCCTCCTGCTTCTATGTGGAAGCTGAAACCTTCGTATATAGGTATCAAATTTCGATACCACATCTTTGGTGATCGTTTTAACCCATACAAAGACTTATTCAACTCCGCATACTAGTTCTTTATTACCCTTCACCATAAAGCCTTCAGTTGCTTCATGTAGATCTCCTTTCTTAGATCCCCCGTGAAGGCACGTACTTCACATCCATCTATTCTATCTCAAAATCAAATGCAAAGAAAGAACAGATAAAAGCAATCTAATAGAAGTAACCTTGGCAACAAATGAGGAAAATATCACCAAAATTAATTCCCCTTCGACACTCCGGAATAACTCGCTTACCATCCAAGCTTTGTATTTATCCACCTTGCCTTCTACATTCATCTTCTTTTTAAACACCCATTTGCTCCCGATGGGCTTCCTTCCACCCGCAACTCCAATTCGCATCCCATGCCTCATTTTTTTGTGCAAGGATGCCATTTCATCAACCATGGCCTCCTTCCGTAGTTTTCCTCTCATCCTTTGAATCTATTGCCTCCCTTACGCTTTGGGATCATCAATGGGCTATAGTTAAGGAAAACTTGAACAAAAATCAGATGGAATATACTTTTCTGCTGCCTTCGTTAGACTCCTATACCAATAGGGGTCAAGCCATGATAGTCTCGATTGAACTATGCAATATGTTCAAACCTTTTTCTTGAGCAAAGGTGTTCCATATTCTTGAAAAATCAAAAAATCAAAAAATTTTAAAAATGTAAAGAGGGGTATGCCCCAAAAGAAAAATCAAAGGGTAAGAAAAATAAATTGGTCAAAAAAGTGAAAGAAATGAACCCCAAAACAAAAAATAGACCAAGGAAAGTGTGCAAATCCAAGTGCCACTACTATTTCATGTTCTCTCAGAATAAAGAAATTGTGTGTGCCTTGTCAAACTTTTGCCACAATTTATGAAGAGTCAAACTCGTTTAAACTTGACTCATTCATTTTTCAATTTCATGTTATAGAATAGAGAATAAATATCCGACTAAACAGCTTTAATCTTGGCAGATAAGCATAGGTAGAGTTAATAAAAGGTGCTCACCGCTTTAATCTCGAGCCCTTGGATGTAATAAGGGTAGAATTAGATAGATTTACCATGTAAAATAAAAGAAGATTGATAAGGGTTTTCAAGTCCAAATGCACCCTAATAAAAAAGAGAAAATGGTAGGTACAAAGTAGATAGGGTAGGTAGATGGTGTTGCCCAAGTTTCATGTGATGAATGATGGTGCTAAATGTGTTTAATATTTTACTTTCATCACAAATATTGAAGCAGGAAATGCACCGGAAAATTCACGTAAAGCAAAGCCAAAATCATTAACTTCCCACATCACTTTCTCCCTAAGATTTTTACTAATTTCCCCAAAATGCTAAGGTATTTGGAGATTAAAGGGGCTCAAGCAGCCTCTGAATTTTGGAGGGACCGACCTCTACTTAATGATCAAAAAGACCTAAGTACTTGAAGTTATTTATCCTTATAATCATTCACTTTTTATCCTTTCCTAAGTAAAATCCTATTTTACTTAGAAAAATCATGCAAATTTCCATAATAAACCCTCAAAAATCACTTGCTATTCTATGATTAAGTTTTGAAATTGAGATGATGTAATTTACCTTTTAAAATCTCCACTTTCCTAGTTAAGTAAAGGGATTTTGATGTTTCCCTCACCCCTTTGTCATATTAACATCTCGATTTATCTATTAAACTCAAAGGGAAAAGACCTTATCCTATAACATATAACTCCTTTTACATAAATATCCCAAAACCCCCTCTTATTATAAGTTTTGGCCGAAGTTTATTTAATCCCCTTTGTTAAATAAAAACCCCCAATAAAACCCTTTGGCTAAAATATACCCATATAAATATTCCCTACCCCTATGGTCGATAAATTATATTTATTTATTACCATATAATAAAATATCGAAAAAGGTTTTTTAACATATAGTTTTATATGTTTAAAATGGAAAAATAAATAAACCCGAAGTTTTAATTTAAACTAAAGTTTGGAAAATCCCCCAAGCCTCCGTGACCCATCCCCTCGGTATTTCATTTCCGCCCGACACCCTAACCATAGTTAAAATTCCTTAACCCCGCCGCAACCGTGATTAAACAATGAGATTAATTAATCAATGATTAATTAATAACCAGCTTTTCCGCCAATCAAATACCTCCCGGATATTTAATTAAAGTTAATCATTTTTAAACCCCGTTGATCCCGCACATTAAAACCCTCGCCAACTCCACGTCCCGTCCACCGTCGACATCGCTCAAGATCAACGGCCCACGATCATTCCGCTGGCCGTCTCACGACCGAAAGTTAATGCGCGGGATGGCAAAGTGGGTTTTGGAATAGTGCTCGACCACGTGTCAATCTCCTAATGGAATCACCGCCTCCCCACTAAATACCGCCATCTCACAAAATCGCGCGAAATTACCGCTTACCGCCCAACCCCGTGATGCGTCCTCCCTGCATCACACGGACGTCATCCTCGAAAAACAAAATCCCCATTGACTTTGTAACAAAACAAAAACCCGTGTATTTTTGTCATTTTCACTACCGAGCGACCGCGCCTCCACCGAAGAATTCAAAAATTCCGCTAATTGAGACGCCGCCAACCAAAATTACGTAATGCCATTGTTATACCAAAGGTTCCTCGAGCATCCACCCGCCATTGACCGCACCTATAAATTTCGACATTTTCCATAAAATGTATTTATTCGATTTCTCTGTCAGAACTCTTGAAAATCCACTTTCCCGTGTTAAAATTCACGCCGTAGTCTCGAAAAAGAGTTAATATCACTATTCTAGTTCCCGCAAGTAAAATCAAAAGCTCCCGTAATCAAAATCGCGCTCTCGGGCTCGTGAAGAAACCCCGAAACTTCCATTTTGAATACACAAGAACCAAAATGGAAGCTCCGACGGCTCGAATTTAACCCCATTAAATGCCCCTCACAAAGAGTTAGAATACTTACCATTAGTGGACAAAGACTTTCAAATTAAAGACTTAGTTTTCGATGAAAGTCCCCTTCAAGTTATTGTCGCCGCAGATGATTATTCGAAGTTGTCCGGATGTCATTGGATTGTGGGAATCCAATTTCCCGAGATATCTCATCCCTCGCCCATATTTTCCCGTAAAATATCCACTACCGTTTACCCAACTATGATTCAACTCCAAAGGGCAAACTCTGTTGTCTCCCGACTCGCAGTATCCTTTTTCCCATCACTCCTCAAGCTATCAATACAATGCTCCATTTTGAACTCCGATCAAGATCTTACTCCTTTGTCCATGGAAGAACTACTTGAAAAGTCTACCCAATCGTCCCCGTAAAATTGAAATGCATTTGCCGACTCTTTATGTTACCGAACATCAACCTATGGGACCTCCTCCCTATGGTTTTGCTTATTTGAATAATTTATGCAAACTCATCCTAAATATGATATCCTTTGTCATGGGTTTCAATACAAGTGAATATGTTGATGAAATAACCTCGGTATTGTTGTCTATCTTTACTCCCCGGGCAACCTCCTACAATGAAATATGACTTTGTATCTTTCATTGCCAATAAAATCCATGACTCGCTTCATGAGGCTAGATAATGAGAAAGTGTTTAAATATTCCTCTATCATTTACCATCTCATCATCTATTATCAATCGCAGAAGTTCTTTTCCGTTAAAATCTTGATGCCAAGGGAAACTCCTAGATCCGTTATATTTTTGTCCGCCATAACTCACTTTTCCTATAATTCTCCCTATTCTTATAAGCCGAGTTCATCGATATTTTGTATCCCGCAACTACCTTGTTGACCGGAATTTCCCCCGAAGGCTCGCAATGAGATTAAGAAGACTTTTCAAGCCTTTCAAGGACATATAAAGTTGGGACCGGTATTTATACCAAAAACTGTCTCGCTCATCGTAATATATGGATGTGAATTGTATCCATTCAAGTTGCCAAAATATGTGCCTATGAGACTTTTTGCCTTAGAATATTTGTGCAAATGAATAATTCTAATATTATTCATTTTTGTAGTGTGAAAAATAAAGCCCAACTCAGATCAAAGTCAGCTAGGGTCCCTTTTATATGCAATTCTAGGGATGTTGAGCGACAAGCAAGATATACTACAAAAAACCGTTACAATTTACAAAGGAGTTTCCGTTGGGTTCCTTATGATCCATTCAAATTTTTATCTCAGACAAAGAATGAAGAACAAATCATCACCCTACTTTCACCACAAAAGATTCCCGCAAATAGAACAATATGCTAATCAAAGATGAGTGGGTGGAAGGAACACTATTGAGAAAGATAGTGAAGAAGACAATATAAACAAAAAATTATGAAAGATCTTGAGAAAAAGTTTGACTTTAGAATCTTTTGGTCAAGTGTAGGTACCTCATATTGGCACTTCTTCAAATAGGAATCTTCAACAGTGGATTACAAGAAATCATTCCATCAATTACGCTGAGTCTAAAGGCAAAGGGAAAGAACCCGAAGTACTAGTCATTGAAACTTTCATCATGGCAGCAGAAACCTCAAACCTCCAGGGCACCCGCATCAAACACAGGTTTCTCCTACTCAAGTAAATCATCTTGAAGTTTCAGAATTGAAAACTCCATCTAATATGGAAATAGGCAAGAAAATACAACCTGTGATCCTACTTCCCTCTCAAAGAATATTCGTAGCTACATCAAGCTAAAAAGCAGAAACTCAATCCACTCCCGTAAGTGGAAACTATAGATGAAATAATTGATGATGAAAGAGAAGATAGTCAACTAACTGGCACAATTAGTGAAACACACACAAAGCAAAGGAAAAGAATTGCAAACAAATGAGTGATCAAGTCTCTTCATTTAAATGTACCAAAACAGATACTGTGTGATATAAAGAGAACTTTCATTAATATAAAAGCAAAGAATGATCCATTGAGAATGCAGTATATGATCGTATCCGAGAATGGCTCCACACAATCGTGAAAGATTAATGTCGCATTCGGCATTCAACAAGGCAAAATGATGATGAGCCATTTCAAATCCAAGGTGCCAAAACCCAAGACAAGATTCGATTATATTAGGACCAATTTTGAGGTCCCGGAAAAATATATTCATCCCTCGACGAGATAGAGTTGCATAAACAACCGGGGGAAATGATATATTCCACCCCTTACCGATAAGGCCATGGCAGCCCCAGGCCGCAAGATTCTTTAAATAATACAAAACACCCGCCTTGCAAATTGATAAGGCTTCTTCTCGTGCAAAAGATACCGTAATAAAATATTTCGGAAGAAATAATCAATGTTTGGGTCACAATCCCAAAGATATCAAAATCATTGAGGCACTAATTAAAAAGAAAGATGATGTTATTGCCGCACCGAGAAAGCAACTAAAATTACCAAAATTTCAAGGCATCCCAGACTCAAGAAGTTTTGAAGGAAAATTCACAGAATAAATGATGGAGTTGCTCTTGAAAATGACCGAGTAACCGAGTGAAACAGAGAAAGAATTGGAACAGTAATAAGAGAAAAACAAAAGATATCATGCAAACATCCACAACAGAGATCACTACAAGTACTGTGCCAGCGCATCAACAAACAGAGTCAAGACAGTAAACACTTCCACTTAAGTTCATGAATTGGTAAAACAAATGGAAAGTTTAAACCCGCAGTCAGCGTAACTTCAAACCACAAAATTGCAGCTAGTAAATTTGGATCGTAAATAATATGATATGTCTAAAAAGACTCGTTGCCGATAATATAGGGAAATCAAAAGACTGAAAATTGGTTAAGGCTTTAGAAAGAGATCTTTCATTAGAAAAGCCTTTGAGAGAAATAACGAAATTATTTGGGATAATATAGTTGAGTCAATAAAGAGTGTTTGGTCCTTTGTTCGCATAATCTTTGAACAAAATGACTTAGTCAAAGTAGCCATGGAAGAAATAGATAAAACAAGAGATGAATTAAGAGGTAGGCCGTAGCAAGCCAATCAAATTATACAATTTTTGAACACCTGCATCAGTAACAACTGGCAGAGCTTGGAATTGATGACAGGACAAAGTACTATTTTAGAAATAAAAAGAGTTTTTACCAAAAGAACTCTTATGCAAAATTTGGAAAGGAAAATGTCAGATATTCCGGAAGAAATTAATGCTTTCAAAGAAAAGTTTCAGTTCTATCGGACAATGAGTTACCCAAATTCTAAGGCTCGCAGGACAAAATAATGGACCTAGAAACCTATGTTAATAAAATAGGTATACATGCTCATAACACAACTCCAAGCCATTCTAAGTCATTAAGCAACATTGCCAACAGTGGAGGAATTTATGATGTTAAAAGGATTTGTTTCTATCTGGTATGAAATAAGGTATTTATTCCCAAACAGCCTACTTTATTCAAAGTACACAAAGAGGCCGATGAAACATTAAGAAAACTTAAAAGAACCATAACAGCGTAAGATCAATGGTGGGAAGACTTATTGAAATTTTTTTGAAATTTATCTTCGGTGTAGAAAATCTTGTCTTTTTACTATCATGTAAAGGATAAATAATGAGCAATAAAAGTTAAAGAGTATCCATTTAGCAGCTTAAAAAGTATCGACAAGCATGGCAATAAAAAAAATTACTGTATGACAAGATCGAGCCCTATTGTAGGACCTACCTCCAACACATCCACAAAGGGAGGAAAATGAAGACACCAAGAAGTACTTTTGTCCTATCTACGAGACCATCCGTCTCCTTTTATTGCAACTTATTCATTAGTCACCCTAGATTATTTGCTAGGTTAGTGTGAGATATTTTAAATCATTTTTTGTATAAATAAACCCTCAAAGAAAGTATTGAGGGTGGATTCTACTACTTTGTCATGGACATTGATGTTTTTGGAATAAAAGTGGCTTTGGAGAAATTTATTTGTGGTTTGGCCGGATGATACTTTTCGAAGCTCAGAATTTGGCAGGATTCATGGGTTTGACTCTCTAGTTCAATAAGTCTTCTATCCTATGTCTTAAGTTTTAGAGACCGTTTATATCATTGTGTCCATTTCTCGAATAATTGACATAAAAAGAATAAACCAGACTTACTTGATTGTACTCTCATTTTAGTTGTGATTATTCTTAATGTTTTCTTCTAAATTGGTTATGTCAAATTTTAATTTAATTGCTCTCGCTTCGCTAATTTAAACATTTTGATTACTATAGTAAATAATTTTTCATTAGCTCTTTATTTATAATCATTTCATTTCTTTCTTTTGAACATGTTGAAAGATTCTTAATCGCCTTCATCCCTTCAAACTCCATTCCATCCACTTTAAATTTCTAAAATTGTTCTCTCATGGCTATCTTGCCCTCGCAAAGCCATCTCGTGTGTGTAACGTAAATCCAAAGAAAAGCCATCCTTGACTTCCATAGCCCAATGGACCGAAAATATTCAACTGCCCTTAGTTGGCGAATTCCACCATTTTCAAACAAACTCTTGGATTTATAACTAGCCTAAAACTTTCTAAGAACAAAGATAAATTATAAAGAGAGAGCCCTCTCCGGATGCGCATTGGCTAGATTCGCACTCCGAAGGTTGGTTTGTGGTTACCTCGGGTATTTCTCTCCTTTTCTACAACTTCAAGGAAAACCCGAGTGATAACACCTTCTTTCCCGAACCGATCTTCTCAAAGCCGGGGTTTGTAATTCTTCCTCTTCTAAATCTTCTTCTCAGAGTCTCGATTCATCCTCCTTTAGCTAAAACTCTATCTTCTCGTGGTTCCTTTGGTAGAATTTCATGTGTAACAACATCTTTCTACCTCTCTAAACACCACATCTCGGTTATACACAACCTTCCTGTTTCCCGAGTTCCAAAGCTTGTAACCCTTTAAAACCATCCTTATACCAAGAAAGATGCACCTTTCGTATTTATTATCCAACTTGGTCCTTTTCCTTTGGAAAATGTCCATATGCATCACATCCAAATACCCTTAGATATGAAAGAGAGGGTTTCTTACTACCCATACCTCATGTGGTGTATTATCCTCCAACGCCGATGAAGGTGATCTCGTTAACTAAGTAACATGCGCTCTCCATCAGCTCGCCTAAAATTCTTGTTCTAACCTGCCATCACCGAGCATGCTTCTTTCCTTTCCATCGTTGTTCTGTTCATTCTTTCTACAAATCCATTTTGCTGAGGTGTGTATGGAGTAGTCTTCTCACAGCTATACCACACTTCTTACGTAACTCTTTCAAATTCCTTCTCGTTAACTCCCACCATTATCCGTCCGGCGCCTTTATCTTCTTCTATGTCTCGGGTTTTCCACCGTGAGTCTAAATTCTTTAAATTTGTCAAAGACTTCGCATTTCTTCCTCAAGAAATATATCCATGTATTCCTTTGAGAAGTCATCTATGAATGAAACATAGTACACAGCGTACTTTCCTTAAAGGATGGAACCGACATCAGTCCAAACACATCACCGTGCACATGTTCTAATATATTGTTCGCCCTCTTAGCACTTAAGGAAAACTCACACGATTATGCTTGCCATATACACAATTTTCATAGAAATCGAAATCCGTATATAAATTAGACATACCTTCTACCATACCATTTCTATGTAGTATCCGAAGGCCCTTTCTCCAATATGTCCAAGCCTTTGATGCCATAGCATGGTCTTTTCTCCAGACAATGCTCAGGCTTTCCGCTCCTCTTCAGAACCACGTAATCGTTACACCCATCAATACCGCGTTAATTTGTAGATTTTAGAGAGTTCCAATCCGAACTCCTCGCATTAATACCGTTGCTCCCCAACCATCTTGCAGAATCTTCTCGAACACTATTTTTACACCCGCATCATCCATATTTCTTACAAAAATTAGATTTCCGGCCACGTGAGAATATGCACACCAGGAAATGTTCTAATCCTTCCACCTTCGTGCCTTCAACACCTTTCGCACGTCCGACAACTCTTGCCTTCCTATCATCCCCTAGGAAGACATCACCACCATCATATTTCTCATACTCGCGAACCACTCCCTATGGGGATTGAAGTGAAAGGATGCACCTTAGTCAATAAACCATGACTCATGATCTACATGTGTACTTGAGGAAGAAGCCAAATACACATCCCCACCTTCATCCGAGGTGGTTTTTTGGCTCTGGTATGAGCATCATCGCATCCCTTTCCTTTCTCGTGGGCTTTAGATCTCGCACTCCTTTTTGTAGTGCCCTTCCTTTCCGCATTTCTAGCACACCTTTACAAACTTTCCAGGAGATTTAGATCTCCCTCTAGATTTAGATCTCCCACTCGAAACCTTATTCTTGTTTCTATTTTGGGACCTTTCCTCGTACGTATAAGGCATCTCCATTTTGACCCTCCATATTTCTCTATCTCATTTCTCCGACAAACAAGTACCGAGGACAAGGTCATCGAAATTCGTGTAGTTGTATTACTCATTTCAATAACTAGACTCGTCCCACCTAGGCCAACTGCAGAGAACACAAAATCGATGCACTTATCTTCATCTAAGATTTTAATATCAACAGATGACGTCACCGACTTACCACAAACATTGAAGGCGTTCGCATGTTCGTCACCGAGTTTCCATCCTTCATCCTCGTGTTATATAGATTTTTTCATAGAACAACTTATTCACCAAAGACTTAGATTGGTATCCCAAGTTTTTCCCACAAATTCTTCACCGAAGCTTCCCCTGCATACATTCAACAATACTCGAATCTCGAGACACACAACCGTATTATGCTCTTAGCCTTCCGATCTAGTTTCTTCTAGTCTTCATCCGACATTGTCGTTAGTTTAGTACCCGGATCTACCACGATCCACTAATCTTTATCCACTTCTAGCCAAATCTTCCATCTTGAGCTTCCATAACTCAAAGCTCCGACCATTAAATTTCTCGATCTCTATCTTCCCACCACTTTCGCCATCTTCTTTCACCGCAAGAATTGATCCCATAGATCTCCCACTAAACAAGGTCTACCTCAAAGCCCGAGAAAAAAACCTCACAGCCAAAGGCATCCTCGAAGCCGAAACAACTCCGATACCAAATGTAGGTTTTAACCCCGAATGTAAATTATCTACACACGAATATTATAACAAAAATAAACAATAGCGAGAGCATAAAACATAAAATAGATAAACATAGAGATTTTCCCCTCGATCCCAAATCGGACGACCAACTTGATTTTTCATTATATTCATTTCCCGTTGTTACAACACATATATATACATGCCAAAGCATACATAAACCCCCAATCCATTAACCCCTGGATTAGAACATAACCGTAGTTCCTCGACCGGATCCACAAAATACTGTGGGTCGAAAACCAGTGGTACCCCCAAAACGATGTGCAAACCCATGCACAAAACATGGGTGGGTCCGCATATGAGTGGGACCGCATACCAAAAAATTTCGACAGGCGCCGCTCTCGTACTCCGACAGGGGGCTACCGGCCCCTATTACACCTAACGCAACGTACAAAGACGTGGGGCTATTCGTGGAAAGAATATAACACATACCCAACATAATTCCATTAAACTCCGCATAAAATCACACAAAGCTAATTAAAATCCCGCGAATTATTGGTTTAAAACTCGCTTTGGAAGGTGTATGGAAGCGGTTGGGAGCCGTGAGAATGGATGAATGCAGCAAGATATAAGGAGAAAACCACAAAAGAGAAAAATGAAATTGTGGTTTAAATTTGAATTAGGTGCGACCGAGGAATGGTGGTTTTGGGAACCGGCAGCCGGTTTTTGCATTACATTTGGGGGGTAGGCAAAGATTTTGCGAAGGGAATGCGATACGATACATTGGTCGACATGTGGCCTTTTAATACCACCTATTTCGAAAAAATTAAGCGTTAAACTTTAGGCGCAAATATTTTGCAATACGCATCATCAACCATTGGATCTGGGACCCATCTAACGATGCTGAAAAGAATGCGATAGAAAAGGTGCACAAACGGATGAAGCAAAGGCTTGGTGATCACGGTAGTTATCCTTGTCAGTAGAAAGCAGGTTCAATGTGGTTAGATCGTGTTAAGTCTCGATCGTTCTGGATCCTACACCTGACGATGGAGATTTGAAGATGAGTAGGATTTCGAAAGGGGAAAGGAACATCTGATGAATGGTCGGGATGGAAAATGGTTCGATGACCGTTGACTGCCGAGATCAACGATCCAGATATTATCGAACTATAAAGTTAGAAAACACAAAAATAGAAGGAAATTCCGCATTTTACCACTTGTTTATGCTTTGGAGCGCTCGATTGCGGCTCAAGGAAATATGAGAGAAAGGTCAAGGGTATAAGCCCTCGTGGGCTTAAGAACCTCATATTGAGAAAAATAATTTTTTAGGCCAAAAAGGTTTTGAGGCCAATTAAGGGTTCGATAGGTGAGAGGAGGGATTTTTAAACCAAATAGAGGGAAATCTAAGGTAAAAAAATGGGTTTAGGATGATTTAGAGGTTAAAATGAAGGTATTTTGAGGGCTTTCGATGAAGGGGAAAAATGGGTGAAGATGGAATTGTTTATGAGTGAAAGGAGGAGGAAATGATGGAAAATGGAGTTTTATAAGCAGCTTCATATTGGTGAATCATCAAAAATTTTAGGGTTAATAGTGAAACAAATAAAGAAGATTAACTCAAGTGGTAATTATCATCATAAGATTTCAAGAACTCACACCACACATGAAATTGCTTTCTGAAGGCCTAAAAATTTTTAGCCACCATTTGGTATGACAAGTTTTTATAGGTGGCTACTGTGTCCCACGGTTTTATTTTCATGAAATATCGTTTGGGTGGAAGCTTTTTCCCTTTATTAAAATATTTTATTGATTTTCAAGATCGCAAATCATTTAGAGTGGCTCTAAATGCCATATGTCAGGAATGTGATTTTTCAATTGCGATATGCAAGCATGTTTCTTTTGAATTTTACGCCTAAGTGCCCTTAAATAAAAAGGTTTCACTGAACATTTAAATATTATTTCGTTTGAATTAATCACTTAAGGATTTTATTTGTTCTAGTCTAAAAATTTCCAAAATGTCCCAATTATTTTTTTCTAAGGAAACTCTTCTAAAATAATGGGGTTGTCGAATAGCACAACAATTTGCGATTCACCGGGAGAACCAATTATTTCTGAAAATGAAGTTCTTGATATCTTTAAATATGTAAAAATAATTACGTAAAAGAAAATTGTCTTCAAAATGCTTGGATGAATAAAATTACTTTCAATTATAAAACTCATCTTACCGCTTAACCTTCAAACCCTTTCATAGATAAAAATATCCATTCCTTTATATCAATAAATGTATTGTTTAAGAGATAAAGTAGGTGGCTTTTTTCAACTTCGCCTTTGATATACTCATTTTGGTCATAGGGAGAGCCACTACTACCAGAAGAAAGCATCTATAGCCTCGATGGGGTTACCTTTTAACCATCAATGATCCAATATCCCATCCATATTATTAAAATATTTGTAGATAAATCAATTATATAATTTGTTTTTTCTTGTTCTTAAGAATTCACGTTCCGGCTTGGAGACCGTAAAGTGACAATCATCTACCGGTTGTAATTGGACTAAACAATTTGTCTCGTGATGAGACCATTCATGGTTATTTTAATAATCATAAGCCATTACCCTAGTTTGATATGAAGTAGTGGTAATGCCAAATATTATTTGTATATGATCATGGTAAGCAGGCTCATCATGAGACCTCTTATCCTTTGAAGTTTATTTTTATATTTTGAATTCACACTATAAAAAAAAACATAATAAATGAATGGGGAGAATCATTGATTCTTTAAGAGTTTTGGATGACAATTTGGAGTTAAAGATGATTAGTAAAATCTAGTCTTTACTTGTAAAAATGAACCTTTTCTAATCGATAATAGAGTAAAAGAGTTTATGAATTTTGAGTTTTACAAAATTGACAATTTCAAAGGAAAAAAAATTCGTAGGTTATATAGTATTCATCCATTTTTCGAGTTTGTAATCATTTCCTTAAAATTTTCTATTCTTCAAAATAAAAATTCATAAAGTGATTTAGGTTTGCGAAAATCCAAAAGTATGTAATCAAAATTGTTGTTTAATTAACCTAAAAATATATGAGTATGATACATTTGGAAGAAATGTCTTTCTAACAAAATAATTTTTTCAAAATCAGCTCCGGTAACAGGAGGAAAATATTTTCTCCTCAAGATCTTGTAACATGAAGGTTGATGGTGGAATTTGTTCTCAGAATTTGAAATGGTCGAAGCCACATTCTTTGAATTTGGTATGCTTACCTTTTTCCTCATGTGCCTTGTCCCACTTAAGGATGAGGTCACCAACCTAAAAAGATTTGGGTGTTAGAATTTTGCATCAAATGATTTTTAACAATTTGTTGATCTCGAGCATGTGTTACTCTGCCTTTTCCCTTCTTCTTATAATTTAAGTATTTGGGACATTCTTAACTATAAGGAAGAAGAAGATACTCCACTAATAAGTTGAACTAGGGCTAATTAGGGAAGAGCTAAATTTGATGGAATTACAAACTTTGTTTCCCATAAACTATATTGAATGGAGAACTACCTATAGAGGCCTTCTGAGAAATCTATTATTCCTCATAGAGAAAATTTTATTTATTTGTTGATTCTTCCAAACCATTTCCTTGGGGATAGTAATTAGAAAATATTAAGCTTAAACTCTCTTTGAGAGCAATACATTCATACTATTACCTGAAAAAATAAGATGCATTATCAAACATAAGTGTTTTAGGTAAGCCAAACCTAGTAATAATGAATTGATCGATGAATCAATGATGGTTTCGTAATTAGCTACGTTTCATGGAACAAACCTTCCACCCACTTAGTAAAATATTATTTTGCGGTGAGAATGTATTTATGTTGTTTGGAGGAGTTAGGAACAAATACCACCTATGATATCTAGTCTCCCATTTGCTCAAAAGGTTGTGTAATGTTGACTAGTCAGTAAGGGTAAGGCTAGTTTTCTTTATCTTCTAGCACTTGACATTTTTTACATTTTCCCACATATGCATGAGCATCTTTGAACAAGTGTTGGCCAATAATGTTCTTCATGAAGGATTTTGTGTGCGGTGGTATCTCCCCCGAAATGTCCACTTGCAGGTCCATCATAGATTTCTTGCAAAACCTTATGTGCTTTAGACTTTTTAATGCATCTTAATAGTACAGAAATCTTAATTTTTTCACAACATTAAATTTTAAATGATGTGATATTGATTGGCTTTTAATATTAAAGCTTTTTTCTTTTATAATTGAGTTTTGTGGGAGAATTTCCATTTTTTAAATAAGACTGTATCAAAGATATCGTGATTCAAATTCAATCAGTGCTTACCTCATAAATGTGTACTAGATACCTAGATCTTCATCATTTGATATGTTGTATGATCCAGATAGAAATCTGAAAATACCTTTCCCTCTAACAATTTTGGCTAGTTTCATGTCAATATCATATTCTCGGGCAGAGCAAGAACTCCAATTTTCCCTTTTTTCTCCTAGTTCCTTTTGATGTACCGCCTGCCTTACTACTTGAATTTGGAACTATTACCTTGGTATGTGTCTTTAGGAGAAAATGCCTGAAATGATTTAAATATTTATAAACATAAAAAGCTTGTTTCTCCACTTCTAAATAATTTATTTCAGCACCTTGAATATTTGAACTAAAGAAAGAAACGGGTGCTTCAATATTTTGATCATCAATTTGTGTTAGTACAACAAAGATAGGATGTTTCTTGCATCGTATATGTACAAAATGAAATGATTAGAAAAATTTTGGGGTAGTTAGAGAAGGAGCATTCATGATGGCTTGATTGATTTAATCAAAAGCTTCTCTTCCATTCTTTCCCCATTTAAAGAGAATTTTTCTTAATCAAACTTGCAATGGTAAAACAATTTGGGAAAAGCTAGGAACAAATATCTTAACAAAATTTATCTATCCTAAAAAGGACCGCATGGATTTCCCTGTTATGGGGTAGAGAGATTTCATAAATTGTCTTTATCCTTTTCTGATCTACAAAAATGCCTTCTTTTGACATAATAAATACTAAAATTTTACCTTCACTTAAAGGGAAATAAGACTTTGGATTTAATGAAATTCCATACTTTAAGTAGTGTTCAAGGATTTTCTTGAGATCTTGATAGTGGTCACTTCTTTTCTTGAAGTAAATGGTTATATCATATAAATATACAACCATGGTTTTGTTTATTATTCTCCGAAAGAAATATCCATTTCTCTTTGAAAAGTTGCTCCCGCATTAATTAAACCAAAATTAATTTTTCTAATAAGCATAAATTCCCTATTTAGTTCTAAATGTATTCTTTAACTCATTCTTAGGATGAACTAGTATTTTATTATAGCCTAAAAATCCATCAAGGAAAGACATTAATTTTAATCTAGCACCGATTGCGTAATTTGTTCCATAGGTGGTGTTAGAGCTCAGATCTTCATCCCTCCATCATAGATCAATTTTCTCGTTGTTGCATTTCATTTTAGGTGTTCTATTCCGCCTACGAATCGCATTCCATTAGGAGCATGGATCATCCGACTCAAGGGTCTTTTCACTCATATCCCTCATGTCATGTACCTATTGGTCCGTGTTTGTTCATCGAAATCATTTACAATCATTTACACTCATGTTTGGTCTCTCTCGTCAACAAAGAGTCATTTTAGGGTTTTTAGTCTCATTAGGTCTAGGGTTTCGTTAATTTAGTCTTCAAAATGACTAATAATGTCACAGGCACATGAGGGAGGTTTGAAATAGGTTTTCATCACAAAAATTTCATCGTCATAATGCTTGATAATATTTTTCTCTCCAAAACTTTGTTTTGAAGAAGAATTGTCTATTTTATCCTTTTGGAATAAATGCAATGTAATTTTCAAAGTTTTTTAGTTGTAAAGTTCTTTAGGCGTAGCCTGGTCACCTTTGCTAAAATCACATGCCATCTGCCCCCGCAAAGACAGAAGAAGTTCATCATTCACTAAAAATCACAAAGGAAACAAAAATGTTTATTTGAAAAGTGTCAAATGTTCAAACATTGCAAAAGTGGGTTTTTTCCAAATAAAAATAAAATTCTATGGCATAAAAGATATTTTTGTGTTTCAATAATTCATTTTCATGGCAAAGACAAAGGAGGAAGTCAAGAAAAAATCGTGGAAGAGCAAAACAATGTTTGGAAGGCTGCTGAATTGTGGTGAAGGCAATCCGCCGCAACGCATAAGGAGAGCGCGACGCACCGGGAAGTGGTCACGCACAATGTGGCCGACAACCAAAATTTTTGCCATTGGCTTCCTCCAAAACTCAAATCGACTTGCCTTTTTGTCCAAGTAAGTTCATGTGACTCTCCTAAATTTCCATTAGCCAATGTTTGGTGTAGTTTGAAAATGGATTATGAGAATTTGAAATCTAAAACTATAAACCCTATCACCTTGTTTAAAATTTCTCCTTAGGGTTTTGAAATTGAACTTTTAAAATTAATTGTGGTGCCAAATACTCCATTTCCCACCTTGTTTATTCCTTCCCTCTACCGTAATCCTATCATTACTATTCATCCCCTATCCCCTTGCATCCTCAAAGTCACTCATTCCTAAGCCCCATTTCCCTATCCATAAAATCATTTCATTTCCCATAATTTTCCCTTTCCTATTTCATTTGTAAAAATTCCCAAACCCCAAGTTTCCTAAATAGTCAAGTGGTTGTCCATTGTCCCTAAGTTTTTCAAATTAAAAGCCAAAAAGACAAATTCCACTTGACAAGACTTTACTGTTCTGACCGCTCTATATCTCCTACAAACATTCCTCCCCTTGACACACATTTGGCAACTAAAACAAAGCACCAAATTCTCATTTTCATCTCATACAAGCCAAACATAGACCTTGAAACATCATGGAGACATACACTGATACATCATATGACAAGAGATAGTGATTCTACCACCGAGCTACATGCACCTAGAAGGCTCGTAAAGGTGGCAAAATATGTGAGAGAAGAGCCCACCTCATTGACCCAATTGCAGGCTTACCCACTTGCCATGGCATGTTTTCTGAGCAAGCCATGCTATCAAGATTGGTAAGATGATTGCTAGATTCATCATCATCGACAGCTGGCTCGTTTTGTTCGTATTGCATTTACATGATGGTTAGGTAACTCTTGGCCGGTGTAAATTTCACTTTGACAATTTAAACCATTTCTCAAGCAACCGGGATACCGAATGTGGGTGAATAGTGGAACAAAAGACAATGTGGAAAGAGTGCATTATGAACCATATATTAGGCCTAGCTTTGTGAGGCAAATTTCAAGAGGGTGTTCCCATCTCCGTTCCTAAAGGAATCCTATGTGCCCTCGATGAAACTCTTCCAATACGTATATTTCACTGGTGGGAGGGCCGGTTTTCATGCCTCATGCCTATCACATCGTGTTATTGATGCATTTCACAAGGGTGAGGATGATGAACATACCTTATTTCATGTGGCCGAAATATCGAGAGAATGACCACTGGTGTTAATAAAACTCCCGAGTAGCAAGACAACAAGATTTATCACTATGCACTCATCAAGATCATGGTCGTACATCAGCCTTGGATTGCGGTGGCATTTCATGGGAGGATTTCATTTCCCGTGATTTCTTCACAAGCTGCTCCTCCGAGGTTGTTCATGAGCCAGTTAACTTTCACATTAGCCCGAAGGTCACGCAGACAGAGCCTATCATTGTGCCGTTGTTTGTTACTTATCAAAGATGCACCAGAGTATTGTTTGCAAAATGTGCCTCAACGAGTACTTTTCCACCCGGGGTGGAAGGGGTCTCGTTGTTGTCATCAAAGAACATTGCATAGGTGCAAGATAGAGGTAAGAGGCCTATGTGATGAGAGCCCTTCATGAGTTTGATACCGATTTCCATACTTATCGATGAGGATTCGAGCTCTCCAACATCAAAGTTGAGGGAGACTATTCAGGAGCAGAAGGTGGAGATTGATTACAAAGAGCCCAATGGATCATAAATTACGGATCAACTAGAACAAATGCTAGAATATCAAAGAACAATTATGGAGTTGTGAAATATCCGCAGAATCGCAAGCCGCCCGAAGAAGCCAAGCCGAGATGACACCTATCGAGCGGGAGATTGAGGCCGATAGAGAGACTTGGCTTGAGAGGGTCAATATTCATCTTGAGAAGTCATGGAGAATAAAACAAAGAAAATAACATGCTCGTGCACATGAAGAACCACTATTGGGTATGAAATCATGTTTGTAAAAGCGAATCAAGATCCCGAAAGCAAGGCTAAGAAGGGCACTCAGAGCGTCGCAAAAGGCATGATAGACTCAAATTTTGGTCAAGCTTTGGCCTAGCACAAAGATTTCTGATGGTGGACATTCAGCCCAAATTTCAAGAAAATTGGGAAATTTTTTTGTCAATTTTGAATTTTTTGGCCTAAAACAATGCATTTTCCGCCGTACGCGTAGCGCCACTTGGCGCGCTTATAATTGACAGCTCTTTGGAGGAAAATTTTTTCATTTCGGATTTTTCATCAAAATTTATGCATGCCTACCCATTACCTAAGAATTTTGACAAGTTCCTGGGGTTGCCTAAAGGGTCAAAAACACCTCAAAATGGCCTTTCTACCACTTCTTTGACACATGAAGTAGTGTTGGGAGATTGATTTTTGGAGGGGCAAATGGCAACCAAATTTAAACATTCACCTGGGTTGGAAATTAGACAAGGTAGGGATTTACAACGAGCTATCCCGCACTCACTTGGACTTCAGAAGTCCTCAAAAATCAACCTCAAAGTCAGGCTACGCATAGAGATTTCAAAGCGCGGCGCATTGGGAAATTTGGCCTATTTTTTCACTACAGCTCTCAAATTTTCGCCTAGTTTTGGCTAGTTTGACCTTTTCATGTAACTTCTTATGTAAATTGATGTAATTTCATGAATTTTATGTAATTTTGGCACATTTTTACCACACTTAGTAGATTCATTCACCAAAAAAGTGAATGTAAGTGAGTGAATCCGCTTTCCTATCATATAGAGGCAAGTTGTTTCATTGCTTATTTTCCAGCTTCTTAGTTTAGATATGGTTGAAAAGCTCCTAGAATGATGAGCTCAACCCATAGAGGCATGGGGATGATTTAGGCTTGTCTATATCATGTAATTCATCACTATTTTCAGGGTTGGACACTTGGGATTGCTTTGCACTTCATTGTACATTTCATCTCTCAGTAATTTCTTTGGGTAAAGGAAGAGACCACAGTGGTTTGCAGACTTTTGGGATATATGTGGCTCTTTGTTTTGATGGTGTGTTTATCTATGTGATTGTAAGTTCATTGATGTTTATGTGTATCATTTACCTTCTTTTCTTCTTAAATTAAACAAATAAGTGATAAAGGTGGAATTCATTAGGGATTGCTTTGCTCGCTCTCTCGCTTATTTAATTTTCCATGTTTTCATCAATTTGAAGAGATTATTGAAAGCATATTTCCCTCTTCAGCTCCTCACTGGTCTGAACTATCCATTCATTCAATCCAAAGCATCAAAACAATTTCCCTTCCTTGCCCCATTCAGAATTTGCAAAAACTAGGCCTTATCCCCGAACCCAAAACTCATTTTCCTTTGTTTCCAACAAAACCCCAAAAATCAAAATCAAACTCCTTGCTTATATACCTAGCCTAAAATCAGCTTTTATTTCAGTCATCTCAAGCCCCATCGATTATTTTTGGCCGAGATTGGACTCCGGGAGAGAGCCCTCTCCCGTTCTAAAGAGGGCCAGCTACCGCACCGAGCGTGGTTTGATGTTACCCCCCGAACTCGCCTTCTTTTTAGCCCGAGGTAGATTTAGGAAATAATTGCGGTAATGGGAAATTGTCTTAGGAAATATTTATTAAGGTTCCTAAAATCTCTAAAAAGGTGGATTTCACCCATTCTTCTCATCAAGGACTAAGTGTGAAACCCACTTCGAATGCCTAATGTGAAAGATGATCCCGGAGTTAAGGAGTTTATTCATTCAAATTTGATTTGACTTTCAATATTGGGGTGAATTAAGGTACCTTGTTGTACAAATTTCTTCTCATTAGATGTCATTGGGATAGTATGTTTGATAATGGTGGTATAATATGTCTTGAGATCTTCATATTTCCATGTGAAAACATTCTTATATTTATTTTGTAATCAAAGAGACTAATCTCTCATTAGATGTGAGAGACCAAGACTCTAATTTGATATTCTAAGGATTTGAGATCAATCCCAAGGTTTAATAGCTCAAATCTTAAGGTTGAACTTTGTAGCTTTAATTAGTAACTTCTTTAAATTCATCTTTGAGGTCATAAACATCTTCAAGTTTTACCATAGATATACATGGCATTCTACTGGCTTTTTTATTCCATTGTCTTTCATGTTCATCTTCATCGATCGTGTGATCATCATATGACCCTCTAGATGTGAGAAAGGTTAGAAAATATTAATCATCATTAAATACTCTCCAAATAGTGAAATTATTAGGAATAGATAAAAATCAATTTCAGAAAACTATCTAGACTATTATCCTCGTAAGGAATAATTCTCAATGCTACATTAGCTAGAAGTTCAATGCTTGAGTTATGGAGCCTTGGGATAGGAGACATTGAATTCTAAGAAGTGTGAGATAATAGATATTACTAGTGACCTGTAATGTTTTAGATGACTCCTAAATACAAAGGATAAAATTTACCGGTTTGATAACTATTTCAGAATCACCATATACTTGAATATATTTGACACCGAGGTCTATTGCTTTATACAAGCCTTGGACTAGTGCCTCATATTCTCAGAGTATTTTTTGTGCCTTCAAATTGTAACCTAAATGCCATAATTATCTTTTCTCCTTCTAGATTGATTAGTATGCAGCCAGCTCTGTAATCTCATCACTAGATTTTTATCCATCAAAGTATAATGTCTAATAAAGTTTTAACACAAGGTTTTCCTACGATGTTTATACATTTGGAAGATTCTGACCGAGAAAAAATTTTCAATTTGAGAATTAACTAATTTATAAGAAATGGATATTTTTATGCATTGAAATTGCCCAAAAAATATTCAAAGAGAGAATTTCCAAGGATTTTATTGGTAAAATCCATTGGTGCATTTTCATCCTTGAAATCAATTAATGAGTATTTCATGTTTATTTCATAGTAGACTCAAATTTGATTTGATTACCATTGTAGGGAAGCCACATATGAGACCAATAAGTGAAAAATAAATCGTGAATATTTTTTGGACCAATCTCTACTCAGAATTAAACTGGAAGTCGTGAATATCATCAACTAAAATATCAATCACTTCGATGAAATTTTAAATTAGAAGCTAGTCTAATAAGGACAAACACCATTTCTCCTAGAACCTTGACTTTGGTTCTATCTAATTGAAAAATGTGTGTCGCAAACTTTTGAGGAGCAATGCTTAACTTCAAACAAACATAATATGGCATAATATTTAAAGAAGCCCCGTATTCTATCGTGTGCAATTGCACATTCTTCTAAAACTTCGAAAGTCAAAAGGAAAGGAGGGGTGTGAGAATTGATATGTCTCGATTAGTATAGCATTAGTTGTGTCGATCTTTCAAATGAATCTGTGGGAGGTTTTCCTACTCCTTTTGGAGGCTTCTAAGTAACAACCACCGGTAAGGGAAAAGTAGGGACTACATTCAGCTTCTTGAGTAATATTTTCTACTACTATTTTAATTTACTCACCTCATACATGGAGATATTTCTCGCTTTAAATTTCTTCATATCTTCCATTATATTAACAATGGTATCTCGAGACCACTAAGGTCTTTGATGTAGATGGAGAGGTAGAAGAAGCTTCTGGGCTTGATTGAGGAGAAGGATTCTCGTTTGTTAACAACTTTGTATTTAACACTGTGGGGTTGAAGGTTTCTACTTTTGAGGAGATTTGAGGGAGATCAATAGAATTTTTACTTCTACTCATAATCGGAAGTGCTTCATTTTCATCTTCATTATCGTATTTAAATAATAAAATCTCATAATCCATGAACTACAACCAACTATTCATCCTATGATTCATCTATATAATATCGTTTCATCCTCATATTTCATCTTGATTTGATTCAAGATTATAGATTACATTCGAGGTCGAGGATTTGGAGCCCGAGTTTTCTTAAAATATCTAAAAGGTTTTCCTTTAAGAAGATTCAGCTAATGATTTTTTTATTTCTACCATGTCATTTGACATATTTTTGAGACCTTTTGTAATCCCTTAAGATCGTAAGGATCCTTAGATGTTTTCTTTTTGGGTTCATCATTAAACGTGACTTTAGTTTTTCTATCTTCCCTGCATGCTTTCTACTCTAAAGAAAAATTATCTTTTCTATAGAAAGGGCTTTCTTTCATGTTTTCTATCAAATTATCCTTATTGGCTCTATGCACAAAAATTTCTATATTAGAAGGAAGAGAGGATATATACCATTCAATTTGTTCATCTACAATGTGGTTTAGATGTAACAGATTTTATTAAGCAATGGATAACTGAATTGAAATCTTTAATTTTTTCACCCGAATTTTCTTTAAGATTTGAAATATCATTGATGAGAGTAGCAGTAGTACGATCATCCCTAAATTTGGTCATAAATTTTTCCTCAAATATGTCCTAACTAGTAACAATTCCTAGTGGTAATGCAAAGTATCAGGGTCCAAACTCGATCCTTGAAAAAGTATAGGGAAACAATCTTACTACACAATATTCTTGAGAGACATCATTTAGATTCATAGACAACATGAAATTATGGATGTGTTCTTCCATAGGGAGACTGTTTTTCCAACCATACTTGTGCGGCCCATCTTTCTAAGCTTAGGTAAAGGATGAAGAGGGCCTACTAATTGAATAGATCTAGGATTCGTCCAAGGTCTATTTTCCATTGTGTGAATCATAGGATTAATTTTTCCTGAAGAAGGATTTGAAGAGGAAGAGGTAGTTACGAGGTGGATGTAGTCGAAAGAAAACCACAAAATTAGTATTGCTTGAAGCAAGGTTGTAGAGTATGATGTAGATATATGAGTTGATGAATAAATTGTTTGGGAAGATGTAACTCAAGGAGGAATAAATGATGGAGATTGGAGGGGAAAAAGATGAAATAATCTCACTAGTAGATGTTTGAGCCTCAAATGTCCTGACATTTCCTACAATGGGAATGAAGAGGAAACTCAAATGGGTTATTCCGAGTTTTTCACTCTAAGAACGAGTCAATACATTAGTGCCTTGTAAAATTGAAGTAACACTTCCTTCAAAGGTTTCGTAAAGTACGAGATTTTTTGCTGAAATAGTAATTTATTCTAATTTATTTATTAAGGTCTCGTACTTCAGAAATTTCCGGGGTATAATCAAAGGGAGAGTGCTTTGGGAATTGAGCTAGGAGACTTCGAAGAATATTGAACAAATTATGATCTATAGATAGGATATTTTGATCGCTAATTTGAAGTTGTAGGAGGATTTGGAGGGGGATCAACTATTTTTATGGTCTTTGTTTTTTTTATTATTTTTTGGTGCCATTCATAGTCTAGTGGCCCTCTTCTCATCACCAAAATGTTTATGCCTCGAAAATCTAAGGCAATAACACTGGTAAATCACCCGTTCGGGACTTAAAATCGTCCCTTATCTATTTGAGATAGTGGCTCCGACTTTCGGATTTATGGGACGTCTGAATGAATTATAATTTTGTGGATGGGTGGTATTTTAACTCACTATGACTTTGTGAATGGTAGTGACAACAAGTTTAAAGAAAATATGTATACCTATCTCTATCACGGGGTGATCATTTTTATTTTATATGTGATTTAAAAATATGATTTTTCAATGAATGAAAATGAAGATTTAACAAACACTTTGAAAGATATGTAAAACAATTTAAGATAATTCATTTCATTAGGTGTATATCGCATCTATATATTGCATGTATTGAATATGTATAAAAAATGGCAATCAAACATGTTCAAGTGACTTAATGTTGGATTTTGTTAAAAAGATACATAAGAAAAACATTATATCAACATAAAGATAAAAGTACCATATATATGCTAACTCGCTCATCCGAAAACTCGGTCTCTCGTCTAGCCTTTTCTATTAGAGAAACTTTAAGAGTACAAAATCGCAACTTCTCTAAAGTATTCTTTTCAAAATTTCGTGACCCTTTCTTAAATTACATGAAAGGGTTTATATCATAAAATAAAAAGTAAAAATATAGAAAATACACAAACATCTGAGGAGTTTTAAACAATCCTCTTAAATTAAGTGAAATAAAAAAAGAAACTCGATTTTGGTGGGATGACTCCGTCAGATTGCATCGCTATCTCTTTTTCCATTCGTTCTTCGTATGAAGGATGTTGATCATAGGTTGAACCTCAAGAGGTTGGCCTGTTCAAACACAGCTTGTCATGTATATATCAGACATGATAGTGGAGGCATCATGTAAGAGGAAGTTTTGGTTAGACAAATACAATATTGGCCATTGGCTATGTGGTTTGACCAAGTGCTTCCAATACTTTTCCTACTCTAGCTTCTCCATTTTTTTTATGCTTTATTCCTTCATCTTGGAAATTTCTTCCAACCGTATTATCAAATATTTTACAATAGGTATATAACCAAGAGGGAATTTATCAATAAGATTAGCAAAGAACGAAGTTTTTTTTTCTAATTGTTTCAACAATGTTGTTGGCAACATCTCTAGCTCTCGCAAATTTCCCTTTCAACTTGTTTAACTGTATGTCCCACTTAAATAAGATTTCTTTTTTTATAATATTAAATCATGGGAAGATTGACTTTCGGAATTTAGTAGTATCTTTTCGTAGGTGACATATTGGGATATTTTCTCATCAATTTCATCAAATTTGATCCCTTCCGGTCAACTACTCGATTCATCGCTGAATCACTCTTTTTACATAGTTCAATAATGCTAGATAATTTTTGGTAGAAAATAAATTGTTGTTGGGCCAACATGGTATTTAGTTCCAAAGCTTCCTTCTTGAGTTCAACTACTTTAGGATTATCTTTCAAATGTTCAATGTTGAATCAAGTAATGGTATCCTGAAGTACCCTAGCACCAATTTCATATTGGTGCTACAACTTTAATCGATTCAAACTCTCATTGAGCCGTGACACTTATGCTCGTATTTTTTGATTAATAATTTCTTCTCTCGCTAGCACTATGTTCCAATTGAAGGATCCTTTCATCCTTTTATTTGATTTATCGTTGAACTTCGTTGGCTTTTTCAATGGTGGAAGATGCATATGCTCCGTAAACTAAGTCAATATCGTTACATCATGAGATCGATCTACTTGTGGGTCCTTACAAAATACTACCATAGAGACATCCCCATGAACGTGAATTTGTGATTGTTTTGTTATTCTCCTTTTCCTCTACTTGATCATGACAAATCTATGCTCGGGGCTGTAAAATATATCCAAAGGATGTATTTCCTCAATTTTCAACACAATTTTAGATGTAGGGTAGGATGAGATAAATTCTACTTCCTTTGTGTTAACTTATTTGTTAGTTGACCCGTAGTAAATGGGTTCTAACTTTTACCATGAGGTGTTTCTATTTTATTTTATGATCAATGATCACCACTTGGTCTCCTTTCAACTATTCATCAAATACTTTCCAGACTTCATCTAAGTCACTGGAACGAGGATCTTTGGTTTGAGTTCCAAAAGACTTATCTTCTTTATTTCACTAAGGACTTTAAGATTTCATTAGGGGATTGTTCCTTTCCCTTTTTTCTCTCGTTGTTGCTCCTTCTATGAGATAGGTTGGATACCTCTAGTATATTTAGAGGAATCCCTTCTAATCTTCTATTTCCATAATGCTTGAATTTTGAGTTACTAAGGATTGAGGCGTGATGCCGCTAATTTCTCCACTATAGAATAAGTATCAACCGACTCAAACAAGTCATCAAAATCATCATCTTCATGGGAATATGGCCTGATTTTCTCTTGAGTTTTGAAATTGAATGCAACTTGGTTTAGCTCACATTTCCCGTTAGAAATTGTAAATAATTTCAAACATTGGATTTGATTGATTTCTAACCCCGCATGTTTGAAATTGTATAATTCATGGACACCACATTGAATAGGAAAAGAGTGCCATGAAGCTTTCTTTGATTCTTTTAAAACCTTATTCAATCCATGACCCATTTGCCTGGATAGGGAAATTTCTCTATGAATTTTATCTAGAAAATATAATGGTAGGACATGTGGTCGCTAACTCTCCCTAAAACTCTAACATAAGTGCAAAATTCTTCTCCCAAACCATTTTCCAATGGAGGTGAAGTCTCCGCTTGTGCTTTTTTGGACAATCTAGGGGCCTTTTCATCAATCACATCTTGAACAGCGGGAGCATAACTCCATGGAAGATCTTGTAGAAATCATTACATTTTGATTCCCATAGAATACTATGATAAATATGAATGGGAGTAGGGTTCTGCAGTCAATTTCCAACCCATGGTTAGAAAATATGATGTAATACACACTACATCCATAATGTAGGCACTCATATAAAATGGGAGAAGGATTTTAGATGAAAAGGAACAATTTTCTTTCTCGTATTCAAAAATCTCTGGGTAGCAATATTATTTGAAAAAATGGTTCCCTAATCCATCATATATGAGTCCGTAACAACATCCATAAGGGGAACCCATTCAATAGAGAATTTAGTGGTATTGGCTCGTCGCAAAGTCTAGATATCATAACATAAATATACCGCAGGGACCAGTTAAGTGAGTCGCTGGAATACATACCGTTATCATGTTTATTCTTGTTAGGGTTGCTCCTCCATTGCTTTATGGCGTCCGATCGTAGCTCATTCTCCTTGGAAACGTTTTCTTAGAAATTTTTATAATACACCTTCTCGGCTCGAGAATGTGGTACATTTTCTTCAAATATTCGGCCTCGAATGACCCTATCAGACTCTACTTATTAGGAAAGTTCTATCTCAAATTTTGAGGTCATTAATAATCCATTTACCATATCCGTATATGGTAAAATATTGGGGTGTGTAGAAATTTGGTGCGTAAAATGGTTGGCAATGTCGCGATAAGAGCTTATGAAGAATCAAAAACGTTCCATAAAGAGCTTTTCTCTCAACCCCGTGGAGTTTACCATCTTCAAATAATTTGTACATTACTTCCCAAGAGGCATACCTAGTCTCTAATGGACATGTTGTATCCGTGAATAAGGGGGAATATTTGTTACTTCACTAGCGTGGTTGCAAGATTAGGGGATCCATTGGTTTTTTGAATTCTTTATAGCCTTAGACATTTCTAAGGAACTCGTTGTTTAGACTTTCCAAATAATAATAATAATAACTAAAAGGGGGGAAATATTGTTAAAAATAGAAGAGTAATGTAACAACAATGGAAATAATGGCATAAAACTTGGCACGCGGATAATCTAACAATTTAATTCCCTTGTAAGAAATCATATTTGCAGGTTTGAGTTGTTAAAACTCGTTAAGTTATGGAATTAATGGAAATCATGGGTTCACGTGCTTGAGTAGACATTTAAGCATTTAAATAATATATTTTCACATCGTTGCATCCATTTGTGTGTGAACTTTTAAAATGTTGAATACCTACTTCGTCAATTACAATCAATTTATTTTCACGCTTATAACTCTATTTAAGTTAGCGTATTTGAATTTTTTAAAGGCTTCAAACATTAGCTGGGGAAAGGAAAGTATGAAATTTTAATGCGATATAGCAATCATGATTTTGGTGAAATTAGATAGTGGGTGGAAGTGGGTATTAAGAAGTGCGATGTGATGAACGCATCACATCGGGGAAATGAAAACGGGGTGGATTGAATGTTGGCTTGTGGAAATACGATTTGCGATTTGTGATTGATTGTGTGGCATTGGTGGGTCCCGTGGTTTACTTTTCATGAAATATCGTTTGGGTGGAAACCTTTTTCCTTTATTAAAATCTTTTATTGATTTCGTATCGCAAATCATTTAAATTGGCTATAAAGGGCATTGTCAATGTGATTTTGTGATTGCGATCTCGCAATCATGTTTCTTTTAAATTTTCCGCCTAATTTCCCTTTAAATAAAAAGGTTTCTCTTATCCCATTTAACTCTTATTTCTATTTGAATTAATCACTTAAGGTTTTTATTCGTTCTAGTCTAAAAAAAATGAAAAGGGTCACCATTATTTTTTCTATAAGTAAACTATTCTAAAATAATGGGCATGTTGAATAGAACAACACAACCCCTTTTAAAAATCCATGTAATAAATTTTATAAAGTAAATAAATAAGACCAAGGTCATCCGACACATATTCCAATATAAATGTTGGGTAAAAACATACTGATGGGGATCACTTGTGATTAATTTGATGGCTATAGAAATTGGAAAAGTGTCATTTATTCGTATTTTATTTATGAAACAATGGAAAATAGAGGAAATTGAAGGACAAATAAAGGACAAATTAAGAAAATAGAGGCCTCCAATGATAAAAAGGCTTTTGAGGATTAGTTCATAGCTTATTTTCAGTTTTAGCTCCCCTGAGCTCTCCCTCTATTCTCTCTCTCTCTCTCTCACACTCTTGCACACTTAGAGTTTCTTGAGCATTCTTTGGAGCACATCGAAGGAAAATGAAAGAATGAAAGCACAACGAGACAAATTTGGATCGACAAATACAAACAGATTGCTTTTATGTGCATTATTTTATGCATGATTTACTTGCTAGTTTTGGAATGCATCGTATGTGCATCTCAAGTTATTTGGATATGATATGTCATTGGCATGGAGCATTTCCTTCATTAATAGTGGTTTTTCCTATCCTTTCCATTTCCTGGATAACCTTAGTGTTGTGGGTTTTCCTTTTTGTTTTCCTCTCGATTGGTGCTCATATTCCTTATGGTTTTGGGTTGATTTATTAGTTCCTAGAGCCTTGACTCCGGAAAAAAATGTATCGGAAGCCTTGGAATAGATTGGGTTGAGTTATTAGTCCCTGAGCCTCATTGGAAAAAACACTCTGAGCCCTTGGTGGGTTTAATTACTAGTCTTGGAGCCTTGGTTGGAAAAACTAGAGAAAAAATTTAGGGGCTAATATTTGCAAACTGGCTAATTTTCCAATTTTTTTCCAAAAAAAAGATTCTCCAATTTCCATTTTTTTCTAAAAATAATTCTCCCAAATATTATATTATAAAAGTATTTTACCTTGAAAATCACCAAAATTTTATAAATATTGAATATAAAGCAATTAGAAATCTAAAAATTAAAAAAAAAAAAAAATCATTAGACATTTCACAATTTCCATATTAGATTAGTCTTATTCGCCAAAGTTTCTAAACTTTAAATATAATTCCATCATTAAATTTTTCCCTCTAAAAACTCTCTAGAGCACTACGGCAATCGTGGGTTGCCATCGGTCCCTGAGCCGAGTTGAAACAAATTCCTTCCGGAGCCCCGGAAAGCTTGGGTAGAGATCGTAACTGCTGATGCTAATGATGTCCGACCATGAGGTGAAATCACTAGTTGAGGTTTGAGGTGTTTTTTCCAATCAAAGCCCCGGTTTTGTATTTTTTGTTTATTCCATGAGATCCCACATTCATGCTTGTAATATGGCACGAGTGTGATTACCGAAAGAGAGATTTGGTTCAACCCATTCTATGGTTGAGTGGTATGTGAAGTCCTCGACTTGGCTAACATTCTCATATGTTAATGAGAGCTATTATTCTATTTTGATTCATCTATAATTTTCGCATTATGTTGGTGATATTATGGTTTTGTTTCCATGGTTTATGCTTCGGTTATTTTCTAGTTATATGTTATTAATATGATGTGCATCTTCTATGTCTCTTGTCATGAATTGTTTAGCTATTGATCATTAATGAATGTATGGAATAATAACTGTGTTGCAAATTTATGTGGAGAGGGCTTGTTTTCTCGATGATTCTCTCGGTGATATTATCGAATTAATGAACATATATGTATTTATAACTCCACAGTACTATGTATACAAAGTGTTTGTATAAATGAGTAATTTGTACCTCCAACTTCTCGTGTTCATAAAATTGGCATACGATCTCTCGTTTGACTATCATAATACCTTGTTTCAAATATATCCACGAGGAGACGAAAACAAACAAGTAAATTGTTCTTCCACTTTTATGGTCTCTCTCCGTTTTCCTTGAAAATGTCATTTAGTCCCCGAAAACAACCTCACAAGTTTAGAACCTAAAAAAATTCGAAAAATAGAAAGTTGTATTAAATTTAAGGAAAAGAAACTAAAATGAAATATGGTTGGGTCTAATCTGCTTATAGGAATGTGATCATGTGTCAAGCATGCTACAGTCAGCTTCGGGATATGTGGAATCGCATTTTCCATAAGTGCATCTTGGAAATCGTGTCTCGCACAAGAATCTCATCTCATGTTCACCTCTAGCAAGATTGTGGTTTTGGTAAATGTGAAGGTAGTTATTTTCGCAGTGGTATCAAAGCTCCTGTGTTCAACACTTGTACTGATGGGTTGAATTATTTTTTCATGCATGTATGTCAATTGTATATTCGTTGATATGTATGCATGGTGTTAGTCATTGTTGTATTTTTGTCTTCATTTATAGGTTTATGATGTTGATGTTGCTATGTTTGGTATGTTTATTTCATTGTGTGTGTGTGTGTGTGTGTGTGTGTGTGTGTGTGTGTGTGCGTGTGTGTGTGTGTGTGTGTTATGTTAATCTAGACTGTCTGCATTGCATGAGATGGTCTCCTCGAACTTCACTAAGGTATGTGTGATTTTCTTTATATTTTTCATCTAACATGGTATGTTTGCAGAATTAGAGGATCAAGGCTAAAAAGCAAGATGGTGGACTACAAGCTCACATGATTCTCCCTATAGAATATATGAGCAAGATGTGGTGATGAGTACTCCCCTCACATATGCGTACACATTTATAAGTTTGAAAGTAGAGAAAATAAGTTGTAAGGTGGATAATGAGACAATAATTCATTAACAAGAGAAACTTGCTAGGGCATAGAGAAACAAGTAGAGGTTAATGCAAATATCCTTCGCAGTTTTTCAACCGTGCAGACAGACCCTTAAGATCAAATTCTCATGGATAAGAGGAAAGGATAAATGGGGCATATGGAAGCAGTATCAATCATGATACAGATTTGACAGAGGATACATTCGTAGATGGTAGGTTCATGGATATACCTAACTCATAGGGATAATGACTATGGATTTCATTCTAGTTTGGGTTCGTAGAGACAACATTGTCATCGTTACCATCCGTATGGGAGGAGTGAGAAGCAAGACTTTCCAAAAAAATTTTAAAAATCAAAGCCACCTACCTTTGATGGAGAAATGAAGAATTCATAGGATGAAGGCTTTAGTTACTTGGGACAAATAAGATCTTCAGATTGCATGAGTACTCGAAGAATATTAAATTCGGATAGGCTACTTTCTTACCTTAAAGGAAAAGGCATATTAAGGTGGGAAGATGTAAAGAATGACATAGGTATTCAAGAGGGGTTGACTTGGAGTGAGTTTAAGAGACTTTTCAGAAGAAGTATCTATCTAAGATAGACTATGATGACAAGGAAATGGATTTCTATCACCTTAAGATGCGAACTATGGTCAATCGTAGTATGCTAGCAAAGTTCTTGAGTTGTTGAGGTATGTGCCTTATCTTAAGGAGGAGAAAAAAAGATCCAAAGATTCATTAGTGGGTTGTTAGTAGCATTCAAGGACATGATCGAGTTTGATGAGCCTAGATCATTGGAGGAAGCCATCAAAAATTTCAGCATTGTTATGAGCAATCGAAGTGAAGGGTGAGACTAAGCAAGATTGGAAAGGTAATTACAAGAATAAGGGATAGTGGGATAATAAGCGAGGAAGATTACCAAATATAGGTAACAATGAGAATGTAGTTTCGCACAAGAATTTCATTACAGATGACTAAGGATGGGGATTTTAGTCTAAGGAAAAGAATAAGGTGACGAAGGAAGCCTTTGGTGTTGTTGGACTTGTGCCCAGGATCATCGCGGAAGAGATTGTCCATAGCATCGTGGATGTAGACCGCATATTGGCGTGCTCGTGAAGAAAAAATTGGGTATAAGCTGACAAGCCGTATTATACGGATTTATGCATTATTGGATAATAGGCAATTTTATCACTCGACATCTATTATCGATATGGAAGGTAATATTTTTTATCAAGTTTTTTGTATTTTTGACTGCCCTAGATATAGATATATATATATTAGTCCCGACCTGTGGATAAGTATGGTTTGAATAAATAAGTACATGTGAGATATGTATCTGGGAAGGTCCCCAAGATCCGGAAAATTGAACACTACACTAGAAAAAGAACACAAGTAAACCAAAACATAAAATATATCGTGAATTAAATTTTATTAGATTAGAAAATGACTCGTTGCAATTACATTGTGTTGGACCATCCGCTCTTTAGAAAATGAGGTGTTTTATTTATATCCTTTTTTAGTTACAATACCGTTGATGGGAAAATAGGTCATTTATATCATTTAGTTATATTACCATGGTTAAACACCACGGGTGAATTTCCACTCGCATCATTCCTCCCCCCTTAGGAAGCAATGGTCCCCAATGCATTAATTTCTGTGATAATCCTTTGTTGAAGATCAATAGTGGATTACCAAGTGTTGTTGAAAATAAGGGAATAAAGCTTAATCATAATCGATGGTTTCAGGGATGACCCATAACCATGATGCACGAAGATCCGAGGATAGAGATACTTTGTAATTCTTGTGATTTAAATATGATATTGACAATGTGTGGCCAAGAAAATAGATTTATATGGAAAGGTTTTTTATGGTTGACCCATAACCATGATGAACAAAGATTCAAGGATAGAGGTACCGTAATGTTGGTGGGCCAACTCTGTGAGGTGTACAAATCTGTGTGGCCGAGAAAATGACTTTCTTTTCAAAGGATTTTGTCCGGTTGAGCTATAACCATGATGAATGAGGTTCAAAGGATAGAGATACCATGTAATGAACTCCTCAGATCATTTTTCGATCTTATCTAGTGGAGATCTAGTGGCTTATCTTTGCAAATTCTCACATGACCTTTGCAATAAATGTATCAAGAAATCCAAGTGCCTTTTTTATTCTTAAATGGAACAATTTTGTTAGTTAAGGTTTTTTCATATAACTTGTAGTTGGGCCTCTCCATTTTCTAATTCTCAAGCTAGCATGACATGACTAGAAAATTCAAGGGTCTTGACATAACATACTTGACCTTCTTTTTCAAGATGAACTCGAAATTTATTTCTTGTATTTTAATGGAAATATCAAAAAAACATATTCATCCTCCATTAAATTGTAATTGTATAAACATGTGAAACACAGCTCCAATAAATATATTTTTCCTCACCACTCATCAAAGTGTACATGGGATAATGAATGATAATAGACTGAATTGAGAACCATGGACAAAAGCACCATGTTGAAAATATATGTTCCCTTCCATTAATCAGTGGTAGTTTCATGTAACCAATAATACTTGTGTGAAATCATTACATGAATCATTTTTATTCAATTCAACCATAGCATGCTTCCATGACGTTTGTGGATCAATGTGAATCTCAAAATCATATTCTTTGTGATACTCAAACATTAATGTTTCGACATGTGATTTCCTTCATCATAGAAACTTATTCCACCAATAGGATTAAAAGTATCCCAATATTCCTCCTTTTGTGAATTCTCAAGAGGGTCACCATAGAATTCATAGATTGAGGTCAATAAAATTATTACACCAACTCCCTTGGAAAGTCCTAACATATTCAATGTGCCACTCACGTTAGTATTTATAGTCTTCACTTGATTATATTTATAAAATATGGGAAATTTTAGGAAAACTAAATGATAGATTTGATCCACTTATGCCAAACGAGTTTCAGTCACATCATGCCAAATGAATTCAAAATTGGATGCCCGATCCATTTCTTTGAGGTTATCATTTAATCCGATGAAGAATTTAGTGTTAAATTCTTTGTTGCCAAATTCCATCAATTGATTTGCAACATGAGAACCAAAGGAACTGCACGTTCGTCCCATGAACTTTTTCTTTGTGATAATTTCAAGTAATATGTAAGGGAAAGGGAGATGCTGTGAAGAGATGTTTGGGTTTCATCTTCTTATCCATTAAAAAGACAAAGTTGGTTGGTCATCAAGTAATGAGATGGTGATCGTAGCCTTTTTGATGTCAATATTAAGCATGACAAGCCTATTGTAGGAGGTTACCAAAGTAGTACGTACCATTGGCACCGATGCTTTCCATAATGGAAATGTTGGTGGTATTGTGGGTTTTATATGGTCAAGACATGGAACTCTAGCATGAAGACCTTGCCTTCATTGGACAAATGTACCGTTCAACATCTTTTCGGGGACACCTATAAACATAGAACCCTTCGAGGAAAAACACAGTTTGGCCACCATGGATGGAGATGTTATAGGACTTGAGAACCCCCGTAGTGGATATTAGACGTAAAAAATTATCTTACAACCACCTTTTATCAAAACATTCATAATGTTCATGCTGGAGGAGGACAACATCACCTCTTCGTCATGTTGGTTGTGACTGGCCGACTTACCTCCACAATGGATAGGTTGTAGCCCTCTTTCTTCCTAAATCCTAACATACATCGATTCCATATTTATTTTTGACATTGACTTCTTCACTTACGTTGATGATCCTTCTCTCTTACTTCCTCTAGATTGCTCTGGCACTTATCTTAGTGTCGTATCCCGTAAATTTTTCCTCTCTCTTCCTTTCTTCTCTCGAATTACTTCCTCTTGATCAATTTGTTGTTCTTTATATAATCTTAAGTGACATTTTTCTGCATATTCTACCTCGCATGATCCAGTGCTTAGCTTGTATCACCCAACAAGAAAAATATAATATGGTACAATTTCAATCAAACATGTCATATCACCTATACATGGTTGATGGAAGAGCGAACTTAAACCCGATCATATTTCTATGTGAACCTAATAGGTATTGATTCGTGAAATGTAATGAAATGAGACCTCTTACATAATTGGAAAATTGTTTTTCACCAAAAACTTTATCAAGAATCGAATATGTGACCAAATCAACGCCACCTCCCGCAACTCCACAATTGCAACGAGCTCCTCATTGAGCCACTTCGGATTCAAAGGTGGTGTAAGAAAATTGGCATATCGTTGGAGATCCCCCGATCTCCTTGTGCATACTCTCGGGAAACCTCATTCATGAAGCCAATGAAAAATACCACAACATCCATACCATCCCCACCATATAAACCTCAATTTTCACCTATCCTACATAAGGAACTATATAATTATACATCCTCGAGAGCAAATGTTACCTTCCTTCAAGCTCCCATTAGGGGAATATTTAGGTCTAAAATGGAGCTCCTATGAAATTATAAATTAATAGTAGAAATAATAAAATAATATAAATTACATCTTCAAATTTTAGAGGGAATAAAAAGAAAATACTTTTTTCAACTTATCTCCTATGGGTTTACTAAAATTTCAGTAAAACACTCGTTGGATGCATAATTTGATCTCCTCATCCAAGGAGTACTCATGTTGCCACACATTCTATGGACCCTTGTACATGAAAAGATGTGATTACAATCACTTTTTCATGTATTTCTCATTTTCCATGTAGCAAGGTCCATTGAAAGTATGCAACATGGGTACTCCAGCTGAATGAGATAACAAATTTTGCATCCCGTTAGCCCCCCTATGAAATTTTTGACAAACAAATAGGGGGCTAAATCATTGTTGAGTCTTCAAGGAATGCCTTTCCTAAAAATCCATCCCTCCCCGGGTCTCTCACCGTCGTGCCTAATACAAACCGCTAGTAAATTGCTAAAAGGGCCTATCATTCCTCCCTTTTCCCCCGCAACATACATCAGTTCCCCCTCTTTCCCTTTGTCTGAATTCCCTTTATTTTTTCCCTCATTTAGCCTCTTTTCTTCCCCCTTGTCTTCCCCCTTCTATTTCCCCATTTACCCCCTCAAATCCCCCCCAAAATCTCTTTAATTTTTTTCCCTACCCTTTGTTTTCCTTTTCTCCCCTTTCTCCATCTATCGTTCCCCTTCCCCACTCTTAAATCCATTAAAATGGGCTAAAAAACCTCTTTCCAACCTTAATATGGGGCTTAGCCCTTTCCACCAAACTCCCTTAACCACTTCCCACACATGCCCGTGCACCGGGACCAAGCGCTTAAGTCCCAAGCGTTAATCGCAATCGGAAGCTCATGTGCACAACTCCTTTGTTATATTAAAAAGTCCCGATGCGACCATTTTAACGCCTTAAGTCCCATGATGCATTATTCACCGTCGATCTATCGTCTCGATCCGATGGTGGAGCGCCAATCGAACCCCCATCCGATCGCAATCGCAACTCACAACGGTGCCGCCCCGATTGAGATCTTTCGATTCAATCCCGACCGCCGGTCTCCCGCCGCGATCCGACGGTCCTCCACCAATCGCAAATCCCCTCCGATCAATCGCACGCCTTCTTACCCGTGCTCCGATTGCGATCTCCTCGACTTGTTCCGTCGTCCATTCCCCGCATCTAACGGCCATCGCTAATTCCCCGCCAATCGCAATCAAGCCCCCCCCCGATTCAATCCCGACCGTCAATCCGTCCCGTCGATCCGACGACCAGCGTCAATCGCTCCATTCCTCCGATGGACCCAATCGCAAATCCTTCCATCTCCCCTCGGCGATGAATCTCCGCCGTTCGCTTCCCCGCTACATCCAACAAACTCGCTCGCTCAATCGCAGAATCCCCCTTCCGATCGCAATCGCAAGTCACATTGGAACGGCTCCGATTGCGATCCTCCGATTTAATCCCCACCGTCCATTTTCCCGGGGGGTCGACGGGCCGCTCAATCGTTGCACTTTTCCGATCGCAATCGCAAGTCCCTCTTTCCGTCTCCCGATTAAATCGTCCATCCGTTACATGATCCAATCCCGCCACGCTCTTCCTTCTCCGCTGATCGTGAGTCCTTCTCTCTCGTCTTCCGATTCAATCTCCGGACCGTCCTTTCTCCGCATCAATGGTCATCGCTCAATCGCAACATCGCCCCGATCGCAATCGAAACTTTTTGCATGTGTCACCCTCTTGCCCCCCCCCCCGATTGCGATCCTCCGATTTCGATCCTAACCGTCCATCTGACCGGGATCTAACGGTCAGATCTAACGCCCTCCCGCCTCCGCCGGGTCCCACTCTTCATTCATCCCCGGCCACATTTCATGCATTTTGTTTGTTTTTGTTAGTTCCATATATTGTTACGCCTATTAATCTCCGCCGTCGATCTCCATCTCCGTGCCCGAATCTGAACGGGTTCTGCGCGCGTATATTTCTACCAAACCCTATTGTCTACCACATTCCGCCACCCACCGCATTTTCATCATAATAAGCTTTGTTTCCGCCACCACCGCACTCACCGTCTCGTTCACCCCCGCATTCATCACTCGTCCACCGGCTCATAATTTCGCTCGTGTTGCAGAAGCTTCAGAGATGGGACCGACGTTGTTCAATGTACTACCTCGATGGCAAGCGGCCACGCAATGATCAGATCTAACGAGCCGGTACCATCGTGAAAGTCAAGGAATGGGGTCACAGACTCACATTAATGGAGAGCAAGAGTTCAACGCCGAAAATCCTTCCGCGCCATTTAAAGATCGAGCTAATCCTGATGAGGCGTAATGAAGCAGCAAGGATTTTTAGTACGTAGAAGAGGGATTAGTGTGCGGGCCAACAAAGATCTTGAGCCCCGAAACAGAGGTTTAAAGAGGCAAAGCATCATTTTGAAGACCGAGGATCGATTCTCGAGATCCCGAACATCAATAAGAGGTAATATCAAGGTTTTCTTATCGCAGAATGTTTTTCCATAAAGGACAGTTCCCATACATTCTTTATTATGCGTCATGTCTCAAGGAATTTCTAGTTCAAAACGATCTAACATCCATGAGGCAGACTTCGCCAGTTCTTTCATTTTGTTCAAATCACCCGGAGTACTACAACGCAAAAGGTCAAATCATATCCGGAGGCATCTTTCTTTCCACGAGGAAGGTGACAATGATTAAATATACAAGGTAATCGCTGCAATGGGTCTCGCCCTACATTCATTGTTGTGTTTAAATGTAACATTTGTACCCGCTTACCTCCTCACAGTCAGCTCTATGTCTCTTCTGCTATGTGCCACGAGGGGATATCATTGTAATGGTTGTTGTTGCATTATCGCTGAATTGCAAGCATTTTTGTCCCGAGCCAAGTTTCCCCGTAATAGTTGTATGATAGGGTCGTAGAAATATGATGTATTCAAAGCCGAATGTAAAGCTGTATAAAGTGATGTACCCGATTGGTGTTGTGTTTACCATGATGCGCTTTCATCGATCCCGATCTACAACAGCTAGTGATGTTTTTCTTATCTCTTTGTTATTTCCATTTCATTTCATGTTATTCTGATCGACATTCGAATGCATGACATAAGATTTACCCTTGTTAGGTACCTTATGTCCCACTTTCCCGCCTTTAATGTTTTTCCGCTCATATGTGTATCCGAATATTGTTTTTAATTGACTAAACCGTGTAGTGGATGATTATTGCCTACTCTCTGATGTGCAAGTTAATAGAATCAGTGTTCAGATGTTTTGTTAAGATTTGATTCAAAGAGGTTAGAACATTGGGAGGTGTAAAGCCCGTCAATCGCCTCTTCATAACCTCGCCCTTCCATATAAACCTTTCAAGACCCCTCGTGTTGCCTATGGTTTTATTCAAGCAAAGTTCGGAGTTAAATGACCTCTCGGCCTGATCTATAGACTAATCAGATGGTTTTCCATCCTTCATTCTCATTCCTTAGTGTTCCATCCCACCAATCATTCTTTGAGATCCGAATGCCTCTAGATGACTAGCCCAACCGAAGTTTACACATTGAACATAAGTAAATCCTTTCTTGACTTCCATTGCCCAATGGCCTTAATGTTCCCCGAGTTATCTATTCTGCTTAGCTTCCTTCTTTTACCCATCCTTGTCTTATGATGAAACCTTCCTTCCTGATTCCCAACAACCAAACTCAAACAATCAAACAAACAACCTCGAGTCTATAACTAGCCTAAAATCACAATTGAAAACTTCAAAGGCATATATCCTTTGATAATCATAGAGAGATCCCTCTCGGACCTAGGAGGGCTAGATCCTAAGGTCCGAAAGGTTCTATGTTGTCTCATCTTTTGTCTCGTCAACTCACAAAAACATGGGAACCCCAACATAATGGCGACTACTGGGAATTCTCGAGTACATTTCATCTTAAACACCCTTTAAACCTCGTAAACTTAGAACTCGGCTAGGTTGGTGGTAAGTCACACCTTTCTACACCGCCCTCCATTATTGAACATTCAACACACTCTTAGACAGAGCCTGGATAGGGCTAGGTAGCCTCCGCATCTCATCCCCCTTCAAAGGTGACATATCCGGTAAATTCCCTCCCCACTAATCTCGGTTGGAGCTATTGCTTTAGAGGAGATTCAGCGAAAGGTGATAGTGCCTCGAGCAATCGTGGTGGACAAAGGTACCCTAGAATCATCCTAAACCTCCACTCCGGCGACTCCATCGTTCCTAAACGTTAAAGACTCCACTCGGTGATCGCAGGCTCCGCTCGACATCTTGGTTTCACATCGACGCACGGAGACCCGCCTCCCAAAGCATAATGAAGACTCCACAGTGAGGCCGTCCAAGACAACATTAACCACAAGAAAATAACAAGTAGGGCTAAGTCGCTGGCTTATAAAATGCGCACTGCCTACGTAACCATTCATACAAGAGCTTTCCCCGATCCAAACCGACCCGAAACAGCTTGGATAATCCCGAGAGAATCCTTAAAAAGAACACCCGTGAGTAGGAGATCAACTATTTTAAAGCGAACATTCATAGAGCCAATTTCGCACCAGAAGATCTTCGCAGCTTCATTAGACCCTTTCTTCGACCTAGACCTCCAAAACATTACCTAGAACTAGGTCATTCAAAGGTTTTGCACTGTTACGTACACTAGGATAGCGAAACCTCCTCCTTCCACACCACCGATCTCCACTTTCTCCAAAACTCGGGGCTTTCTCACCCTAGATCCGCTCACCGTAATTTCTACCGGTCCTACCATCCCCGTCATCCAACTACCAAATTACTTTCTCAAGCCAACCCTATACTTCATCGAACATCATCATGGCAAATTTCGGTATGCACCTCTAGTTTTACCTCAACCTCTACCGCCCTTACGATGATTATCAATCAAAAATCCCACACTTCCTCGCTAAAGAGCCTACAAATCGCACAACAACATGTAGATAAAATGGAGGACTCTTTCGACTATATGGAAGTTGATGATGAAACAATCAAAATGAGAATTTTTGCGTTGCAGCTCCGGGGGGAGAGGTTAAAAAGTGGTTTAAAAACCTACCGTCGGTAGTATCCAAGATCTCCTCGCTTTATACCGTACTTCTCTATCAACAAATGGGAAACTAGAGCAAACCCTCGCCAACTCCTAGCGTATCACATGTCCTTTAAGAGGAACATAGGGGAAAGTGTTCATGATTACACCACTAGATTCAACAAGATTTACAACGCTCTTCCCCCACACATGAAACCTCCACAAGGTATGGCCCTCGGCCAAATATCCCGATGGATTTGATGCCGATGTTGCCTATGAGCTCGTAGATAAAGAATATACCATTATCAAGGATATGCGTAAAAGTGCGTAAACATAGAAGCAAATCTCGATTGAGAAAAAGAGCAACCGAGATCCGAGAAGAGGGTAACATATGCGGATGATAATGTAGCCTCCACGTCCGACCCCCACAATGAACGCGTGCGTAGAAATGGAAGAGATGAAACAAATGATGAAAAATGGTCGTCACTGCTAGTAACCTAAGCAAAAATCGACTCAAACCAAAACTTTAGAAGAAACAACAACACCCCCAAATCGCACAGAAGAGTCGATCAACAAGTCATTCCCCCATTCCAAAAACTTTCGATGAGGATGAGGGAATCATAGAAGAGTCTAAAGGGAATGCGATAAACATGTTCAAAACAAGAGACTCAATTCCCGAATCGTGACTCGAGTATGATCAGCCCTCATCTTCATATTGGGATGAGGAAAGATTAGAAACCGAAGAGTACGTACTTTGGTTCCAAGATGCCATGTTACGTGTCGCAGAACCATATGGGCTTAGGAGCAAAAAGAACCAAGACACTTCCAAAACCAAAACTCCCGAGGTGACCATCAAAAAGAGGCCTCGAAAAATATTCTAAAGCAACCGCCGTAAAACGATAAATCAACAAAATGAGAGTTCCAGAAAACCAACAAAGGCAACCAAAACAATGAAAAACAAAGTCAACCAACCCGCAGCACTAGCACCTCAGCTAGTGCTCCCGATAAAATCCGTGTCTACACATGTACATAATGAGAAAACACAAACCGATTCAACCTACTAAGGTAGTATTTACAAATAAAACATTTGAATACCCAAAGCCAATCCATTTTCAATTTAGAAAGTGAGATTGCAAAAATCAAAGTCTCCGTACCATTATCCGAACTCGGCCTCTCAGGATGTATATAAAGGCCAAATTTTGAAAGCATTAAATATGAGTATAAATAATGCACCGTAAATTTGAGTGATGATCACCGCCCTCTTATTCGGTCCCAAGATTGAGGGGAAATTTCAGGAAGGGGTAGTTCCACCTTTATATCGCCTAACATTCATGACAAGATCCTCCATAATGCCATGCATGACTCCTGGGCATCACACAATCTAATGCCTAAGGTAGTCATGGAGAAGTTAGGCCTCGAAATCACCGTACCCTATAAAGACTTGTATTCTTTTGACTCGAGTAGGGTAAAATGTCTTGGCTCGATCAAAGACTCGTGTGTGAGTTTGACTCAAATTCGCGAAATGTATGGTCATGGATGTAGTGGTGCGTACGTGCCACCCAAGTATGGCATGTTGTCACAAGATCATGGGGAGCCAAGCCGCAAGGCACCATGCAGATGGATGGCTCATATGCCACTATTCCTATATTTTTGGCCAATTAAGAAGACCGTATAGAGAGTCCTGGAATGAAATTCCTAGCTCGCAGCCCCGAGAAACCCGAAAATTCACTATTATATTCTCGTGCATACCGACCTTGACTCCTTCATATTTTGTAATAATGAATCCTTAGAAGAGCCGCAGTCCCGTAGTAAGCATACAAATGAGAACACCGAGCCTATGGACCTTCACATAATGGCCACTCGAAGAATATGATCAGAAAACCATGGGCAGCACATCGAAAAATGAAGAGGAAATCGCAATGAAGCCCGTAGGATCCGTAGGACCTTCACCCAAGTGAAACAAACAACAAGAACAAAGCAAGCTAACCACCTTCCCAACATCCATGGCCTCTATGAACAACAAGATAGCTTACAACCTAGTACGTACCTCCCAACTCAACCTAATGGCGAACCCAACTGTAAGGGAGAAAGTGAAGTGGAAGTAAACAAAGACCCCCCGTGGGAAATGAACTTTGATGGGTCCCGCACTAGGCAAAAGCGCCGGAGCCGGAGTATGGCCGCGTAACACCAAAAATGACCACGTTGCAGAGCCACGTTCGTCAACCTCGCATTTCAAATGCGTGAATAACATCACAGAATATGAAGCTCTAATCTTGGGTTTAAATCGTTGAAAAAATTAGGAGCCCGTAGGATAGTCGTGAGAGGAGACTCGAGTTAGTAATCAAACATGAATGGTGAGTATTCGGCAAAACACCCCCAAAGCTTAGGCATACAAAAGAATGATACTTAGATTCGCTAAAAATGTTCGTTGAATATGATTTAGTATCCATTCCTAGGGGTCAAAACGCTATTGCAAATGGACTAGCCTTCCTAGCTAGATCTTATCCTAAAGCCCCGCTGACCAACAAATCATCATTCGTACCACCCAGTTCGTTAGCAAGCGTACAATGAAAAAAAATACCGGGCAGTTCAAGGAGACAAACAGATTGAAGATTTCCGTGGGCAGAAATCAGCTGAATTTTCTCGATTTAGACTCAAAATCATGACAACCGCCCAAGTGAGGATTCCCCAGATGAACTAGAAACACCTTGTAGTATAGAAATAAATTCTTTTTCTCAAAGAACCGGAGATTCAGCCATAAAACGTGAAAACGCGTATAGGGAAGAAATGGAGGTGTCATAAGCCAAAGACAAGAACATACCAAGAGGCTTAGCACCCTTAGAGGATCTCTTTGATTTTGATGATGTTGCAAAGAAGCCCACACAATAGAACATGCAGAATCGATGTAGAAGAATGTAACATAGGCAATCGAAGACAAACCCAAAATGATAAAATCGCTAAGTCTATACCGCGTACATGAAGAAAAAAGATACATTGACTTGTTTAAGGAATTCATTGATGTGTTTGTATGGAGCTATGAAGACTTAAAGGCCTCGTGACACCAACATTATACAACATAAGATACCACCGAAGGAAAATCGTAAACCTTTCGTACAAAAAAATCAGAATTAATCCAAAACAATTGCCTATGAGAAAAGGAAATTAAGAATATGTATGATGTGCATTATAGTCCCCGTAAGGTTTTCTCTCGATTGGGTGTCGAACTTTAGTGGTCAGTAACGAAGAAAACAAAGGAGACTTAGACTATGTATAGACTTCAAAAACCTCAATAGAGCCCTCCCTAAAGAATAACTACCCCCTTGCCTAGAATGGAACATATCTACGTGGCTGCAGTGGGCCTCAAAAGAATCTCCCCGCTAGATGGTTTTTCGTGATACAACCGTGCCCCGTAATTCCCGTAAGATCAACCTGCTAAAAAGCTTTTAGCCACTCCATGGGGCACCTTCATGTATGTGAAAATGCCTTTGGATTGATGAAATGCCGGAGCTACCTTCCGCAGAGCAATGGATATTGCTTTCTCAGATGAGATTGGACACTTTATAGTTATCTACTTGACACTTAACTGCCTTTTCTAAAACAAGAAGAACACTTAAAACATCTCGAGGAAAGTTTTTGAAAATGTAGAAGGTAATTGGGTCATTCCTTAAATCCTAAGAAGATCGTTTTGGGCCGCAAGAAGGTAAGCTTTGGGCCACATCATATCCGAGAAAGGGATTAGGATAGGACTCTTCGCAGAGTTTCGAGGGAATACTTCAAATTACACATCCAAGAAACATCAAAGAGCTGGGCTTACCCTTCATTGGGAAGATCAATTTCAGAAGATTTATCCCCAATCTTGCCGAGCATCTTAGGAAATGATCGAAATGCTAAAGAAAGATGCAAGGTGAATCATGGACTCGTTGAAGCCAAAAAATATTTTAGTCGCAAAGCTCGCACTCACCCAAGCCCCCGTCCTTATCGCCCCGTCTCTCAAAAGATTTTCTCGATCTTTTCATTTGCCTCCCCACACACAATAGCAGCAGCTTTGCCGCGTAAAAATGGAAGGTAAGGAACAAATTTCCTATAGCCTTCTTCGCAAAGCCTTGAGAGATGCACCCTTAAAGTACAACATCATGGAAAAGGTGCCTATGGCTCGATCAAGTCCTTGAAAGATTTTAGGGTGTACATTCCCCGCATTCTCACACCATTTCTACGTGCCAAATATAGTGGTCAAAGATATATTGTCCCAAGACCCGTATGGGAAAAGGGGCAAATGGATTGCTACAATTTTAGAATATGACATTGAAATCAAACCCACCAAGTTGATCAAAGGCCAAGGCCTGCCCAATTGATGGCCGAATCTTTAATCTACAAAGTCTCTGATATTAACATGATGAATGCCCCTGATGGCAAAGGAAGGATTGCCCCATCCAACCGTTGAGGAGCAAGCTTTCGTAACTCTCCTTGTACATCGTATATCCTTTACGTGCTCACACACCTCAATGCCCCTCCTAACTATCCAAAACAAAGCCTGCATTCATAAAACTCAAAGCTAGAAATTATCGCATTATGAATGAGAGTCTATATTGGAAAAATCCAAATGGCTATTTACCGAAATGCTTGTCCGGAAACTCGAAGCCGAAAGAATCAAACAAGAATTCCATGCTGGGGAGTGTGGAGGCCACCCGAGTTGGAAGGCCACCGCAAGTAAGATACTCGTGGTCAAGTTACTACTGCCCACACTCTTTAGTATGGGGTTCATAAAATGATCCTTACCTACCACAAATGCCAATTTTTTTAGGGCAAAAGAAAGCTCCTTCCCCTCCTCCTCGCAACCTATCACCATAGAAGGTCCTTTCATGCAATGGGGCTTAAACTTTGGAGAAATCCACCCCCCTTCTTCTCGGGCAACACAAGTGGATCTTGGATCAAGCATCGGGACATTTCCACTAAGTGGATTGAAGCCATACCCACTAGCAATGCCAATCGATTCCGCTATCATTAGGTTCCTGTAGGGACTTCATCTTATCTCGGGCCACGCTCCAAGGAAAATAATCACCGACAATGCTATTGCCGATCCAAAAGAATGATTGATTTTCGTCATTGTGTACGGAATTGCACTCGTATTCAATCGCTCTATTACCCCCTGTGGTAATGGCTAAATTTAATCATCAAATAAAATCCCGTTACAATCATTAAGAAGTCAGTTGGAAGAGAATAAAAGGTCTTGGCATAAAAAGTTGATACATGCTCAGTAAGTATTGTGCTCACTACAAAGAAATCTATTGGCATATCACCCTTCCAGCCTAGTTTATGGGACAAGGCGCTTTTCCTACTAGCCTTGGGATACCAAGTGGTAAAGCTTATTCAAGAAATCCAATCGAAGAAGACAAGAGATAAGGAGAATTAATGAAACAATCCATCTCTAGCAAAAAAGGGAGCAAGTTTATGCAAGAGCTATCGCAGAGGCAGGAAAACATGAAGAGACAACATGAGAACCAACGCGTAAAATTTAAAAATTGGGGACAAGGTCGTGAAGTGGGATTCAAGAAGAGAGGATAAAGGCAAACATGGCAAATTCGACAACTTGTGACAAGGTCCCTTCATCATTCAAGCCATTTATGGGTCCTAATGCGTTTTTCTTGCACGAAATTGATGGTTCCGAGTTGTTCGGGGGTCCCCGTCACCTACAGGATGCTCAAACACTATTTCTCGCTAATTCTCCATTTCCCGCCATTTCCATTGTATATACCATTGCAAATTTTCATTTTCAGCAAAAAGTGAAGAAATTGTTCCAAAAAAGAAAACAATGAAAGGAGAGGTTCAGACATGCTCAAAACATGAACCTCCGAGGCAAAAAGGATTGGCTCTAATAAACTCAAAATCTGAGCCAAAAGGAAGCAGAATAGCTAATCCAAACAAGCTCAAAATCTGGGTCAGCAGAGGAAAGAAAATCAGCTCTAACATGCCTAAAATCAGAGCTGGAACAAAGAAAGAAGGATATTTTCAAAACTGAAGATTTCATGCCTTCACAGTTTTGTTGCAGTTTGCTACAAATTTTTCACTCCAGCAAGTCAGACAGTCTAATCCTGGCTTGGCTGTGTTTAAATTTCCTGTCTTAGAATGTAGGTGAAGAAACCTGTTGGACAGTTTAATCCGAACAGGTAGTAGTTTAGGTAGAGAATTGTATGAGGAAAAAAGTCTAATCTGGCCTCATGGAGCAATAAGGGTAGAATTAGAATAGGTTTGTTTTTGTTTTGCAAAATAAAATGTAAAGGGTCTGCTAGTTCAAATGCACCCAAGGGAAAATTGTTAGAGCTCTAGTTTGGGTAGGTAGATTGGTTGGGAAAATGTTTCTGCTGATTTGCGTATCCAATATATTGTGGCAGCTAATCTAAAGAAAGAAGAAAGATGGCTTATAGCAGCAGGCATCTGGCCTACACCAAAGGATCATTTTATGAATTCTTGACTCCTTCAAGAAGAAGCCATCCCCATGTGGAGCCACTGTTAGCCCCCCTATGAAATTCTTGACAAGTCAGCTGGGGGCTAGATTGTTTTGAGCCTTCAAGGAATGCCTTTCCCCTGAAAACCCATCCTCCTTGAAGTCTCTCAATTGCTGTGCCTAATACAAATCCCCCTCTGCTAGTAAATTTCTAAAAAGGGCCTATTATTCCCTCCTTTACCCCTGCAACATACATCAATTCCCCTTCTTTCCCTTTGTCCGAATTCCCTTTCTTTTACCCTCATTTAGCCTCTTTTTATCCCCCCTTGTCTCCCCTTCTATTTCCCCGTTTACCCCTCAAATCCCCCCAAAATCCCCTTAAGTCCTCCCCTTACTCTTTATTTCCCATTTTTCCCCTTATCGTTTCCCTTTAAACCCCTTAAAATCCATTAAAATGGGAAAAAAACCCATCTTCCAACCTTATTAAAGGCCTATCCCCTTTACCCCAAGCCCCTTTCAAACCACTTCCCCACATGGCCTGGCACTGCGACCAAGCGCTTAAGTCCCAAGTGCTAATCGCAATCGGAAGTCGGGTGAGTGCACATTTTCTTTGTTATATCAAAAAGGTTCCGATGCGATTATTTGTTAAACAAAGTCTCGCGACGCGTTTTGGTCCGTTGATCTGTCGTAAAGATCGACGGCGGAGCGCTAACCGCAGGCCCCCCGCCCATCGCAATCGCAACCTGTAACGTGCGCACTCCGATCGGTCCATCGCAAGTAATTGCGATGCGATTGATCGCAAGACCTTTCCTCCGATCCCCGATCAATCGCAAGTGTTTCCACCCGATCCCCGATTGCGATCCTCCGACATTATCCTGACCGTTGATCTGTCCCGCCGATCCAACGGTCCAGCAACAATCGCACCCTTCGCCCGATCGCTGATCGCAAGTCCTTCTGTTTCCCCCCCGATTAAATCTCCGCCGTCCATCTCCCTGCTGATCCTACGGCTCAGCGCTAATCGCATCGTCGTTCCGCCGCCCCTCTTCTCTCCCTCCGATTGAACGTGAACCGTTGATCTGATCTCCGATCCAATGGTCAGCGCTCAATCGCGCTCCGACCTCCGATCGCAATCGCATGTCCTATCTTCCCATCCTCGATTGCGATTGCTCCAATTTGATCTCGTCCGTCCGTTTCCTCCCAGATCCAACGGTCATCGCTCGTCCTCCCTGATCGCAATCAAAAAATTTTATGTGTGTCACCCTTTGGTACCCCCGATTGCGATGGTTCTGATTCAATCTCGGTCGTTGATCCTCCCCTGGATCCGATGGTTCAGATCTAATCACCCTCCGCCTCCGTTGGGTCCCACTCTTACATTCATCTCCATCGCATTTCATGCGTTTTGTTTGTTTTTTTGTTCGTTTCATATATTGTTACGCCGCTCAATCTCCACCGTTGATTTTCATCTCCAGGCCTGAATCCAACGGTCTGCGCTGCATATTTCTATCAAACCCTATTGTCTGCGCATTCCACCACTCCACTGCATTTTCATCGTTCTTTTACACAATAGCATTGTTTCCACCACCGCCGCACTACCATTTCGTCCACCCTGCATCCATCGCTCCGTCCACCGTTTTCTTCATAAGTTTTGCTGCGTTGCCGAGTTTCTAGAGGATGAGACCTGCCGCTGTTTGGTGTACTACCTCGATGGCGAGCGGCGCAGTCAGAATCAAATCTAATGAGCCAGTACCATCAGGAAAGTCAAGGAATGGGGCTGTCAGGACTTACATTAAAGGAAAGCAGAGTTCAAATGCCGAAATTCCTGTCGGTGCCATTTAAAGATCGAGCTAACTCAACGAAGGCAGTAATGAAGCAGCAAGGAGTTTCAGTACAGAACAGAGGGATTAGTGCACATCAACGAAGATCTTAAGCCCTGAACCAGGGGTTTAAAGAGGAAAAGCATCATTTTGAAGACCCCGAGGATCGATTTGGAGATCCTGAACATCAATAAGAGGTAATATCAAGGTTTTCTTATCAGCAGAATGTTTTTCCATAAAGGACAGGTCTCCCATACAGTCTTTATTATGCGTCGTGTCCCTGAAGGAGTTTTACACCCCAGCTATAGTTCAAAACAATCTAACTTCTATGAGGCAGACCTCTCAGCAGTTTCTTTCATTCTGTTCAAATCACCCGGAGCACTACAGCCAAAAGGTCAAATCATATCCGAAGCAGATCTCTATTCCACCGGGGAGATGACAAAGATTAAATATACAGCATATCAAGCGGAATGGGCCTCGGCCCTGCATTCATTGTTGTGTTTAAATGTAACATTTAAAATTCACCTACCTCCTCAGTCGGTCCTCTGTGTCTCTTATGCTATAAAGCACAGAAGGATATCATTGTAATGGTTGTTGATGCATTATCAGTGAATTGCAAGCATTTTGTCTTGAGCCAAGTTCCCTGTGTAATGATTGTATGATAGGCTGAGAAATATAATGTATTTAGGCTGAATGTAAAAGCTTTGGGCAGTGATGTACCTGATTGGTATTGTGTTTAACATGATAAGAAGTTTTCATTGGATCCTGATCTACAGCAGTTGGTGATGTTTTTCTCATCTCTGTGTTTATTTCCATTTCATTTCATGTTCTTCTGACTGGCATCTGAACGCATGACATAAGATTTACCCTTGTTAGGTACCTTATGTCCCAGCTCTCTCAGTCTTTAATGATTTCTGCTCATATGTGTATCTGAATATTGTTTTTAATTAACTAAACCAGTGTAGTGGATGATTATTGCCTACTCTCTAATGTGCAAGTTAATAGAATCAATGTTCAGATGTTTTTGTTAAGATTTAATTGAAAGAGGTTAGGAACATTGGGAGGTTTAGAAGCTTGTCTCTGCCTCTTCATAACCTATCCCTTCCATATAAACCTTTTCAAGATCCCTTGTGTTGCCTATGGTTTTGTCCAAGCAGGCCTGGAGTTAAATGACCTCTGGTCTGATCTATAGACAGAATCAGATGGTTCTCCATCCTTCATTCTCATTCCTTAATGTTCCATCCCACCAATCAGTTTTTGAGATCCAAATGCTCTAGATGACTAGCCCAACTGAAGCTTACACATTGAACATAAGTAAATCCTTTCTTGACTCCATTGCCCAATGGCCTTGATGTTCACTGAGTCATCTATTCTTGCCTAGCTTCCTTCTTTACCCATCCTTGTCTTATGGTGAAACCTTCCTTCCTGATTCTCAACAACCAAACTCAAACAATCAAACAAACAACCTTGAGCCTATAACTAGCCTAAAATCACAATTGAGAACTTCAAAGACATATATCCTTTGATAATCATAGAGAGATCCCTCTTTGGACCTAGGAGGGCTAGATCCTAAGGTCTGAAAGTGGTTCTATGTTGTCTCATCTTTTGGTATTGCCAACCTTGCCAAAACATGGGAACCCCAACAAGATGCGTGAAGGTGCGCGTTTTATCTGCTTGTTACAACCTGGTCATCTGGGAAGGGGATTTCAGTTAGCATGGTAAACTTGACCTTATGCATGATCAATGGATGGGCACGAGGTGCTTCCGAGACTGAAGTGGTATGGCCATGTCATCACTGTGGCTGTGATATATGGTCTACTTTGGGTGACGAGCACCATGGAGGGGAGGCTCTACCGACCAACGCGAATGTTTATCATGTGCAGGGTGAGGTGATGATAAACATGGTTGGATATGAGGGCCCTATGGTTTATTTCTAATGGAGAAATAATGTCAGGATATGCAAAGTTTTATGTGACTCTATCATGTTGGGGGTAGAATGATAGCTGTGCTAGAACTTTCAATAGATGATGTTGTTAATGGTTTGTAGGTTTTTTTCCTGCAAAAACCACTACATCAAGTGAAAGCATCTTCTTTTCATCAAATATTATTGAAAGGCATGAGCTTTAAAAAGGAATATGAGAGAGGGCATACCTGCCGACGCTGAAAATTTATTTTTTGGGAGTGTGAATGTGTGGCATCGCCTCTGTTCGCTTGGGAGTTTTTACTTGGCTCCTAGCTTTGATTTCAATTGGGTTTTCCCCCAGACTGAGATCATGGGGGGCGTTTTCGATTACTTCCCCCTATCCAGGATCTCCCCGAAAAAATATTTCTACTGCCCAGGTGACCTTAGGACAAAGACCCGATCAAGCCGTCTGCAGCAATCAATGCGCTTGATAACTCAAGAGGATGAGGCACCCAAGTTCCCCTGTCCCTAGTTGGTGTATGGTGGTTTGGGGGGAGGAGGGAAAAATGGTTGTATTTCTGGTGACTGTTGGTCCTCTTGCAAGTACGGGATGACACGAGGTTCATTTCCCACAAACTGGGTGGAGGGATCCTCTTGATAGGATCGCTTGATCTCATGTAAGGCGTCCCTATATCATGGTATCTCTAGGCAATGGTGGGTGGAGTGCCCATAGTTGCTATAGAGAGCGCATGCATGATTAGTACGCAGTGCTTTGCCTTTAACTTTGGTGGTAGGTTCCTTTTTTTGGGAACGCGGGGTCGAGATGTCTTTTTTGGAGCCAAGGAGTGGTTTTAATTCATGCATCTCTGGACATATATGGGTAGGATGAACTATTATGTCGCATATGTCACAGACTAGTGATTCCTATTGAATGGCGAGTGTCACCATCTTCTTTCCTCTCTTCTCAGTTTTCTTGGTCATGATCACTTGTTTCACAGTGGGAACTTCCCTTGTGGGGGTGGTCTCGACCGTTTCTTGGATGGGTGGGGGCTCCTCAGGAATGAGGGGCTTCAACCCTGTGGTAGCAACATGGGTGGCTCCTATTATTGAAGGAGGAACGAGGTACCAAACTGGGAATTCCAACGATATGTTGGGTAATACCAGTGTTGCCAAAACCTGCTTGGAGACGAAGCCAGCTGGGGGGTAGAGGAAAGGGGTTTGGGAGGTGGCGTAGGCTAGAGAGGCCTTCATTGCTGATGCCTCGGTGTCATTACTGCTTGAGTCTTTGTATTAACTAGCCTCAGTGCTTGATGTCGACATCATGCATACCAGGGCCCTTATGACATCAGATTATGCCTCAGGGATAATGGGAGTATCTCCTAGGAATGACCCTAGAACAGACGACGGTTTGAATTGTCCATGGCCATATTCTTGGTACTATGAAAGACCATCCGAGGCTACATCTAAATCGGGTAGAATTACATCCGTGTTGGTTAGGGGATGCTTCTCACAGTGTGTCAGCTGGTCTACAGTAATGATTCGGTCCTCGTGGGGGGACATCATAATACAGAAGACGGAGGAGGCTATGGTGGACATGGCGTACATAGAACTCCGCCCGAGGAGTATATTGTAATCCAAGAGAGCATCCAAGACTTCAATTTCTATGTGGACCATCTTTCCGGCTAAACAGATCGGGACATTTTGGTAGAGGCCGACGAGGGTCGAGGGACGACCATCGTATGCTTGAAGCATTATGACCGAGGGTTTTAGTTCGTGAGAACCCAACTTTTGCCCAAAAAAAATTGACATGAAGCATGTCAATGAACCCTCGTCGATGGCACATCAGTGAATAGTGATATTATATTCCGATACTGGTATCTGGAAGGCGACCATGGAAGGAAGCCGGGGGGTGGCTTTGTCTAAGTAAAAATCCATTAGGCGCATATCGGCAGGGTCGATAGCACCTAATGTGTAAAGTAGGGCTTTTCGTTGTTTCAAGCATGACTGTAGCACTTCTAGAGCTAACATAGCAGCAAGAGATTAAGCTAAATCGTCCATGATGCTATAATTATGGGCCGCTTTGGAGTAGTTTTCTGCTCGCCTATTGGTTCCCTTTGCCATCTTTGGAAATGGTTCTATAGGCATCTTTGAAATGGTCAAAGGTGCAGTCGATGCACTAGTACTAGACCCTGACGTAGTAGTGTCTAGTGGGGTGTCGTAGTTGCGATTTTGTGTTTGGAAAAACATTTCTTCTCCAATCATGTAGATTTCATGGCTGTTGTTAGGGTCCTGTGATTTAGCAGATTGGCATACTAAATGACAAGGCAACATCTGAACCACTTTGGAATCCTAAGATCTAGCCCTCCTGGAATTAGAGAGGGATCTCTCTATATGTGTTTTCAAAGGATATATCTTTGAGGCTTATGATATGATATTAGGCTAGTTATAAAGTACAAGAGGTTTGTTTGTTTGTTTTTGGTTGGGGATCATTAAAAGAGAAGGTCATGTGAAGTGAAGGAGAAAATAAGTGGAAAGATGTTTCAACATGGGAAGATAGGTCAAAAAAATAGTACTAAACCATTGGGCTATGGAGTCATAAAATGGTTTACTTGCACAACAACTATTTCAAGGGTTTTCAAAGGGCAAGTCATCTATATCATAATATCTTTTAAGTTGAGTATGTGGTATGAAACATTAAGGAGTGAGATGAAAGAAGAAACATGTAAGAAAACAAAGGGAAGCCTAAGATCAGGTAAGGACTTTTAACCAAGCCTGCTTTGACATGCACTCAAGGGAAAACGTTTCAGATAAACATAAAAGTCACCTAAGATCAGGTAAGGACTTTAAACCTAGCCTGCTTTTGGCACACTTTTAAGGGAAATATTCAAAACAGCTGTTTAAAACTAAACAAGGTACAGGGCTACTAACCATAAACTTCCTTGATTTAGGACTCTACTTAGCATGCAGTGAAAATATCATTCAAGAACAACATCTCGAGTTCTACTCAGCAAGACAGGGGCTCACCAACATTCTTGACTGGTTATACTCTATTGAAATCATTCCCAAATAACCATTTAGAAGAAAACATAAAGATAAAGATTTATTAGTGAGAGATAGGGTACTTTGCAATATGTCCTACTCTATATTTTCTGTTCTTTATCAAAGAATATGAACAATATGGAAACAATTTTCCAACCCTTACAATGAATTTTCTATGAATACTTATAGGTGAAAGAGGAAGAGTGTTGCATAAATGGTAATAAATAGGAATTAAGACAGAGTGGGAGAAGTGTTCAAATTACCATTCTAATTAATGACCATTGCATTAACTGTTTGTACCATCTTGGTAGTTTTTCCTGTTTTTATGCATATCTGGTAGGCATGGAAATAACTCTGAAATGTTTCTTTGAAGATAACTCTGGCTGAAGTACCCTGTTTGACTTCTTGGATAAGAAAAATGTCAGTTTTTTGGGTTTTGTAGCCCATGTTTGCTTAATAATTGTTCTGACAGTTTCACAGAGGTTTTGTTAGCAGAATGACTGTCAAAGTGTCTATGAAAAGTAAAGCAGGCTTCAGGTGTCCTTTTGGTCCTTTGGAGAAATAAATATTTCAATGATCTGGCATAAGTCATTTCTCGCTGATTTGTCCTGTTTAGCACTTTAAACACTGATTTGCCTTTAATTTGTGCTTTAAGGCTTTATTAGACATTCTTCGAACCATATTTTGCCTTTAAACTGTGTTTTTTCCTTTAAAACTATGAGTTTAAGCATTTATTCTTCAACTTTATGCTTAACCCCTTTGTCTTTATCCTTCTGATCTCCTTTTCAGTGTACTAGTTGCTTCAGCGCGCTAGAGGATTTGATTTTCAATCACGTCCATAAAACATTTGATTAAGATTTGAAACTTGACCCCTCGACCCTTTGCCACTGTTTCCTTGGCTATGGGAGACTTTTTAACATCTAAGTCACCATAAAAACCTGAAAACAAACAAACTAATTATAAAATCCTGCGGGCTAGGGTTTAACTGCAATAGAGGGCTTTGGCGGAGGTTGTGGAGCAGTGAGGAGGAAAGGTGATTGCAGCGGGAAAAGGTTTCATAGGAAAAAACAGGAAAAAATCCACAAAAATTGAATTTGGCGGGGAAATGGGACAGGCGTTATTGGAAAACCGACAGCAGTTTTTGCATGGGGTGAAGGCGGTAAGTTTTTTGAAGCAGGGGGAACGCGATATGGTCCAATGGCTGACACGTATGCTCCTAAAAACTGCCCATTTCATGTTGAAAATGGTCGCTAAAATTTATTTGTGAAATGAACGTGAAAATGGCTTAAGACCGTCCGATCTGGGGGGAGGCCAGATCTACGGTTGTAAGCGAGTGAAAAAATAGAAGAGATGTGCGGTGGAATCATATGGTGGGGCCAGGAGGTGACGTAAGCCAATTTTTCGCGTAGCGGTAAGGCTTGAGGCTGTGTAAAAAATATGTGCCATGGGTTTATAGTGTTAAAGTGTAATAATCCATGTTTGGGCGAATACATAAAGGAAAACAAAGGCAAGAGTGGGAGGGAGTGAAAACGTTTCTGGGCCATTAGATCTGGGGAGGGGAAACAGATCAACGGTGGAGATCTCACGGAAACACAATGGGAAGGCCCCGCGTGGTCGGGTGGGACAAACAGGAATATATGGAAAATTGAAAGAAAATATGTATTGTGGGGGCACTTTGAGGTACGGACAAATCTACAGGCCGGATGCCTTCGCAGTGATCCTGAGCCATTGGATCGGGACCAAGATTGGGCGGTGGAGATTTCCTCGGCGGATCGGAAATCGGCAGAGGTAAGAGTTTGGGAAGGAGGGATTAGAATGTTTCGATGGCCGATGGAGAAGAATGCAGGCGATCTAAGGAGGGTCGTCCGATCCGGATCGAGATCGACAGTGGAGATGTGATCGGAGGATTGCATCGACGAAGGAAAGGAATGCGAAAGAGAAAGTGTCGATGAGCGATGGAGTGATGGGGTGATATTCATCGGATCTTGGGGGAAATGGATGGCTGAGATGGAATCAGGACTTTGCATCGGTGGAGAAAAAATGGAAAGGGATGCGGGACCGATGGAAGGTCAATTTTCGATGGGGCGATCCACCGATGGCCGTTGGATCTGTAAGATCGACGATGGAGATTGATTTGGAGGTGAAACCATTGCGCGGAAGGAAAAATGAATATACAAGGGAAAAAAGGGAGCAGAGCGACCTCTGATAGCGAGAAAGGGGCTAAAGACCTATATCCGATGGTCACGAGTCCACGGTTATATGGAGGAAGGGGATGAGAACTAAGCTCACGGGGGCTTAAATACGTTTATATGAAAATTATCAGATTTAAAGGCCGAAATGGGTTTTTCAAGGTTTTTTAAAGGTTCTGATACAGTAAAGGAAGGGTTTTAAAGCCAAATAAAGGAGATTTACATGGTTTTAAAGGGAATTTTGGAGGAAGTGGAGGGATAACGAAGGGAAAAAGGGGATTTTTAACCGAAAATATGAATGGAAGAGGGCTTTAGAGCAGTTTTCTTCAGGACAACAGCAATGCTTGGTGAAGATGGATCGCTTAGACAAATGGACATAGCAAGGCTTCAAGAATGAGTAGTTTTTCTATGAAAATAATCTCTTGAAGGCTTAAGAACATATTTAGCCATCCTTTGCACATGTCAAAATTATGGATGGCTAACACATGGGACCCTAACACCAAGCACCTTCAAAACCTTTTTCATCTTGAGGATATAGTGAAGTCCTCCCTTTGAGGTGATTGTTAGCACGAATACCTTCCATAAGGTCGGAGACAAGAGAAATTTTCCTTGGGATTATGTTTGCAAGAAAGGTTTTTTCATTCGTATCCATGTCTGCAATTCCTTCAACGTTATTCTTGTTAATATCTCCATATCAAGAGTATTCTATATTACCACCAATATTTGCATGTGAAAAATCTCAAGAATTTGAATATGTTAATTTGTGAACTCTGTCCAAGGGTTAAATTAGAAGAAGCTAGGATTTTTACCCTAGGATTGATTACTTCTTTTATAAATTAATCGAAACCCTAACCCATGAATAATGATGTGAATGATGTTGTATTAAAATATTGCAAGATTAATTTGACAAAATGGATTCATGTAGCTCATGAATTAAGAAGGACTCCAAGCACTATAATAACTGACAAATAATTTACAATTAACTAGCAAATTACTGACAACAAGGGAGGATCATAATTGAAATGAAAAAGGTAGGGTGCACACCTAACAAGTAATGGCTACTCACAAGGATAAATTCATCTATTTTGTTTCCATCCATGTTACATTTGTGGATGACATATTTCTGGAATAAGAATACCTGAAATGCACATAAAATGTGTTAAAGGTAGATAAATAATATGCAAAATAATAAAATAAATTATGAAACATTTTTATGACTAAATAAAAATTAGACAAGACTGAAGGACATGAATAACTGAATGAGCTCCTCTTGGTTTCAATAATAATTTATTCGAGTATCATAATATTGGAGCAACATTTCCTCGATTTGATGGAACAACAATGAAGTCAACATTGACTTGGTTGTTCATCTTTTGGAACGAGGGAGGTTTTATCCAAGACTATCCAAATCCTAAATTATTCTCTACTGAACAAGGACAACCACGTGAAGGTGGAATCTCTGATGGCCCCCCTCCCCCACATCACTCTTCATTCCCCAGTACCCAATCCATATGCTATAAAATAAATTTGATAAGAACACTTTAAGATTCACACATACACACTAGAAAAATAGGAAATTGGTAACGAAACATATTTGTTGACATTCATCCCCTGAAAACTTCTAAGAAATTAGTATATTTCATATTTTTCCATCATAAGTACAAAAAAGTATGAAAAAACTCATTCAAAAAAATGTATACATCAATATTTCTTTTTTTACATCAAAAATATTTTACAACTATAATACTTATACTATACATTATAACATTGTACATTATCCTTTTGTTTTACCTCTTCTTATTACGAACCATATAATTCAAAAATTTTCCATCCATTTCTCCATTTTCATGTTCTGGTTGGGGTTATTTTTATGATGATTATAATTGGATCCAATGACGCATTAAACCTCTAGTCATGATGTTCTCACAGAGATGAGGATGTTGTGGGGGGATAGTACCTACAAAAAATATTAAATTTATATGGTAATTTATCGAATATCATTGAAGTAGTTTTTTAATAATAAAAAATGCCTTTGCAATGTAATTATTTATCTTGTGCACTAGTCGGCATCGTTGCAATGACTTCCTTATTGTCCTCTTCTAGTTGAGGATCCTCCTATATAGCATGCTCTGCCATTCAAACCAAAAAATTTATAAGTATAAAATCGTAAATGAATAAGCAAAAAAAATAAAATTACATACTTTATAAATACAAATTATTAAGTATATGATTAATATACAACCCTATTACCGTTGTGGGCCTCGTCATGGGGTTTCACCCTATTATCATGGAGTTCCTTGGGAGTGTTGGCTCCCCGTGATTTGCAATATTGGCAAGAACAAATTTGTAGGGAACCACATCAAACCACTTTGGAGTCCAAGGACCTAGTCTTCCTGGACTCAGAGAGGGATCTCTCTATGTATGTGTTTGTAAATGATATGTCTTTATGATTTTGTTTTCTAGTTTTAGGCTAGTTATGAAGTTTATGGCTGTTGGCTTTGTTTTGATTGGTTGATAGATTAATTGATGGTGTGATTAAGTGATGGAGTGTTTTAGTTGGATAGATAGACTGTGAGGAGAATTAATCCATTGGGCTATGGAGTCATAAAAGGATTTAATTGTTCATCAACTCTACAAGGGACTTCATAGGGAAAATTAACTATATCAAGTGGATCTCTTAGATTAGATGGAATATGAAATGACAGTAAGTTGTGAAAACAAAAAAACTAAAGGTCAAGAATCCTTTAACTCTACTTTGACAAGAAAATCCTTTTAGGTAACTATTTAAGACAAACCAAAGGACAGGGAAAACTATAGACTTCTTTGGCCAGACTCTAGTAAGAAAACCTTAATACAACAATCCAGCAATCCTAGAATTACTTTCAGACAAAGAAAACATTCAAGATAACAGTCAGTATAATCAAAGATCAATTAAGTATTCTTTAATCAACTAAAAAGAGCTTTGTAGCAACAGTTTGAGATAGACCAAAGGACTGGGCTAACCATAGACTTCTTTGGCTGGACTCTACTAAGTATACTTCAAAGAAAGGCCTTAAAATAATGTTTCAAGAAAGACCAAAGGACAGGGCATACCATAGACTTCTTTGACAGTACTCTACTAAATCATTTTCAAGGCAACAAGCTAGGTGGAACTAGAGAGAAATTAATAATTATTTGATCAGACCTTGCAGAAGAAAACATTAAGATGAAAGTCTAAGCAAACAGAACTAAGGTGCCAAGATAACATATCTAAATTTAAATTTTTTGTTATTTTATCAGATAAATAATGGACAATATGGAAAACATAAGGAAAACATTGACAAAGAAGGATCACTTCACCATTAACATAGCTCAAGAATCCTGTGAACATGCTTGTATTACTGATGCTCAAAATAGTTACATTACTCTAGTGCAATGATCTTTGTAGCTCAGAGTTTATCCAATCCAGCCTAGAAGCTCATCAACTAGCTCAGCAACTTATCAACCTATCAACTAACCAACCAACCAACAACTCTAAAACGAATAATACATGTAGTGTTTATCTGCAAAATGAAGAGGTTGCCCTAAGCTAAGGTTTCAGATTTGTATTTATTACATATTTAATGAATTTTTACCTTTGATACCATGCAAGGCCCAAGGAAAAATATTTGTGACTATCTTATTGTAATAATAACTTCTATCTTAACTATTGAGCTAACTTTTTAGGATATGTTTGACTTTTAAGGCTTTTTCATTAACTTTACAATAACTTCTTGAGTTGTTTTAAAATATCTCTGACTGTTGCAATAACTGTCACTATCTTTATTTGAATGAATAATATTGTAGGTGGCAGATATGGTTGAAGAGGTGATTTTTGAGTACTTTTATTCATTTCAATTTGGCCTTTGTGTCAATCTGTTTTTGAGTTATCCTTTAAACTCTGTTTAACTCTTTAAACTTGGATTTATCTTCATTGCCTACCTTTCTATCTTTCTCCCTAACTCTGCCTTTATCTTTGATCTGTGATTAACCTTTTAATTATTCTTTCCTTATCATTAACCTTTGATTTGTTCATTAATTCCTTAACCTCTCATTGACTGTGTTCCTTCGTTGGTTTATCCCTGCATGCCACCATCATAAACCTCTTTGTTGCTTTGGTGTCATTAGGCGAATTTTGAGGTCTAAAATGGGCTTCCCAAGGAAATTATAAAATAATAGTGGAAATAATAAAATAATATTTGATGACATCATCAAATTTTAGAGGGAAAAAAGAAAAAACTGCTTGTTCAACTCATATTTTAAACTTATCTTCCAAATTTTTCACTCAAATTTCAAGCGAGAGCACTCGTTGGATGCAAAATTTAATTCCTCATCTAAGGAGTACCCATTTTGCATACTTTTGATGGACTCTACAACACTAAAAATGAGAAATACATATAAAACATGATTTCAATCACGTTTTTTCATGTATTTCTCATTTTTCGCGTAGCGAGGTCAATCGAAAGTATGCAACATGGGTACTCCTTTGATGAGGAATTAAACTTTTCATCAAACGAGTACTCTCGCTCAAAATTTGAGTAAAAACATTGGGAGATAAGTTGAAAAAGTATTTTTATTATTTTATTATGTTTTAGTATGTTTACCCTTTTACTTAAAAAATAGTGAATCATCCCCCATGGTTGACATCATCATGTTGAATCCTATTGGTTCTTATAAAGTTTATTTTGGTTGTACATTTTTCTTAGGAGGCCCATTTTAGACCTCAAAATTCCCCTAATGGTTTAAATGACCATCAATGGTCATGATCCATTGGTTTTTATTCGTTAATTCGTTGCTTTGGGCCTTTTTTATGAACAAACTTGATGGATCATCACCCATGGAGTCTGTAGAACAAATTTGGCACCTCAGAAATACAATTTATGCATTGATCCCTCGACAACCTGCACATTAAAATCAAATAATTAATTTAAAACCTGCACGGGAGGGGTTTTTGCATTTATTTGGGCTTTTAGGGGCTTAGGAGTGCTTGCAGAGGCTTCATGGTGGTTGCGGGGCTTATCGCAGAGGCACAGGCCCTTGGACTTTTTGAATGGAGGGGGTGGTTTTGATTTATGGTGGGAGGCGGAAAGGTAGTTTTCGCATGGGATGAGGAGCAGTTAGTGGGTTTCGGTGGATGGATGTGATTCCATTAAATAGGCGTCACGTGGCGAATGGGACAAAGGCGAATACTGCCCATTTCACGTTTTTTGGAGGCGTTAAACACTGGGCAGTGGATGTCACGATATGCATCGAGGACCATTAGATCGTGGGGGATGGAGATCAATGGTGGTCGGGATTAATGGAGTGGTGGGAAAGTCCAAATGGTGGGGCCCGAGGTTATGTGGCAGATTTATAACACAGGGTGGGGACTAGGGCATAGAACAAAGCGGCGGGGTTTAGTTTATATGTGGGGGTTTTGGGTTTTTTAAATCTAACCGGGGTTTTATGAAGTGAGGCTTGGGTCAATAAAGTGGGGTTAAAGGCTCTTAAAGTGAGGATTAAAGTATATAAGGGGCAGGGTTAATTCTAATTAAAAACAAATTTTAATATAAAACTATGGGGCCCAAATGGTACATTTTTTTATTTAAAACAATGTAAAAAGGGACTTTTTACATTGTTTTAGTGGAATAAGGGAAAGGGATGATGGTGAAGGGGTTAATGAGGTTTTTAGGAATGAAAATGGGTCTTTGGGTAGGGAGAAAAAAGGTGAATATGAGAGGATTAAGCCCAAACATGAGTTTTCAGGGTAGGAGGGTAATTTGAGAAGGAAAAATGAGATATAGTGAAAGATTTTGGATGAAGATAATGAAGGCAGTGAGATTTTTTAAGATAGTTGATAGTCAAGGAACTCTATCTTCAGTAGTCTGTAGAAAAATCCAAAGTCACCAAGTGATACTGTAGAATACAGGAGGATAACAAGGAGAATCAAAATGTTTTAGTTGATGCATATTATCAAAGGACTGATGCTGAGTAGTCATGGGATCATCTATATTTGTACTACTCCCCTGATAATTAAGCAAATAAACACATTAAATTTATATCAAACTTGATTGTATTTTATAATTAATTAAAGGTTAATGTCAATTGATTTTTATTTACCTTCTCCTCCAAATTGGATCTTCGAGTTCGCCCCATGATTTTTTGGTGTTCAAATACGCCTTTAAATCCAAACTTGAAACCAATCCCAAATTCTTCCTTCGTGGATTTAGTTCCAAATATATCACCTTGGATTTCATAATATTATTGATTTTTTCTACTTTCATAATATTATTGATTTTTTAATTTTCTAGGGAAATTGCCCGAATGTTGGAAGGTAATATAACAAACATATTTTTAAGAAGTTTTATGTGCTTAAAATTTGTGCCTATAGCATCAAATAGTTGCACTGGCCTAGTTTTTGTTTCCCATGCTTCTCAATACTTGCCTTGGTTACCTTCGAAGTGTTGGGGAGCCTACGAAATTTTTCAAGTATGTTATATACTACAATTTTATTCAAAACTAAAGAAAATTAAACGTATTGAATTCAAGATGTAATTTGTACCTTGATTGAACAGGTGGTGTTTTCCTTTCTTTTCTCAATACCTTATCCTTTGTGTCCTTGATGAGACCCTTCCATACCATATCAGGATTCATGGAAAGTCACTCATACTTAGGTTTTTCTACCAATTTTCTCTGGTAGTGGTCTCGTAAACAAACAACCCTGGTAGTGGTCTCGTAGTGGTCTGGTAGTGCTTATTCCTGAAAACAACCCTACTGATCCATGCACAAAAAATAGATGAATGCGCGATAATACAGTGAAATAGAGACTCTGACTAGTAATGCAATTTCTTCCTTAAACTCAGAAACAATGAACATAAAGTAATTTTTGGCCCATGGGAAGGTCTACCCTCCTCGAACTCTATGGAAAGAGATGAGCGGGGAAGGCTCGATCCACAACTTTTGGATTTTTTCTCTATTCTATTACTCTCATAAGAAAATGAAAAACTACAACAGCACACTGAAAGAAAAAACCAAACAACAGTGAAACTATCAAAAGAAGAACTAACTAAATGAGAAAAAAAAAACTAGTTAAATGATAGAAAGGAAAGAATGATAACAACAAAGAAGTTGAGGTACATGGGTTGGGCCCTAACTCACGAGCCCAGCTCTCTGGAGCAAGATCAATAGAAATTCATCTGAATACTCATTGCATTACAAAAATACATTCTTACTACATCCTTAATGTCTTAAACAACAAAAGCCTAATAGCTCTTAACAAAAGTTTTGAATGAATCGAATCGACCAGAATGGACTAGCATCAAATGAACCGGAATTGACCCTAATTAGCTCTTGATCAACTTTATTTGTTCTCAAGGGTAGCTACCAACATGTTTTGTTGTGCAACAACCCCCATTTATTTTTCATAAATAGGGACCCTTTAGAAATAAATAGGAAAATCCGTTTTAAATTTTCTTTTAAAAAACACTTAGAAAATAAATTTTTTGCCTAAAGCGCACCCCTTATCACATATTTTATCCTTCAAAAAGAATCCTAAAACATAAAATCTGCAAATTGCGAAATGCGCTCTTTAAAAATCCTTTCCAAAGAAATAAAAATATTTACTTTCCTTTTTTCGCATCGCACTTGGTTTAGTTAAAACTTAAAGAAACAAAGTAATATAAGTTGTGATAGCTGCGGACCCGACGAAGCGAATAAACTCAAAAATATAAATCCTTTTTCGCTATCGCATCCACTTTAAGCTTTCGCAAATCGCATCGCCTGCGAATTATAATATATACTTAAACGTATCTTTTAAATCTTGCGATCGGTGATTTACGCAGATCGCATTTCACAACATTTATGAGACAATCACGAAATATTATAAGGAATCATTGCGATTTGCGCATTTAATGATATCACCGTGTGAAAAGAAACTTATGTCATATCAAATTGAATTTTAGATCTTAACGGATTTAAATGATTGATAACTATTGTGTGTGAAGTCATGTCAAGCCATGTCAAGCATTAAATTTTGAAATCATAAGGAATTATGAAGAGATAATTGATAAGATTGACAGTATTTTGCGTGAGTTTGAAATAAATCCCTAATATATCTTTGTAATTCTCGTTATATGATATATTTCACTTTGCTCTCAGGAAATCAATTATTAGTTAATAAAGTCAAAGATGAGTAAAATGGGTAAAGAGGTGTCTCAAGCATCATCTTCAGAGGATACAGATATGCCTTCGTTATTTTTAGACACTGTCTGTAACAAGGATTGTGGCATTTATTCATGGGAAGCTATGTACAAAATTTCTAAGGATGAAGAACCAAAGGTGGTAACAAAAACATCTGTGACAGGTACTGATTCCACCTCTGATGCAACCCTTTTCGACATTGCATGTTCATTTTTTCACAGAATAGCTGCGATACCGAAGATTATGCCTTACACGAATATGATTAAGTGGGCAGTTGAGGACTTAAATATTGAAGGTAGAGTTTTCAAGAATTCCAGAGGAGAGATTATGGGCTCTTTCAAAGCCGAAGATTTGACAGCCATGTATCAACTACCAGCTCCGCAACAAAAGTATGATAATATATATGTGCAAATATTCAGAGCTAAAAATCCAGATCTTATCAAAGTCATCCATGAATGGAAAGACAATGAAGGGAAATTGAAGCACGACAAATCTGGTACGTACCCCATTACACAAATCCTTTATCCTTATTGCTATGATGCTGGTATGTTGTGTAGGCTATTTTCCAAACCTGATAGTACTAGGTTCGCTAGAGATTGGGTTCCCTTAATTGACGCAATCGTCAATTCATCCATTTTAAATTGGGCAGACCTTTTATCAAATTATTTATCCAAACATATTTCCGAATATAGGAATAAAAGGAGTACCTCATCCCAAGAAAATTCACCCTTTTACATGTCTTCTTATGTTATGGATTCCATCTGTTTCACTTCTACATTTTCAATCATGGGTTGGAAATGGACCATTAAAAACCCTACCCCAATTCACATATACCATGAAGAAATCTGGGACTCTAAATTCCACCTACATTTCTACAAATTATGTTATGGAGTCATGGTGCCTATGTATCAAATGATTTTCAATGAAAATATCCCTAGGGTTTCCAAAGAAGTCAGTAAAGATATTATTCGTACAGCTAGATAGTTTTCTGAAGAGAAATTCACATATGTTCGAGTATTTGGAAGTTCTGCTCTTCCACATGTTTTTCCATATTATGTTCCAGATATATTGTTTGGGAGAGAAATAGCTTATCATCTCATCAATGGTGTCACAAAATAGTTAAAAGATGATAAAAAAGGCTATTTGGCATTCTTTCCCTCTACAATGTGGCACCTTCTCTTTGGCTAATATCGGCCATACATACAAAGAGGTTCCTAATATTCAGATGTTAAATCTAGCATTCATGCCAGGAAGATTATATGACCCCGAAGATGTAATTAAAAATTACATGGAAAAACTCAAAACAAAGCATTTCATAAAAGAAGAAGACAAATTTGATGACTTCTTCCAAGGAGTTGAAGATTTTTCTGATATTGTTAAAATGATTTCTAGTCAATCAAGTCAAGAAGAGGCTGAAGCCTTTCAGGTATATAGAAATGAGAGATTGAAAAATGTCCCTTTGAATTTGTTAGTTATTGAAGAAGAAAAACATACTCCAAGTGTCAGTCTCGATGAAGAAATGAAAGATGGCTCTGAAAATGAATCTGGTCAATCTCAATAGCACTATGATAAGTCATATCAATCTGAGGATGAATCTGAATCTACAAAAGAAAATTTGGAAATTGACCAAATTCTTCAAGAAATAGAGTTGCAAGAGAAAACAAAGAACAATGGCACTAAATTAAATTTAGAGGCAGTTCAAAAGGATCAGAGCATGGTAGATTAGTCTAAATCATCTCAAGGTAAAGACCTGGTGAATGAATGGGAACAATTTTTCCAAGCAATAAAGGCTCCTAAATAAAAGTTCAATACTGACCAAGCAGCAAGTTTTCAAATGCCAGAGCCTTCTCAGAAAATAGTTGAAACTTTCAACCCTCTATAGAGAATCCCAGCAACACAGAGAAAAGAAATCATTCTGGCTTACTCTACAGATCAAATCATCCTATAGATTGAAGACATTCCATCATTGGATATTTTCTATAGTCCCAGCCACAGAGCTGTGGTTGATGTCCTTTGCAAGGATTCATTAGAGGATCCCACTGATCATCTGACTAAATTTTCACAATATGCAGGAGCTTATGCCACAGCTACTATAGATAAGGAAACTGAAGTTAGAACCTTGTTGAAACAGAAACAATCCAGAATACAGGAATTAGAACAGATGTTAGATGTAGAGAAATTCAAGACTACTGAAAAAATTAGAGAAAGTCCAGCACAGTTCCATAAAGATATTGAAAATCTTAAGTTAGAACATCACGCAGAGCTTAAAGAGGAAAAATCCATGGCAGAGTTACAGAATAAATCAAAAACAGAAAATTTCATTATAGAAGCACTTGAGTTAAATGCTATGATAAAGAAACAACAAAAAATATTTTGTCATAAAGCTGCTACAATTGATTCCTATTGTGATTCCAATAAAATAATGATTCAGAAAATTGCAATCCAAAAACTAGAATGTGAGAAACTTCAAAAGAAAATTAAAGAACACATTCAGTGGAAAAACTCAGATATGGGAAAGAAAGCTAATCTACCACAAATAGACAAGCTTCACAAAGAATTATTATTTACATAATGGGAAGCATTGATCATCCGAAAAGAAAGAGCAGTGACCATGACATCCAGCAAATCAAGTGAGGTTATACAACTCTTATGTGACCAATTGTTTAAAACAGGACTCTTGAAGAAAGCATGTCTGATGTGTTTTCAATAACAAAAGTAGTAGAATTAAAATGGACACACAGAGTAGAACAGCAGGAAGAAATAATCAAGAAATTCAATAAGTTTGATCAAGAAAATTATTGGAATTTTTTTATCAAACCTTATCATCAGCAGCAAACTCTTCTATTTCTCACAGAATTAGCCAAAAAGTCTCAGTCGACAATCTCAAATTCTATCTTCAAGGACCAAATTCGATCACAGATATCACAACCAAATCAGCTTAAGGCAATGATAGATATCTTCCAACTTCGTGATCACACTCAGAAATAAAGGCAAAATCCTTCAAGTCAAGATTGTTAGTTCTAGATTCCTAGATTTTTGTTTAAGTTAAGATTTTAGAGAAAGATTGTTTGAAACCTCGTTGTGTAACCAGCTCCAAAAAGAGAAGAAAAGAGATAAAAACGCCTTAGAAATGAGCCACTTCGAGGGGGCAACCTCCAATACATTACATAAATGAACAATTCTTGGATGATACAATTCACAAAACCTCCTTTCTATATATAGGAGTCCATGGGGCCCTAATGTAATCCTAGTGGGCCACAATGTAATCCTAGCCGACCTAACAATAATAATTTAGGGGCACAATAATAACCAAATGGGGGTTACAAGGGTACAATAATAACAATAAGGGGGGCTACACTAACATAATAAGGGGCTACACTATTAATATAGGGACTTAACATGCCCCTCTCCTTCAAACAAGTGTTGTCCTCAATGCTTGATTATTTCTTGATGCTTATGTATAAAATTCTCATCCTCCCATGTGAAATATTCTACTGGAAAGTTCTTCCACTTGTTGAGATACTCTAAAATTGATCGTACTTGTCGAGTTCTTGTTTCTATGACTGCTTCATAACTTCTTTCAATGTCATGTTGATCTTCCTGTCGTTTCATTAGATTCTGCACCAAAGTTGGGTTATCCTTTGAGAGTTGGAGAACTTGTTGTTGATGCTCGATGTGATCTTCCATTAATTTATCATCCATATTTGCTATTATTTGATCCTTCAAAACATCCAACTTAGCCTCCATTTCTTCTTTTAAACCATCTATTTCATCTTCAATTGCTCTTCGTAAGATTGAAACTTGTTGCACTTGGTACCGTAATTTTGATATCTCATACTGTAACTCTTCCTCTTCATGCGTCATAGTATAGTTTTTTGAGGGATTAATGGGTATGGAATTATTTTTTGGAGGCATTATAGAACCCAATACTGATAAAAATTCTAAAATATGCCCTTGGAATCAATTCAAATTGATTCTTCAAACAAGACTTATGCAATTCGGAAAAATACACACCTTTTTCTAGCTTTGAGGAGCTCGATATTGAAATTGTATTATCTCTGTGCTTGAAAATCTTCGATATCTGAAATTCAGCCCTGTAGTAGCCCTCTGAAGCTTCTTTCAAATGCCACAGGTCTGACCTGATTTTGATGCTCCAAGGCAAAGTTGTGTCCAATCTCCCACAATGACCTAATTCTGGACTGGTTCAGTAGAGCGAACTTGTACGACTTGCCACGTGTCACTGTTTTGTCCTTTGTCTCTGAAATTGATAGCGAAGAAACTACAGGCTGTGTAATTGTGACCAATTTTGACGGCACTCCAATCCAATCTTCAGAGAGAGAGTTATTGAACTTTTCCCACGATCACCTCTTTGAGATGAAATTCAGGAGCCTGAAAAAGCACTACCTTCCACAGATCATATCTCCAAAAATATTGCGAACCAAGCTCTGAAATTTTTTGAAAAATTTCCTCAGGATTTCAGCTTCGTACCATATGAGTTTAAGATTCTGAACCTTCGTAGAAAACGTTTTATAGCGAAAATGCCACGATGACCTGTTTAGGAGCTTGAAAACAGGCCTAACTTCCACAGATGATATCTCCGAAAATATTGCGAACCAAGCTCTGAAATTTTTAGACAATCTTCCTCCAGATTTAAGCTTCGTACCCTAAAAATTTCAGCTTTTGAAACTTCGTAGAAACAAAGTTATAGCGAAAATGCCACGATGACCTGTTTGGAGCAGCGAAACCCTAGAATCCCAAGCCTCTGATACCAAATGTTGTGTAACCAACTCCAAAAAGAGAAGAAAAGAGATATCAACGCCTTAGAAATAAGCCACTTCGAGGGGGCAACCTCCAATACATTACATAAATGAACAATTCTTGGATGATACAATTTACAAAACCTCCTTTCTATATATGGGAGTCCATGGGGCCATAATGTAATCCTAGTGGGCCACAATGTAATCCTAGCCGACCTAAAAATAATAATTTAAGGGCACAATAATAACAAAATGGGGGTTACAAGGGTACAATAATAACAATAAGGGGGTTACACTAACAAAAATAAGGGACTATACTAGTAATATAGGGACCTAACAGGTTATTTGAAACCTCCTCTACATTTTTGTAAATCATTTAATTGGTTTGTAGTTAGTTTTAGTATTTAAACCCTTCTCATGGATTTAGAGAAGGGTCTAAGATTTTGTTAAGAAAATTTGCAAAGAATGCTTATTTCTAAGTAAGTTTGTGGATGCCTTGATGAAGCAATGGAACATGGCTTTTTTTAGTTATAAATATCATTTTTTTCGGTAATGGAACACCGCCTTTGAGAAGGGTCAAACATTCTCAAAGTGTTGTGAGTTTAAGGCATTGGTGGAGAAAGAGTCAAGGAAATAAGTGAAGGCTCTAAGGAGCGATAATGATGGAGAATATATCTCTAAAAAATTCAAATACTTTTGCAGCAAAGAAGGAATTCGAAGAGAACTCATAGCGCCTCATAACCCATAGTAAAATGGGTTCACAGAGAGGGAGAATAGAATGATCGTGGGTGCAGCATGAGCAATGTTGCATAATCAGGGCCTACCAATGCATTTGTGGGCTGAAGCATGCAACACTGCAGTTTATGTGCAAAATCGTTGTCCTCATAGAGTACTTGGCATGAGTACACTTGATGAAGCTTTTACTGGTAAGAAACCGGATGTTTCTCACTTTAATATTTTTAGCTCATCCGTTTATGTGCATGTGACCAAGAATGCCAGGAAGAAGTTGGAGTTGACTGCTGAAGTTGGGATATTTATGGCATACACAGAAACACCGCATAATTATCATGTATTTTCATAACAGTGAGATGACTGTTATGCGACAAGATATAAAATTCGATGAGGGGAAAGCCATGTGGTTGTTGCTTGAGAGGGATTTGGATGTGCATGTGGAGGAGGAATTGTTGGTTCCCAAAGCTGAGTCTCTAGATGTGGATCAGCCACAGGAGGAGGTTCATGGAGTGGAGGAGTCCACTCACGTAGAGCCAAACATTAGAACTGGCAGAAGGCGTACCACATAATCTGAGAGGCTGAGACTTGATGCCACGCAGAATGTAGGAGTCCCTACTTCACAGTGCAGATAGAGACAGTCTCCTAACCGATTCACTGGATACATGGCTCTCATGAGCAAATGTATTGTGATTGAGCCATATTCTTTTCAGGAAGTAGTGCAGGAGCCCACATGAGTAGATGCAATGATGGAGGAGTATGACTCCATTGTTAGATTCAGTGTTTGAGAAATTTTTCCAAGGTCAATTCACAAATCAGTGGTAGGTTCAAGATGGATCTAAAAGGTAAAGCAAGCTATTGATGGGAGTGTTAAGAAATACAAGGCCAGATTTGTGGCCCAGGGCTTCTCACTGATCGAGGGGATTGACTATGAAGAAACCTTTGCATCTCTTACATGATATTCTTCCATAAGGACCATCCTTGCTCTTTCAGTGCAAATGGGTTGGCACATTCATCATATGGACGTGAAGATTGTGTTTCTCAATGGGATCATTAAGGAAGAGGTGTACACTGACAAGCCTAAATAATTTGAGATCCTCAACAACGATTCGTATATGTGCAGACTCAAAAGAGCATTGTATGGGCTAAAGTAAGCACCCCGTGCTTGGTACACTCAGATAGATAGCTATTTCACCATACTTGGCTTCACCAAGAGTGAGGCAGAAGAAAACATATACCAAATTGTGGTGGAGGGTAAGCTTTTAATCATTGTTCTTTATGTTGATGATTTAATACTGACTGGTGATGAGCAGTTGATACACTCATGCAAGGAGGACCTTACAAAGGAGTTTGAGATTAAGGATATGGGTCTCCTTCATTATTTCCTTGGATTGGAAATATGGCATCGAGATGGTGAAATTTTTGTGTCTCAAGGCAAGTATTCAAGGGAGATACTGGGTGAGTTTCACATGGAGGGCTGCAAACCCATCGATACTCCTCTTCTAGGAAACTGGAGGAAAGAGGAATCTACATATGGAGAGGTAGTGGAAGCTATTGTCTATCGACAGTTAGTGGGTTCACTAATGTATTTAGTGAATAAAAGACCGTACATATGCTATGCGGTGAACCAGCTTAGTCAAGCGATGGTTAAGCCTACCAAGCTCTTTTGGAAGGCGGGCAAGCATGTCCTGAGATACCTTAGGGGCACATCTGAGTATGGTTTGTGGTATAGACAGACGGATGAGGTGAAGTTGCATGGCATCACGGATGCAGATTGGGCAGGTAGCCCAACAGACAGAAAGAGCACATTAGGAGGGATCTTTAATATCGGATCTATAGTTTTTTCTTGGTACAGCAGGAAACAGAGATCCATGGTACTCAGTTCAGCGGAAGCAAAATATATGGGAGTAATTCAAGCTGCATGTGAGGCTCTCTAGATGATAAAGATCCTGGTTGGTTTGTTTGGTTCTCATTTAGATCCGACAGTGATTCATTGTGATAATCAGAGTTGAATTACACTCTCGATTAATCCTATGTTTCATGATAGATCTAAGCATATAGGTATCTGGTATCATCATATTAGAAATTTTGTGCAGTGGAATATCATGTTGCTTCATTACATTCCTACGAAAGATCCGGATGTAGATATTCTGACGAAGGCGCTCACCAGGAGCAAATTCGAATACCACAGAGACAAGATTGGGGTGAAGGATAATCCCTTTTGTGTTGAGAGGGAGTGTTGAGATTCAACAAGATGATCCTAGTGAAAATTAAGCACCTACACTAGGATGGAGCCTCGGGATATTTTTAGGTGGAAGTCTATTTTTAGAATGGATGAGAAAATTCTATTTATAGATGATGTCTATTTATAGATGGTGAGAAAATTCTATTTATACATGATGTTCTATTTTTAGATGTATGTGCGAGTTCTATTTATAGATCGCATGTCTATTTATAGATGCATGTTGACTATTATCATCCTTTAATAATATTTGGACAATAAATATTAATCTATTCTCATGGAGCACTTGGAATCAGTTAACTGAAGTGGAAAACTTTTTAGCTGAAGGAATTTTGAGTTGAAAGGTTGGTTGGTGGGACATGCAAGTGGACTTAGTTGTAACTGAGTGATTCGAAGTTGTAATAGAGTTGGATGTGTAGTTATGTGAGTTGTAAAGTATTTTAAATCAGTTAAGTGAGTTAAACTTAGTTGTGCTAGTTGTAACTGAAGATACACTAGTGAGAGATCAGTGAATTAAATATTAAATTAATTCACATGTAGTGATCTCATATGAAACTGAATATTTACGACTGCTAACTACATGCATGTCAGATATAGTGGAAACGCAGTTGAGATGTAGGTGAAAGGGACAGTTGACTATCAGTTGTACTATATTGGATTGCACTCTTGCAAGCCAAACACACATTAGATATGCTCATGAGGATTCCGCAGTCAAGGAGAGCATGACTGCATCGAATTGGTCTTTGTAAGCATCTGTTGAAATTTGGTTACCGGAGGACAGGTGGTTCCCTAAGGCTTTGATATTTGGCCTAGGGAAAAGTGTCCAAAAGAGTTTAATTTTTCTCCTAAAGTGACTTTATAAAGTTATAAAGTTAGATCTAATTTAAAAGTGACTTTAAGTGATAAAGTTACTAAAGTCTAATTTTAAAGTGACTTTAATAAAGTTAATGTAAAATTAGAAAGGAAAAGTGACTTTGGAAATAAATGACTAAGAGGGTCTTTATTAAAGTGGGGTGAATTAAAAAACAGAAAGTGAGATTTAAAAGAGCATTTAATCTCAGCCTTAGATCTAAAACTATTTCAGCCATTGGATTTGGGGATAACCCAAAAGTCACTTAGAGTTCTATTAAAGGAGGAAAAGGAGAGAAAAGTTCATTCATTGATTAATTCTTTCATGAGCAGATTGACAGAAAGAGAAGGAGAAAGCTGAAGAGAATTTTCTGAGCAGTGAGAAGAAGGAGGGCAGCAGCACTAACTTTCAACAAATTCATACAGCAGGGCTAAGCATGAAGTTCGAGGCAAGTGGGCATGAATTTTGAGGAGAGAAAACTACAGATTTCGAGGGAGGTTGTACAGCCATTTCGGCACTGTTTTCGAGGCAGTTTGTACAATTTTGAAGGCTATAATTTCTGCTATAATTTTTCTGTTTTGTGGGCACATAAACCAAGGTGGAGTTTGGCATGATTTTCGAGATAAGTTTTGTTTCGAAGTTGCTGTAATTTTTTTCTATGTATATTTCTGCATCACTGTAAAAGAAATATTCAGAAAATAAAGAGAATCTTTCGAATTGGTTTTCCCCAAGAGTTGTAGGGGGTTTTTCCAGGGTCATGTTGACCAAAAATCACTGTGTTAAAATGTTTTGCGTGGCTGTTTTAGTCTACTGATTTTTATTTCTGTAATTTCCAACACTGTGAAAATTTTCCAGAATTTGTGTTTTCAGAAAATATTTATTTTCCAGCTTGTTGAATGTAAGGCTATGGGAAAGAGCTTTTAATTATTTGGAGAAATAAGGTGAAACTGAAAATTGGGGTGGGAAATCTGAAATTTCTATATCATCTTGGATTGTGTAGTGGAGGCAGGCTGCTGTGAGGCAGAAATTTAGTTAAGGCATTTGCCAATTTCTGCAAGATAGTGTGAGACGATTATATATTGTACTGGGAGCTCTTGGATTAGAGTTTTGTATGAGATTTTTTTATGATCCATGATCTATACATAATATATGATAGTGGGATTTTTAGCTTTATGCTTTCCTGGTAAAAACATTGTTAGGGACTGCGAGAGGGGGTAGATCGGTAGTAGTTGCCATATTCAAAACTTTTTACTTTTTTCATTCCTTTAAAACCCATACGCTACTTTGTTGAAGCCAACTAGCGTATACACGTGGATATCCTTCATAAAACTCGCGTATACACGGAGATCTAATTATGCCATTAGTTCTTCACTTATATCATTCCATCATTCATTCATTAGATGTTCTATAAACAGTAAACATGTGCAGTAAGAACAGAATAAACCATCCCACAAAGCATCACACATGAACACCAGGATTTTTAGGTGGAAACCCAAGTCGGGAGAAAACCACCGCTGCAGTTGCTCAGCCTTCAATATTTTATTATAGAGAAAACATCTTACAACATATGTGCGGGCGCAGACTTGACCAGCACGCAGGCACCCACCTGCGCTCGTTTACCAGCCTCTCCTGGAAGGGAGCTCCAACCCCCTGACTCGTTTACCAGCCTCTCCTGGAAGGGAGCTACGACCCCCTGATCTTGTTTACCAGCCTCACCTGGAAGGGAGCTATGACCCCCTGACTGAAGGCTACAACCCTCAGCAACACCTTGGACCACGTTTCATCAATTTTCACACTGGATCCAACAACTTCAATAGAACAACACTTGTAGGCCACGTTTCATCATATTTTTAGATTGGACCCTTTCCATACTTTTAAGCACAAACATACATCACCAACAGATACTTATCAACACAAATCAGATAGCAGAAACATAGCAGAATAGATCAGATATTTCATACCCTTTGCTTCAGCAAACCCTAGTTTGCATACGCGCTTTCCTTTCTCTGATGTCGCGTATATACGCGCTTCCTTCCATATAAACCGGCGTATACTTCAGTACAAATTACAAAGCTAATTTTATTGCGCATACGCGCTTTCTCTTCAGCGAAGCTGCGTATATACGTGCTTCCTCTTCGGCGAAGTAGCGTATAGATCTTCAACCATCATGGAGCAGCATACTTCTTCAGATCAGACATTCAGTTCAGATTTACCCTTTTACTTCAGACATATGATCGCCTCATTTCAGATCTAAGCCTTTCATAAATAGATCTAGCAAATACAAGTACATTTCAGATCTAGAAATCCCGCTTCATCATTTCTTCATAAGTGCATCATAGATTCAGATCTATCATCAAACCTTTACCCTTTCCATACAGATATACTTCACAGAGAAGTATTCATTCAAGCTCAGACATCTTGCTCCCACACTTATGATTTGCACAATGAATTTCTTCTCCTTATATAGGTTTATCCTTTTTCAATACCATGGGCCCCTTTTCCAATACCATGAGCCAAAACAATACCATGAGCCTTCAATACCACGGGCCCCTTTTTCAATACCATGAGCCAAAACAATACCATGAGCCTTCAATACCACGGGCCCCTTTTTCAATACCATGAGCCAAAAAAATACCATGAGCCTTCAATACCACGGGCCCCTTTTTCAATACCATGAGCCAAAACAATACCATGAGCCTTCAATACCACGGGCCCCTTTTTCAATACCATGAGCCAAAACAATACCATGAGCCTTCAATACCACGGGCCCCACTTTATGAGCGCTGTTGCCCATACGCGACTTGGAACGTTGTTTCCCGCTTGCATACGCGACTTCCCTTAGACAGATCCACGTATGCCTTGAGACATACTCTTTTCATCATAGATCTAGCACATGCCAAATTCCTTTCTTCATTCCCTTCTGTACACACTGCAGATACATTAGGTTTACTTCATCAAGAACATATTCTATCATGCACAACTTCATCAAGTAAGTTGCCATCTTCTTCATCAAGTTGGTTGCCATTCAATGACAACACTTAGCATCATGTTGCTAACTAACATCATTTCACATCAGATTTACATCGTTTACCAAGTCCATCAAGTCAAGAATAACTTCATCAGGTGTATTGCCATCAAGGACAACACATGCCAACAATCTCATGTCTTCATCTTCATTCGGTGGGTTGCCATCAAGGACAACACTCTGCATCATATTGCCAACAAACATATGTGTTATGTGTGATTGATCTTTCTTTGTGATATTGCAATTAAAATTGTGTTTTAAATTCTGCCAAGATTTTTGATTTTAGTAGAAGTGATTATGTATTTAATAATGGCATATAATTGTTAGATCGGAGAATCTAGGAAATACATAATTGTATTAAATTTTCTACAAAATGTGTGTCTAATTTAATTTTCCCTTAATTAAATTGGACAATAAAATGTAATCTTATCTCAAAATTACTTGTAATAGTTAACTGAGTGTGATAAACTCAGTTAGCTCATGAATTTCAAGTTGAGGGTGGTCTGTGAGGCATGCAGAGTGATTCTATTAGTTATTGAGTCCAAGTTGCAATTAGTGCATTAGTTTAATGCATGAGAACTCAGTTAACTCAATTAATTGAGTTAAAATCAGTTTAACTAGTTGTAACTGTTTGTTGCACTAGTGAGAGATCAAGTGATTTAAATCAGATTTAATTCACATGTAGAGATATGTCATGTAACTGATGATATACAATTAATAATTGCATGCATGTCAATTCCATTGGAGACCCAGTTGAGACAAAGGTTAAAGGGATGTTAACTATCAATTGTATTATTAGTAGGTTGTCCGCATGCAGTAAAACAACTATAGGATTTCCCATGAGCATTGTGAATTTTTGGAAGGTCGAATTTCCTAAAGAATAGGGATTTCATTCCACATGAGTTGCGCAAGAAAGGAAAGATGAGAAGAGGATGAAAATTGGCTAAGTGTTGGTCGATTTTGTCCGGATCAGTGTGAGACAGTTGTAAGAGTGCAGGAGACTTTTTTTAGAAGAGTGCATTGTAATTGTTTCATGGTTCCTTGGTGAATATACAATAGAAGATAGAGGGGTTTTGAGCAGCAAGCTTTCCCTAGGAAAATATTTTTATTGTGGTTTGATTTGCTTATTTCTTTACTTGTTGTGATTGGCGATCATGTTTATTTTCCACAATTGATTTGTAGAAGGATTCAGTATCTTTCTTTAGCATATCGCATGATTGGATTGAATTCATTGATATACATATTTCTTGTATAATTTCTACAGGGTCAACTGTAATATTGTCTCCAAAGTCGAGATCGACGATCAAACTGAGTTGTATGCGGCCAAAGGACCTTCTTGAATATTTGTTTTCCTTGATTGTTGTTGGTTTTTTTTCCGTCTATTGCCGTTATTTTTATTGTTGCCATCGTTGTTATTGTTGCTTCTAGATATACCAGGAGAAGAGAAGATGGAATTGATCCAAGAACTGCAAGAGAAAGCAGAAAAAATTCCTTAGCTGAAGGATTCAATTTCAAGAGTAGATCAACCAATTATCTCATGTTTCGGTTCAATTATTGTGGAAGCTTGCGATTTTCTTGCACAAATAATCCATTTTCTCTATTTTGCAGCATTTTCTCTGAATTTTGTTGTGAATTATTACAATTATTTTGCTGCAAATTGTGTTCTACTGCAAATTATCCTGATCATTTTGATCAATGCTCTCATGAAAATTACCATTATTTTTTTCATTTTGCACCAAACGTTTCTCTGTTAGAAGCCACCGAATGACATTTTTTAACGAGATCTCGCGTTGATCACCTCTCCACTTGATAAATTTACTATACATTAGATCTATTTGGCTCTAGAAGGGGTTTTATGGAAGTTGAAGGGCATGATTTGCACATTTATATTAGTTAGTGCAGCAGAAAATCATTGATTTGAATCTGCAAGGAAGATGCACATTGGCTCTTATATAGATCACAATTATGGAGAGACGGAATAGTCAATAAAGGTATTTTTAATTTGAGCTAATTCATTTGAAAAGTAAAATTTAATGTAACTTGTCCACATTGTCAAGTCAAGTCTAGGGAGGTGTGAGTCACAAAAGACAGACTTAGTAGAGTCACGAGAAAAAATGTGTTTTAATGATTTTTTTTCAAAGTGAATGGTGAGTGAATAAAGAGAGGTGAGAACATTATTAATATAACGTGTATAAGACATGGTTAAATATTAAGATCGAAGTCACTTGTAATGTAAGTGAGTAAAAATTCAAATTCAATCAAGTCCACGTTAAAGTCAAGCTAGAGTCATTTATTGTAATTGGGTGCATGATTGGTGGAGCCCGGCACCTTAAACTACTCATTAAGAAAAAATGATCGGGGTTGAGTTCTTAACATTCAAATAAGAAGTCATTAATTTGGGTTCATTTTAGGTGGTACGACACCCTAAGGTCACAAAATCCAGCAAGCGTAAAATCGAGCAAATATTAAAAGCAAGTGAGTGTGATAACCAAGAAAGCAAGTACAAGCAAGCATGTTAAAGATCAAAATGGGTAAAGGAGGACAACGTATTCAAAGTGTCAAACTACAAATCAAAGAATTGTAAGAGTGCAATCATGAATTGCACAACAAAATTGAATTACTTGAGTGGAAGTTAAAGAAAAAACAAAACATAATAAATCATATGACTAGCACATTAGAAAAAACAAACGATCTTAAAAATGAACTAGATATGAAATAACAACTCATTAATGCACTCTAGATAAAATTAAGTGAAAAACAAGATCTACTTGATGCAAGGTGTACAGAAAATATAGATGCAGTGTGTGACACAAAAGACCTCATCCAAACAAAAAATGTAATTTGTGAAACAGATGACCTCATTCAACATGTTGATGAAAGTTGTAACACAAATTATCTAATCCACCAGGTTGATGTAAGTTGTGACACAAATGATCTCATCCAGAAAGTTGTGCTAATAAATGATGCAACTAGTAGTACTGAAGATCTAATTGAAATGTTTGATGCAGCATGTGATACAAATGAATTGTTAATAGATATGATTGATGCTCAATGTGATACAAATAACTTAATGAATGTCAGTAGCAGCAACAAGTGTGAATAACAACAACTAAATGGTATTTCCAAGAAGGTGGTTTTACCTTGGGAAGAAATTTCTTTCAACAAATATCGACATGGTTTGGGGTACAACAAAGAAAACAATTTGTATGTTCTAGATTTCTCAAAACCAGTTTATTTTGTAAGTGGAGGTTTTCTAGAAAACACAGAATCTTGTTAAGTGTAACCATTGTAAGAGAAATGGTCATATGGAGAGTAGATGTTTTGATCTCCATCCTTGTCACCATTATGGTAAGAAAAATCAGTCATTAGAAAGATGTTGCAAATGAAACCAACCACCCAAATTGAAGATAAATTATTCATGGATTGATCCTTGGAAGTGGTCATCTACAGTCAAACAATTATCTATGTTTTATCACAGGATTTAGTCTCACATGAAGAAAATATTGCAGCCAATAGTGAACAGATGGTACTTTCATGCACCTTAAAGAGGGAGTACAACAGTGAAACTCTCCTACACCTTAATGTGGGAGGAGTTCAGAAACAAATGCATATGTTTATTGTCTTTCCTTTCAGCTGAAAAAGAGGGGAACTGATGGTTGTCATACTAAAAGTTTCAACTTCATTAAATTTTCCAGTGGGCATAAATTTCTCCAGTGGGAAAGCGATTGGGAATATGAACTTCAACAAATATGCTAGTGGGAATCATCAAACTTTTGTTTGTGGACAAGCAATTGGGATGTTGATTGAGATAATTTTTGGACATTATTTTGTTCACTTGGATGGTCATTATACCAAGAAAATGATAGATGGGTCCTTTTTCATTGCATCTTGGCATTTGATGGAGTTTTCAAGCAACTTTCAGGGATCTATCAAACTTGCAGTCGATTCATGTTTCTTGGTTTGTTCTCTTCATATTGGATTTTTTGGAGTCCATTTTTGGCAGTGTTTCAGGCAGTTCTTCATTAATGATTAGCTCAGCACTTTCAGCATGGAGACTTGGATATGATACCAAGTTCTTTCTTTGGACTTATGATTGAGGGGGGGAATGTTAGCGTCACTCTCACATAAAACAATCATTAATTCAAAAATAATTAAAATTATAAAACTTGGATTAATCCTTACTTATCTATTCTAGAATAAGATTGTTCCTCAAACTTGGGAGTTTGTTTAGGTCTAGTTGGTTGAGATTCTCTCCAACTAGTTAGGCTCCTAGAGTAGTGTGTGGTTGAGATATTTACTCCACGAAAGTGATTGTGTCCAAGATAGACGCACTATCTTGAGACATATTATTGATGTATTTATATATTGTATCATTATCATTATTTCATGAGAGAAATACAATACATTGAGGCTACATGCCTTTTCTGCCATGGCTCCTGTCTCTCATAATTTAATTTTTTATTAGTTTTTAATTTCCTTTAAAATATAACACACTTGCATAACAAACCACTCAAATACTTAGCCATTATTGCAGAAGGAAAACAACACTCCTAGAAATTATTCACTCAAGTTCTCATTAAATAAAATAACTCACTTTAACATCACTAAATCAATATAAATAATTATGTTATAACAAACACACAACAATTCATCAATTAAATTCTAAGAGTTTAACAGTAAATTAACAAGAAACACACGCATATGGACTAGTCTGAGATTTATGTTGTTACATGAGTGATTGAGATTACTATTATTCAAATAAACCAATAAGTATAAATAAATATGTAATAGTAACAGTAAAATATTCATGAAATATAACTAAGAGAAAGTAAGCACACAACTACAATACATCACCGTCTTAGCAATCCTTGCTAAAGAGGAGGGCTCTTCCTCCTTACCAGGGAGTTGATAACACAAAACTCACATGATATTCAATGGAGAAATATGAAGCCATGAATCATGAGAGTTGCATTTAAATTAGAAAAAGATTGCAATTACAAAGTTTCTCCAAAATTACAATTATGATGCCAAACCCCCCACCGGGGCGAGGAAAAGGGTTTTCCATCTTATATATTACATTACATCTATCTTTGAAAATAAATTGGCCATGAGAATCTCTCAATCATCATGTTGGCCAAATCGAAAGCTCTCATAAATAATTACAACAGTTTATTGTGAATAAGCAGTACTGTAATACTCTTTCCAAATAATAAATGGCCAACAACTAGAGATCATAACTATCTCAACCAACTTTGGCTACGTTATTGACAAGTAATTTTATTTGCTGGCACAATGGTCAATGATGATAGTAACCAAGTAACAACGTGCAATGACCATTGTTACTATAATTGGAAAAACATAGCATCTTAAAGGTAGAGTATTGGCACTATAGCATCATTAATAGTGAGGTATTTGCTCTGGAATTGGTAAGAAAAAAATTAGGAGAAACAACATGATATCCTTGCAACAACATCTCAGAAAGCCAAACTTCCCTAAAATAGCCCCTTGTCAATGTTAGCAAAGTTACCGATCAAACTAGAAAATTACCTCGTACCTGTTTTTTTGAGGTAGCAAAAAAAGCACCCGATTTTGGAAAGTGGTGATGCAAAACCACCTTTTTTTTAGCATAGTTTTGGCACTTTAAATTTTCTTATGAATTTTTTTTTTAAATGTCATGATTTTTATGTCGATATTGAAAAGTGGTGATGTAAAATAACCTGTTTTTTAAGCATATTTTTTGAACTTTAAATTTTCTTTGTTTTTTTTTTTTATGTCAAGATTTTCCTGTTGATTTTGAAAAGTGGTGATTTTTTAATTATTAAGTATGAACATTTGTTTTAAAATGTTAGTTATTTTCATAATAATTTTGAAAAGTGTTGATGGAACATCAATCCTTTTTGTTTAGAGTAGTGATATTCATCTTGGTAATAAAAGATAAAAATAAAACAAATAAATAAAATATGACAAAAAAAATCAAGGATAAAAAAATATTAGAAAAACAATAAAAGTGTAAAATAAAAAAACAAGAACAAAATTAACTTGTACAAAAAAAATTAAACAAAAATATAAAAATAAAAACACATAATAAAAAAATTATTTTTAAGTTTAAAAAAAACAGCATTATTAAAAAAAAGATAAAATAAAATAATAAATCGGAAATTTAAATTGAAAACACAAAAATTTTAAAAACATTAAAATAAAAATTTTAAAATAATAAAAATTTAAATTTAAAAAACAATTAAAATATATATATATATATATATATATATATGAAAAAGAATATTTCAAATAATTAAAAAAAAAAAACATAATTCATTTTTTTAATTAAAAATTAAAATAATTAAAATTAAAAGAAAAATAAAAAAAACCAATAAATTTAAAAATATAAATTAAATTTAAGAAAAAATTTAAATAATAAATAAATTTAAATTATTACTTTTAATTTAGATTTAATTTATACTTAAATTTATTTTGTTTATTTATTTAATATTTTTTATTTTTATTTGTTTTATAATTTTTTTTATTTTTAAATTTTTTTAAAATCATTTAAAAAAATGAATTTTGTGTTTTTTTATATATACATAGCAATATGTTATTTTTCCCCCATTAATTCTAACTTCTATAAGAAAAATAATTTAGATAAAAATAGTCCTTACAATGGTTTAGAGAATGATATTTCTAGCCTAAGGAATGAAGGTAATATCATTTTAATGGGTGACTTTAATGCTTGAACTTCAAGCAACCAAGCTTTTCTTCTAAGCAATCATTCCAACTCCAATCCTCTTTGGTTAGACGAAAACCTTACTCTGGCTAGCCGATACAAAAGGAGCTCTGAAGACCTCGGGGATAATTTGTTTGGGTCGGAGCTAGTTAAGCTCTGTAGTGCTCAAGATCGCATAATTTGCAACGGTCTAAAGAAGTGGCCAAATTCTAGCAAGATGACATGCATCTATGGGCTTGGTAGGAGCATGGTAGACTATGTTATTTCCGATCTCCCTTTATACAACGAAATAATAAATTTTGACATCTTAGACGACCATGAGCCTAACTCTGATCATAGGCCTTTACTCATAACTCTCAATTTTTTCATGCATAGAGATCCCATAGAAGATAATCCTTATAGTCAAAAGAACTTAATCTTTGATAGAAATAAAAACGATCTCTTTCTAAATGAATTAAAAACTAATTTTCTTCCTTTATCTAGTATAGACAACATAGATGACCTTTATCATAATTTTACTACAACCCTCTCATATTCTATTAACAAGTTCTCAATTGAAGTCTCAAGTAATAAAAGAAATAGCAAAACCAACCCATGGTATGACAAAGATTGTAAAAGTGCGAGGAGAGCAATTAAGGAAGTTGTTGATGAATCTCTCAAAATTAACAAGATAAAAATCTACAAAGCCCTAACTAAAAGGAAAAAAAGGCAATATATTCGTAAAAGACAAGAGAATCTCTTACACCTCTCTAAGGTGGCTCCTAAGAAATTCTGGAGGCAGATTCTAACTAGGAAAACTAAAGATAATAATAAAATTTCTTTACACAACTGGAATTCCTATCTTAAAAAGCTTTATGAATCTCCAAATGCCAGGGATTTTGAAACCCTGCTCACAACGAAAGAATTTTTCTCATTAGAAGACATTGATTTTGGGGTTAAATGCTTGGAAAATGGGAAAGCTAAAGACATTGAAGGTTACCAGGTGGAAATCTTAAAAATTGGAGGTCCTGTCCTCATCCCCCACATCCACAAGCTTTTCAACCAAGCGGTCAAGCAAGGGTTCACTAAACCTTGGACTCAGAGCCTCATTATCCCTATTTTTAAAAGTGGGGATACAAATAACCCCTCTAATTATCGAACAATTATGATCAACCCTCTCTTAGCCAAGTTATATGGTATTATTTTGGAAAAGAAGTTGAGCATTTGGCTTGAAAGTGAAGGTAAGCGAGCTAAAGGCCAAGCGGGTTTTAGAAGGCAGCACTCAACAACGGACCACCTCGTTATGCTTAGGATCATTGTGGAAGAATGTCGCAATGATAAATCCAATCTCTTCTGTTGCTTTGTGGACTTTAGAAAGGCTTTCGATATGGTTCCTAGAAATAACCTATGGAATAGATTAGAAGAGCTAAATGTTCCTTTCGAGCTAAGAGCAGCCGCTATAAGGTTATACGAGAATGTAATTGCCAAGTTAAAGAGCAATGAGGGGTGGTCGAAAGATATTAAGTGTAATATCGGAGTTAAACAAGGTTGCCCCCTCTCCCCTACCCTATTTGGCATTTACATCGACAAGCTAGAAGGTTGTTTAGAGGAAGCAAGATGTGTTGGCACGATCTTAGCTGGGATAGTCATCATCCTTCTTCTCTATGCTGATGATATTGTTCTTCTCGCAAGGTGCCCATCTGATCTTGATAAGCAACTTAGACTTCTTAAGGATTTATGCTCTACCATGGGTATGTTTGTTAACACTGACAAAACAAAAGTTATGATTATCAAATCCAAGAAGGACACTTACGCTAATTTTATGTATGACAATAGTAACTTGGAGAAAGTGTCTTCTTACAAGTACCTAGGAATTGATATTCATCACAAGCTCAACTGGAACTATAGCATTCAGAAAAGGATTAATGGGGGGTGGAAAGCTTATTTTGGTCTTGAAAATAATTGTAAAATGGAAAACCTCATAATGTGGGATAGAAAGAAGTTCCTCTTTGAAACTTTAGTCACTCATGTTATCTTATATGGATGTGAGGTTTGGGGTTGCAGCATCTCCAGAGAATCCTGGAGAAAGATTGAGCAAATCCAGAAGCGTTTTATAACGTATAACCTTAAAATTAAAAGCAATACACCCTATCCTATTCTCCTTATAGAAGTGGGTCTTTCCCCTATCGAGAGCCTAGCTATGACTAGGCTTTTGTTGTACAAGCACAAGCTCAATAGCATAGGAGACCATAGACTTCCTAAGCTAGCTTCAAATTCCAGCCAAAACCACCTAAGGCTTAAACGAGGTTGGTATAAAGACACCAGGGCCTGGTTAAACCATTGGGAGATCGACGAGAATGTTGCATTGAAAAACATCAATAACATTAAAAAAATTGTTACTTCTAAGTTCAAAGAAAAAATGTGGTGTGAGAAAGATCTAGCAGCTAAAAGAAAATTAAGGTATTATAAGGAGGTCATCAACCCCATCTTAGAAGATCAAAAGTATCTCTCTGTTTTAACTAGCTCAAAGAAGAAAATTAATATAGCCAAGATTAGAACGAACTCTCATGAGCTCCATAGTGAAACAGGTCGTTGGACAGCTCCTAAAACACCATGGATGGAAAGGATCTGCCATCTCTGTGAGAATATGAACATCGAGGATGAAAATCACTTCCTCTTAGAGTGCCCCGCGTACAACCACATTAGAGCTCAATTTCGTAATCTTTGTTGCAATATTGACCTTCCTAGCCTTTTAAGATGTCAAAATTATAGTGAGCTCGGGAGGCTTCTCTCCAAGCTTTTTCAGCATAAGAATAAAATCTTAAATCATATTAAATAACTCTTTTCTTTAGGTCTGATGTACAAAAGATTGGCTAGATTGGTCTCAAAGGACGTTAACCATCATCATCATCATCATCATCATCATCATCATATATATATATATATATATATATATATATCTTTCTTTTTTTCTTTTTTTTCTTTTCTTTTTCTTTTTCTTTTTCTTTTTCTTTTTCTTTTCTTTCTTCTTTTCTTTCTTTATTTTTCTTTTCAATTTTTTTTAATTTATATTTTTATTATTTAAAAAAAAAATTCTAAATTTAAATTATTTTTTATTTTAATATTTCAATTTTTTTTTTTTAATTATTTTATTTTATCATTTTTTTAATTATGCAGTTTTTTTTAATTATAATTTTTTTATAACTTTAAAAAAAAAATTGTTTCTTTAGATTGTGTGTGTGTGTGTATTTTTTTTTTCCTTTTTAATTTTTAAATTTTTTTCTTTAATTTTTTAGTTTAATAGTGATATTTTATTTGCAATACCATGTCTAAAAATCGTTGAAATTTTATTTTCATAAAGGTGATATTTTATTTTTAATGTCATTCTTGGATTTTTAAGGCTTTTTAGAGACAAGATATTTTATCTTTAATACCATGCCTAAAAATCCTTGTAATTTTAAGACTTTTGATATTTTATCTTTAATGTCATGTTTATCGTTGAGATTTTAAGGTTTTTGAGAGTCATGATATTTGATATTTAATGTCATTATTAAAAATTGTTGACAATTTACCCCGAAAAAGTTTTCAAAGTGTTTTTTGCACACAAATAATTGACAACGTTATTCCAGCATCAACACTTTTCGTTTTCAAGGTCGACATTATTCTAGCATCAACACTTTTCGTTTTCAGTCTGTTTTTTACACACACACAAAATTGGTGATGTTATTCTAGCATCAACACTTTTCATTTTCAGGTTCTTTTTTGCACACACAAAATTAGCGATGTTATTCCAACATCAGCACGTTTCGTTTTCAGGTTGTTTTTTGCACAAAAAAAATGGTTTTTACTTCCATTTTTAAAAAATGTTGAAAATTTACCTCGAAAAAAAAAAGTTATTCCAGAATACAACTTTTCATTTTCGGGTTGTTTTTTCATTGTTTTTTAATGTTTTTTTTGTTAGAGTTCCCGTTTAATTGGTAACTTTGTTTTTCGTTAATAAAATTGCCTCAAATAATCAAAGTCATACCAAAATACAAGAAAAGTTGAACAAATTAAGGTGACATAAAAAAGGCATACATTGGTCAATATGTTATTAATAGAGTAACAATATGTGGCTATAAAGATTAAAATGGTGAGAAAGATAGGGAAAATGGATGCAAAAAGAGTGTCAATTCCATTTCCCAATACCAACATTGATCTGAAAATGTGAGAACTTCTTATTTCTAATACAGAGATTGACTGTAGGGGCATTTACTGGATATGTCACCTTTAAAGAAAGGATGAGATCCAGAAGCTATCTGGCCCTTTACAGACTCTGCCTAAAGAAATAATAGAAGTAATCACTAATGATCTGGAAATTAAACTACTTGTTTTTCGGTGCAAGGTATTCATTATCCATAAACTTATGTGTGCAAACTGTTTAATATGTTTTGCAATTGGAACAAAATGCTTTTGGTGAATTTATGAGTATTTTTGTGTGTAGGAGGCTTATTTCTTTTTATTTTTTAACATCTTTAACTCTGATAAAACACAGCAAATAAATCACAGAATATAACACAGCATATGATAAGGCAGTTCACTCCTCCTGGGCTACATTTGTCAGGTCCAAGGCCCCCAAATGGGCATGTCCTTGCTCTTATTATGCTCAAAATTAGTTATACAGTGTGAATAAAGCCTAAACATGAAAAAATAGCTGTAGAAATGAGTTCATAACACAGAAAACAGTAAATATAGGCTTTTGTTTCACCTCCAAAGGTTAACCATAGCCCAATACATCTCTCCAATCCCCAAGCCCTAGTGGCTCTTCAAGCTCTCTTGTTGATAAAACACCTGAAGAAATGCTCTAATGGCTCTACGACCGGCACCATTGGCTCTGGAATGCTCCAATTACCCAAAATCAAAAAAAAATAATTGCTCCAAATGGACTCTCCTAGCAAAAGTTATGGGTAAAACCACTTTTTCCCAATCAGGCCTAGAAAACCTCCACCAAAAGTGGAGGAACTGCAGATAGCTCCACTAAATTAGGGTAGGCGCCATTCTAGGTGCATTCCCACCAAATTTTCTGTGCGGTTAGGAGTTAGCAATAAATTTGATGTTGGACGTGGCCACATGCAGAGGATAGGTTGAAACTGTCGAGGGTGGACGGTTAATACAATCGTAACATTAACTTTTTCAACGAAATATCCGCCGATCATTTGAACACTTGTAAAAAAACTGTGGTTATCTGTTGGCTTGGACTTTAGGGCTTGGTCTCCGCTCCAGGTCTCATTGATAGGGGGCTGGCCCTTAGGGGATGGCCCCCTTTCGGCCCCACCACATTTTATTTGAAACTTCATATAGCGCTTGTGACCCAATAGGGTTAAGAATCACCACAACGTGAGCGGTTGGGCGCATTGGCTACCAGCCCATCGACCCACGTTCGAACTCTGTTGACTATGATAATTTTTGCACAATAAAAAACTTTGAGTTCTTGGGGCCACGTGGCGCCCTCGATTGGTGCCGTAGAATATTCATAGAATATTCTGTAGAATATTCATAGAATATTCTGTGAAATTTTCCTTTTTTAATATTTTTTTATTCAAAGTCAAACTGAGTCAACTTGGGCTTTTCCCTAAAATTGAGAAACTTAAAACTTGAATATATGCCACATACAATGTCGGTTTTGAGTTCCATTCACGGCTACAGGATCATTTTGATGAGACCTTTCCTGTCGTTCTGGTTTCAACCAATTCTGAGCAAATAAAATTTTGAGCTTTTTTTTTCAATAGGACATGATCACTTGATCACACCTCCCAAATGAGAAGCTTTTGGACCCACAAAAACTCTCTAATTACATAACATGAAGATGAGGAGACCGATTCTCCACTCCTCCAACTTTGAACCACTAAAATCTTCTTGACTTCATCAAATTGAGCTTTTCATAAAATGATAAATTTTCCCTTGAATTCACTGACCAACCGTTGCTAAAACTGACTGAGTCATGATGCAAATTCTTAAAATTTGCATAATAGCAACTATATTTTGCAGAAAACAAATTGTTTCTACAATGATCAAACTTCAAAGAAAACTTAAAACAAGATTCACCATTCCAACTGTTCACATGGCGACTTTTTGCTGAATAAACTCTGTACTTGTGTCGAATCCCGACCAAGTTTTCTTGCCATAAAAATCTGCCATTTTGAAACCAAAATTGACCCATGCTAAACTGTGTGCCCTATTTTCTTGCATGCCTTTCCATCTCATGGACTCTTGCACTGTTTTGCACTGACACTTTGTCCTCTGAACCGATTGACACTAAAGGTACCTTGTGCAACATAATGTCATCTTCTTTCAAAGATGAACTGTTATCAGACTGAGAAATATCATTAGCAATATCATGAAAATGTAAATGTACAATATCTTGCCGTTTAATCATTAACAAAGTAAGATTTTGACTTGCATTAACTAGCCTTTTCAATTGACCTGCATGGACTAAAGAAGATTCTAGCTTCTTCTTATGTGCTCTCACGATGTACTCTTTTCCATCCTTGAACAAGTGATACTTATTTTCATGGCGATGGACGATGGCCTTTCTATCATATAAATAGGGACTACCCAACACAACACCTGTAATGTCAAGCGGTACTACATCCAGTTCAACCCAATCAACATCATGAGCTGTTATGGCGAATCGCAAGATGCACTTCTTTGAGACTTGTAAGTTTGCATCCTTGCATATCCACCCAAGTGGATAAGGCTTTGGATGTAGAATATTCTCAAGTTTCAACTATTTGACCAAGTCTTCTGAAATGAGATTAGCTTGAGACCCACTATCAAAAAGTGTGTCTATCTTTGTGTGGTTTGAGATTATCCTCACGTGAAATAGCTCTATCCTCCTCTTTTCATCTTGAGTATCTTTGTGACAGTTTAATGAGCTAGAACTGGGATTTGTGTCTTGTACAACCTCTTTCCCCTTTATGTTCTTTAATACCATGGCGATACTTTTTGTCTCATCACCTGATTCTGACCCTAAGTCCTGTTCAACAGTTGCAACAGTTTTTCCCTTTTCTTTGTTTTTGTCTTTGTTTTTATATTTCTCTGGTTTCAGCTTAGGATGAAGCTTCCAACAATGATCTTCATCGTGGCTTGTTTTTGAACAGTTCTTGCAAAAGAATTTTCCTTTTTGCTTTTTGGAATTTGCAACCCTTTTTCTTCCTTTGCTTTTAAAATCACTATCCTCATTTAATGCATCAAAAGTGTTTTTCCCTCTAGCCTCTAAATGCATAGCTTGTACACAAACTTCGTCTAGACTAGTAGGATTAAACATAAGAATAGTGTGTTTAAGGTAACTATGCAATCCACCTATATACTTCAACAAAGTGTCTTGGCTTTGTAAATCTACCCCAAGTAAGAGTGCTCTTCTCCTAAATTCCTGGGTATAGTCTTGCACATTTTGTCCCTTACGCTATCTAAATTTTTGCCAGTTCATTATAGCCTTTTGAAGGTGAGCAAGAGGATAAAATTGTTTCTTGATTTCAGAAAGAAACTCAGTCCATGATAGAGTAATCTTACCATGTTTCCTGATTTCCTCCTTGATCTTGGCTTCCCACCATACCAAAGCTTCTCCTTCCATCCTTAATGAGGCTAGCTGAATTTAAGTGTCATCATTATGCAGATTTTGAATCCTTAAATAGACTTCCAGTTGTCTAATCCAATTATCTAATTTCTCTGCATTTACTTCACCATTAAACATTGGCAATTCAAATTTGACATCAAGCTTTAACAAAGGATTTTTACCAGTTGTTTTTTACTTATATGACTGATTTACTGAAGTCGAAGAAGATGAAGTTGAGGAAGAGGATGACGATGGAGATGAAGGATCACCATTTCCTCCATTCCCTTTCTTAGACTTATCCTTGTCCTTCTTTCCTCCTGAGGAATCTGCTCCTTATTTTTGGTTTTTAGATCCCTCTCTAGCAATTCTATCATTTCTTTCTTGATATAGGATCCTTACCATTTCAGTCATATCCAAGAAAGCTTTCTGAAATATCCTTTCTTCTTCCTTGGGATCCATTTCTTCATGAGCTACTTCTTCTCTTGAAGACATGTTGGTAGTTGCTTCTAAGGCTATTGAGGGTGAGAAAGAAGCTGGAGATAATGATACCCTGGCCCTCCTTGGTTGAGGATTTTCTTGTGCTCTAACCAATTGTCCTTCCCCTCTTTTAAGTTTAAGCCAGGCATCGAAGCCCATTTTCAGTTATGAAAATCAAGGTTGGTATTTAGTATGATATGCCTGGAGTTTCACGTGGAAAGTGACATGGTAGTGGGACCACATGGTATATAGTGATTGGTCCATGGTGGATTGACATGGTGGACCGAGAGGTCTCAGGACTCATGCCAAGACCTAGTTTGGAAAGAAATGCCTGTGTGTTAGATTTGGTCAAAAATCCAAGGTTGTGAGGCCTTAGGCACAAAAAACAAAGGACTTAACCCTTGTTAGCCCATAATAGGGTACCAGAGTACTGAGGTACTCAAATGATTGACTAGGTAGGACCTTCGATATGCAACAACTTGATATGACAAGGAAATTGTTAATAATTTCATTCAAGGTTGAAGAATTTCTTCATTTGTAGTTATGTCTACCTGGATGCTTTCAATTGGAGTATGTTAGAGAGATATGTTAAGACCGAGGTCATAGCACATGGTCACAAGTTCTTAATAGTTTAGAGCCTAGATCTAAATCGGTACCAAAACATTTACAATTGGAAGAGTATGGGGGTGATATGTTAGGACCAAGGTCATAGCATATGATCATGGGTGCTTAATGGTCCAACACTTGGATCTAAACAATTCAAGAAGTATCTGGTATGGAGAGAGGGATAAGGTCACATCATGCATTCATAGGAGCTTAATTTTTAGAGCCCAAAGCTAAAGAGTTCGAATGCTACTTGATATGCAAGCACTAAGTCATAGGAGTGGGTTAGAAAGTGTGAAAGTCCAGCACCCAAGGGCTATGAGCTTAGGAACAAATTTAGTATAGTGTGACCTAATATGTAAAATACATGGTTCCAAACTATGACCATAGAGCATTAAGAAGTAGCCTCTAATATCTAATCATCATCACACTGGGAAATGTAAAGGAAAACAAGGTTTGAGTGTCATTAGAGAAATTTGGAGGTCTAAAATAAGCCTCCTAAGAAAAATGTACAACCAAAATAAACTTTATAAGAACCAATAGGATTCAAGATGATGATGTCAACCATGGAGGATGATTCACCATTTTTGGAGTAAAAAAATAAAATGATTAAAAAATAATAAAATAATAAAACTACTTTTCAACTCACATTTTCAACTTATCTCCCTAAGGTTTTACTCAAATTTCGAGCGGGGGTACTCATTAGATGCAAAATTTAATTCATAATCCAAGGAGTACCCATGTTGCATACTTTTTATGGATCTTGCTACATGAAAAATGAGTAATACATGAAAAAACATGATTGCAATCACATTTTTTCATGTATTCCTCATTTTTCATATAACAAAATCCATTGAAAGTATGCAACATGGGTACTCCTTAGATGAGGAATCAAATTGTGTATCCAACGAGTGTTGTCACTTGATATTTGAGTAAACCCATAGGGAGATAAGTTGAAAAAATAGCTTTTCCTTTTCCCCCTTTAAAATTTGATGATGTAATCTAATCTTATTTTATTTTTTCCACTATTATTTTATAATTTCTTTAGGATTCCCATTTTAAACCTCAAAATTCCCCTAATGTATGAGGTCCCAAAATGATAAGCTATGATCCTCAACATGAGCATATGTAGCATATGTGAAGGGCAAAAGTGGTATAGGTTTGGACAGAAGTGAGCTATCAGTTTGGCTCCATTATGAATATGAATGATTTCGTAGCAATATGAAAGTTGTGAGTGAGATCTAGGAGGAGCCAAGAAACTCCTAAGAGTGTGAAAGCAAGCAGTGACCTAGTCAACCTATATTACCATGGGTTAATACCATGGATTGCTTAGATCCCATAATCTATAAATGCATAGAAATAAAACTAAAATTTGAGATGAAACGATGCATACATGAAGAGAGTGAGTACTCATGGAGAATAGCTAAAAAAAATGAGACTAAGATACTTGTAGCAAATCAAATAAAGGGAGTGATAATACTATGATCTGAGACAAAGAAGAAGCGTGAAGAAGATTGAATTATATGGGCCAAAAACAAAGAAATCTAAAGATGAAGACCAAATAATATTTGTAGCTTATGCAAGAAATTTGTCCACATGGAGTGCCAAAGTGGGTAATGAATCTTGTAGTATGTGAACATGTAAGCTAACAATGTTGTCCAATTTGTGAAATAATGTGGTTTGAGGTGATCAAGATAAGGATCATCCATGTTTTAAGTTAATATTTGAGGTCAACAAATTGAATATGAGTGAGAGGAGCAGTGTTTCATCCATGTTGTTGATCGGTTCTGTAATGAAAATAAAATTGTATGCAGAATTGTATGTAGAGGTGTGAAGATCAGCGTTAATGTTGCGTGCAGAATTGTGATGGAAAAAGCAGAGAATCATTGTGTAGTTGTTGAGATTCAACAAGATGATGAGCTTAGTGAAAATTAAGCACCTTCACTAAGTGGGTCCCGCAGGCTATTTTTAGGTGTATGTCTATTTTTTAGACATGGTGAGCATATTCTATAAGTTGCAGGATGCTATTTGTAGATGGTTGATCAAGTTGGAAAAATAGATGAGATTCTATTTTTAGAAGATTGGGCGAAGTCTATTTATAGATCGCTAATCTAAAAATAGATGCATGTCGATTATTATTAGCCCTTAATAATAATCCGACAATAAATATCAACTTATTCTCTTGGAGCACTTTATTTCAGTGAACATATTTGGAAAATCAGTGGGTTGAAGGAATTACACAATTCCTAGGGTGGTTGGTGACTCATGCATGGAGGACTCAGTTAGAACTGAAGTGGCAAAGTTGTGACAGAGTTGGAAGAGTAGTTATGGGAGTTGTTATTCAGTTTAACTCAGTTAAGTGAGTTAAACTCAATTGTGCTAGTTGTATCTAGTTCTAACTGAAGATACACTAGTGAGAGTTTAGTGAATTAATTATTTAATTAATTCATAACTAGAGACTCACTTGCAACTAAACAAATATAGCAGTTAACTACTTGCATGTCAGTTCCAGTGGAGACCCAGTGGAGAGATAGGTGAAAGGGTGAGATGGACTATCTGTTGTGACTATAGTGATGCATTCAATGCATCTGACACACATTGGAGATGCCAATGAAGATTGCACAGTCAAGGCAAGGCCAATTCGAATTCATTCAAGGGTCTTCTTCAGCAGGGATTGCACAGTGGAGGAAGGTTGTCAGGAGGCAAGAAATTGGTGCATAGAAATGCAAATTTCTGCATGACAGTGTGTAATGATTGTTAATTGTACTGAGAGCTTGATGTACTAAGCTTTGTATGAGATTATTACATGATCCATTGATATACATAATATATGATAGTTGGGGTTTCTATCTTTAGGATTTCCCGTTAAACAAATGTGTTTATGTGCGATTGATTTTGCTTCATATGTGTTTTGCAATTGGCGATTTAATTTCCACAAAGAATTAAGTGGAAGGATTTTGTATTTAACATAAGTTAATTTGTTAGATCAGGGGAGTCTGCTAATATACATGCATCTTGTATAGTTTCTACAGTAGTCTTGTGAATATCAAAGTTAGAACTATGGGAAGAGCTATGAAGTACAAAGAAGAGAACAATATGAAAATTTGTTGAGAAAATAGAAGTGTACAAGAGGTGTGAACAAGTAGAACAAAACATGAAATCATTGTAAATCATGGGATAGGTGTCTCCTTTTGGTTCGTTCCTGTAAATAAGGGGATAGGTATCTCCTTCAAGTAAGTTCCTCTAAATCAAGGGATAGGTGTCTCCTTCAACTTGGTACCTATAAATTAGGGGATGGGTGTCTCCTTGTATTTGGTGCCAGTAAGTTAATGAAATAGTAGGTTGGTGCCTACAATAGTATTTAGAGAAATAATTTTTTTGTTTTTCTCCCTTTAAGGGTTTTCGTGTATTGGTGTTCTTATATGTTTCTTATGAGATTGATGTGTTGAGTGCTTTGAATTAACTTTATATTGTTAAAATTGTTAAATTTGTCATTATACAGATTCAGCCACTTTCGCCACCCCATCCCATCCCATCCCTCCTCCCCCCTCACTCTTAGTATAATCATAATTCCAACAATAAATTCAAACATCACCTTGAGATCTTACACCCAATAATTACGAATTCTTATTGTTGTGCATAGCAAGAAAGAATTTTCAAGATGGTCATGCATCCTCATATGACTTTGATTTAATCATGATTAACCTTAGATTATTTTATCTTACCAACCCATTTGTACAACTTAGAAAAGCTTAGATACATCTTAATTTGAATCTATCAAGCACCATGAGGAATCAAATTTCTTAGGTGTAATTTTTTTTTATCATTTAATTCCATATCATGCATTAATTCCTTCATATTAAGTGAGTGCACTTTAGGAAGTTTGATTCCTTTCATTACTTTATAGATCTGGGTTTTTATTTTTGGTTGTCATATAATGTTACATGACATCTCCCCCCATACTAGGCTATAAAGCACCTCATTTTGCAATCAAATATTCACAGAATATGTTAAGATTCAACAAGATGATGATCCTAGTGAAAATTAAACACCTACACTAGGTGGAGCCCGTAGGCTATTTTTAGGTAATATGTCTATTTTTAGAATTTGGATCAAAGTCTATTTTTAGCAGTAATATATTTATAGATGGTTGAGAAAATTATATGGATGGATGGGCATCTAATTTTAGAATGCATGTGCAAAGTTATTTCGTGGAATTCATGTCTAAAATTAGAATGCATGTCGATTTGTGTTAAGCCCTTAACAAAAATTAGACAATAAATAATTGTCTATTTTCAATGAGCACTTGGAACTAGTTAACTGAAGTGGAAAATCAGTTAGCTAAGTGGATTTCGAGTTGAAGTGGTTGGTTGGTGAATCATGCAGTGGACTTAGTTTTAACTAAGTGTGACAAAGTTGTAACAGAGTTGGATGTGTAGTTATGTGAGTTGTTATTTAGTTCAACTCAGTAAGTGAGTTAAACTCAGTTGTGCTAGTTGTAACTAGTTGTAACTAAAGATACACTAGTGAGAGATCAGTGAATTAATTATTTAATTAATTCACAAGCATTGGTCTCACATGCAACTGAAGAAATACTATGGTTAACTACATGCATGTTAAATCTAGTGGAGACCCAATTGAGAGATAGGTGAAAGGGCCTGGTTGAATATCAGTTGTGTATATAGTGGTGCATTCAATGCATATACACACACGTTGAAGATGCCAATGAGGATTATTCATTCAAGGCAAGGCAATATTGAATTCATTCAGGGATCTTCATCAGCAGAGATTGCGCAGTGGAGGCAGGCTATCAGGAGGCAGTAAATTGGTGCATGTGTGAGCCAATTTTTGTATGACAGTGTGAGACGATTGTATATTGTACTGAGAGCCCTTGGAGTAGATTTTTGTATGAGATTGTTTCATTATCCATGATATACATAATATATGATATTTGGGGTTTTTAGCTTTATGCTTTCCCGGTAAAAACTTATGTGTTATGTGCAATTGATTTTTCTTCATGTGTTTGCAATCGGCGATTAAATTTCCACAAAGAATTAAGTAGAAGGATTTTGTATTTAACAGTGGATATAATTGTTAGATCAGGAGAGTCCAGTAATACATCACAATATTTATAAAAATTTTACATGGTATCGGAGCTGAGAATATTGCAATATTGAAGCAGTAGTTGAGTTTTGCTGGTGGAAACAATTTGAATTTGCTGTAAGAATTTTTTGGTGCGACAATTGAGTAAACATCAAAATGGTTTTCAATGGTTTGTGGTTAGAGTATGCACTCGAGGGCAGCTCGAACTACATTTCATGGAAGGATAGGATGGAGGCGGTGCTTGAAGATAATGGCTTGAAGGAGTTCATAAATAGCGATGTTCCTAAGCCCACTTCGACGGATGCTACACTACTTGACGCATGGCAAAAGAAAGTAGTGAAGATGAGAAGAATTCTGTTGGAAGGTGTGAGAGACCATATTGTCTCAAGCCTTCATGGGAAAGTCACTCAATTTGAAATGTGGAAGGCTTTGATAGATCTTTTCCAAAGCAGCAGCGACCATAGGAAATTGGTGCTGAAGGATAAACTCAAAAAAATCAAAATGGAGAAGGGTGACAATATTCCTAAGTATCTCACGAAGTTTGTCCAATGTAGGGATGAGCTGGGGAGTGTGGGAATCACTGTTGTTTATGATGATTTGGTGAGATTGGCTCTCTTGGGACTTCCTAAGAGTTGGCACAGTTATCAAGACTCTGTCAACGGACGAGAAAAACTGCTGGATTGGGAACGACTGTGGTCGGATCTAGTGCAGGAGGAGTTCAGGCAGAACACCAGGGATGGATCTTCATCAAAGCATGATGATGAAGAGTATTGTGTTGGCTTCCAAAGAAAGGAAAGGGAAGGGGAAGAGATTCCACTCAAAATCCGAGGCTAAAGGTAAGAAGCTGGATTTTTCCAAGGTGAAGTGTTTTCACTGTCACGAACATGGGCATCTCGCCACTAACTGCCCACAAAAAAAGAAGAACAAGAAGGTTGTTGGAGCTGCAGCTGGTGAGGCCCTTGCCTCGCAATTTGAACTTTATTTCTCTTTGATCGCATGCTTGGTTTCAAGTGTAATGGGATCAATGTGGTATCTTGATAGTGGTGCTTCCTTCCACATGACGAGAGATAAGGAGCTTTTCAATGACTTGGAGGAGAAGGATCTCCAAATGCATATAGAGATGGGCAACGATGGACAATACAGTGCCACCGGCATTGGTACCATTACCTTTGAGAGGGATTCAGGTAAACCATTTCTGTTGAAATATGTTATGCATGTTCCAGTTCTAAAGAAGAACTTAGTCTCAGTCGCAATGTTGGAGGATAGAGGTTATGACATTGTTTTTATCGATGGAAAAGCTTTCCTACGACATAAAAAAATGGGTCAAACTAAGAGGATAGGGATTTGAGTTAATAATATCTACAAGTTGGAGGTAGATGGCTGCGTTGCAATGGTGAGCAAAGAAGAAGAGGTGGTGAGCCGAGATGAGGGCGAATTATGGCACCAGCGATTGGGCCATCTTCACCATGGCGCCCTAAAGATTTTGTAGCAGATTTCTACTGGACTTCCCAAGGGTACACTTGCGCAGATAGATCAGTGTAAGGGATGTACTATGGGTAAGTTTGTGAAGACCACCTTTCATGAAAAGGAGAACTGTGCTTCGGTGATCCTGGAGAGAGTTCACACAGACGTGTGTGGGCCATTCTCGATTGCTTCAACAGCAAAACATAGGTATTATGTTATTTTTGTTGATGACTATTCTCGTAGATGTTAGATCTTCTTCATGCAGAAGAAATATCAAACATTCTCAAAGTTTTGAGAGTTTAAAGCATTGGTGGAGAAAGAGTCAGGGAAGCAAGTTAAGGCTTTGTGGAGCGATATAATGGTGGTGAATATATCTCGAGCAAATTCAAAGACTTCTGTAGCAAAGAAGGAATTCAAAGAGAACTCATAGCACCTCATAACCCACAGCAAAATGGGGTCATGGAGAGGAATAATAGAACGATCGTGGGTATTTCATGAGCTATGTTGCATGATCAGGGCCTACCAATGCACTTGTGGGCAAAAGCATGCAACATTGCGGTTTATGTGCAAAGTCGTTGTCCTCATAGAGTACTTGGCATGAGTACACCTGAAGAAGATTTTACTGGTAAGAAACCAGATGTTTCTAAATTTGAGATTTTTTGCTCATATATTTATGTTCATGTGACCAAGAATGGCAGGAAGAAGCTGGAGCCGACGGCTGAAGTTGGGATATTTGTGGGGTACACAGTAACACCCCATAATTATCGTGTGTATTTTCCAAACAGTTGGATGACTATGGTGCGATGGAATATAAAATTCAATGAGGAGAAAGCCATGAAGTTGTCGCTTGAGTGATCCAGGTGGATATCAGTGGCCACCCACCTGTTCCATTTGGACCAGCACCATCAATTCTTGCAGCTTTTCACAACTTACTATTTTTAGCAAGTTTTTGGGTCCACCACTCCCGGAGCCGTTTTGGGGCCTTAATGATCTAGGTGGATATTGGTGGCCACCCACCTATTTAATTTGAACCCCCACCTTCATTTCCTTTAGTTTTTAAGTTGCAGCACAACTTACTATTTTTAGCAGTTTTTCGGGTCTTGAACTTTCGGAGCCGTTTTGAGGCCCTAAACGAAGTTTTTTGGGCATCGTTCCTTAGGCGAATATGATTCCATTCCATAATAGATATTTGTGGCAATAGTTTTATTCCTCAGGTAGATCTTTCTAATGACGTACCATACGCGTCAAACGGAGATCGTATGCTGAAGTTACATCCCAAGGAAGTTAAAACACCAATTTACCCAAACGGGGCCCATAGTTTTGGTGCTTAATCTCCTAGGGTTATGTTTTTGGACATTTAGGGTTATCCATTGTTTTTAAATAATAAATAGGTCCTCGAGCCTCATTGTAACACAGTTCAGAGGTCTGTAGCCGCCACATCTCTTCTCAGAGATTCACTACCAGCACCCTAGCTATTTTATTTCCATTATGTATGTAAGCATATTTCTGTTATTTGGTATTAATGAAATGAAGCATTATTTACGCTGCATCTCTATGTTTATGTCTATTCTTGTATTTTATTGCATCCCTTCATAAATCCGGATCATTGAGAGGGAGCTAGACTTGCATGCAAAGGAGGAACTGCTTGTTCCCAAAGATGAGTCTCTAGATGTGGATCAGCCATAAGAGGAGGTTCATGGAGTGGAGGAGTCCACTCACGCAGAGCCAAGCATCATAACAGGAAGAAGGCATACCACAGAAGCTGAGAAGTTGAAGCTTGATGCAGCATAGAATGTAGGAGTCCCTACTTCACAACGCAGACAGAGAAAATCTCTTGACCGATTCACTGGATACATGGCTCTCATGAGAAAATGTATTGTGACTGAGCCATCTTCCTTTCAGGAATTAGTGTAGGATCCCACATGGGTAGATGCAATGGTGGAGGAGTATGACTCCATTGTTAGAAATAGTGCTACACCATTTTTTGGTCATCTAACTTATTACCATTAGATGGACCCAAGTACACCATGTAAGACCAGTTTTACCCTAAGTAAAACCACTTTCACTATGTTAAAACAGGAAACCCCAAAAGGAAATATTAAACAAACCCATGTTTGTTTGATTTTCCTCATGGAATAATTAATTAAACCATAGTTTAATTATTATTCCCAGTTATGTTTAACCCAAAACCAAAGAAATTAATTAGATAAACCTTTATTTATCTTATTAATTTCTAGGGATAATTATTTAAATCTTGTTTAGATAATATTCCTTGTTAAATATGACCAAATCACCCACAAATAATTAAATAAATCATTATTTATTTGATTATCTTCCAACCACTTCCTTAAAAAGATAAATAAATCATTTATTTATTTATTTTTAACTAATCAAGGGATTTGACCCAAGTCAAAGACTCTTTCCCTCCAACAAATATAATAAAATATTCCATAAAAGGTGGATCTAGATTTGGTTAACATTATTTTAATCATGCACCAAGATCTAGAATGACCCAATATTTTGTTATAAATAGGAGGGTTTTCCTCATCATTCTTCACCTTTGTCAGCTTCTTACTAGATCACTCCGGGATCTATACACTTGGTCTCATTTCCATCATTTTGCTCCCATTGAGCTTCATATTTGCATTGGGTTTTCTACACCTACAAGAGAGAGAAAGTTTTTTAGATCTCGAAGTGGCCGAGGACTACAAAGAACCCATCCCATTGAGGAGATGCTCTGAGCATACCTTCTTGTTTTTTCCCCCCAGGTGACCTGTAATATAAAATTCTTTCAAAAAATCGTGTTCTTGTCTTGTCTGTTGGATGCATGGAGCAAACCCTTTACTTTACTGCTTAATGTCTTTCCATTTATAGATCTATTTGTTGCAGCATTTTAATCACTAATCGCAGAATGGAAGATGTTTGGCAGCCTCTATTGTTGTTAGGGCTATTAGTTATGCGTAGCTAAAGTGGTTCTTTTTCGTACACCTTGACGAAGAATTCATACTAACAAATGGCGACTCCACACGGGTTTTAAATTACAACCGCTGTCGTTTTCCATATTCCTGCATATCCAGCTACTTTAGGCCCTAGGGCTTCTTCTCAGCTGCTTATTTTTCCTCTTTTTATGTCATTTTTCTCACCTAAAACCCTAAAATTTTAAAATTTCTAACTTCCGTGTGTTTCTGGCCCTATTGCGCAACCGACACCGCCCGCACCTCGAGACGACAACTTTTTTGAAAATCCGCCGCCGAGACAACCGAGCGGGGGTCGCACTTTTTGGCCCTAAACTCCGTGACCTCGGACCTTCGATTTCGGATTTTCACCGTTTCCCGCGACCTTTTTCCAAACTGTGCCGAACCGCGACCCGTCATTTTTTCAAGATTTTTTCTCGGCACCCCTTTTTTTGCGAGCGCCCGCAACTTCGTCGGTTTTCCAAATTTCCGTCTCACCGCCTCGACCAAGATCTCGATGAGCTTTACTCATCTAAGTGGGAACTCAAACTCTCCCTTAGGGCTTTAGTACCCTCCACTTTTTTGTGGACGAGTTCAAATACCGTTTCAAACTCGCTCTGCTTCGTAGCTTCATCCCCCCCTCTTTTTCCGTATCCGTTACCTCCCCTTCGCATCCATTGAACCGGCCTCTTTTCCTTTCAAATCACCTCTTGTCGTTTTGTTTGGACCTCCTTTGACGGCCTCCGCCTCGCCACCTCCGGTTTTTGCTGATTTCCTTCCCTTTTCCAGCCACCTTGCCTCTGTCTCTTGGCTGTGATCTGCACCTCTTTCCTGCAGCTTTATCCTCCAGATCCCTGTCCCTTTCGACCCTAGATCTGTTGAGCTCTTTTTGTGTGTGTTTTACATAGTTTTTCCCTTTCTTTTCAGCATAGTTTTGAGAGACCCACCTTCTCGGGTTAGATAGATGCACAAGTAGCTGTTATTTTTCTGTTATTTCAGCATTATATTCTGTTCTCTGTAGGTTTATTTTCAGCTATGCCGCACACTTTTTTTTGCTCTCAAAACGAAAAGGGTTTAAAAATTAAAATTAACGCATGCCACACACTGACCCTAAGCGAAGAAGCGCCTGGTTAACACCGCCCGGCAAAGACTCTAAAATCAATTGTCACTGCACCTTATCTGCCCTTGACATCTTTTGGTTCTGTCCCTTTCTGCCCCTGTCGGTTTCCTTCTTCCTGTCATCATTGCGCCCCCAAGGTGCCTTTCCCGGAGACTTCTTGGCCTTCACCCTCAGTTTTCGGTTGATCGACCTGCTCCGCACCGCCGTCGTCGAGCCAGTCCACCCCCGAGTCCGCACTCCGACTCCTCCTCTGATTCATCGGGTCCTCCTTCTCCTCCTGGTTCTCCCCCTGTCACCTTCACTATGTCTGGTCCAGGGCCTAACGCTAGCGGTTCTTCCGGCCCCAATGCCGGCCCTACTACTAGCGGAACTGCCACAGGAACTACCCCGGCCACCCCTGTGCTGCCGTACATTGCAGGCCTCAGCCTCCCCGATTTCCATCAGTTAATCAATGACCCCATTCACCACAATGCTACCTGGCCCGCTATGCCAACCAAGCTCCCCTCAGACATCCCTAAGTTTGAGGGCCTTAATGGAGAAGATCCAACCAATCATGTCTGATCTTTCCACATGTGGTGTTCCTCCAATTCCATTACCGATGACTCCATCCGTCTTCGTTTGTTCCAACGCACGCTTACCGGCGAAGCTTCTAAATGGTATGTCGAACAAGCCACCTCTTCCCATACCACATTCGAGACTCTTGCCCAAGCCTTTTTTTCATACTTCCAGCTCCCTCTCCGATATGACACTGGCACGGAGCTCTTGACTTCCTTTAAGCAATCCTCTTCCACACGCCTTTCTGCCCATGTTCAGGAATGGCGACGAAGACGGAGCTTATGTCGAGCCCCTCCCTTTGAAGATCGGGTTTACATGGACTGGTTCCTTCGCACCCTTCCTTCCCCCATCGGCAAAGATGTCGCCTCTCACTTTCCTCAAACTGAAGAAGCCGCCCTCCAAATAGCCTTGAAATATGACCTGATCTACGCTCAATCTGGTTATGTTTATACCGTCCTTCCTAACATCCCCAGGCCCGGTGGCGCTAACGCCCCGGGGGCATCTCATTCCGCCGACGGTATCGTTGGATCTCTTTCCCATCCATCTGCTCATCCTCCTATGGGCTATGGTCTCCCTCAGGGAGGGGCCAGCACCTCGAGCACTCTTCCCCCTCCCGGCAACATGTATCCAGGATACGGCATGCCTTTTCCTTTTGCCCAACCTCCTGCTTACCTCAATGTTGCCCCACCCAACCCTTACCTTTATCCACAGCCTGGTGCGCCAGCTCCTCCAGCATATGCGCTTCCACCTCCCTTGCCTCCTCACAACCCGCAACAGCACTTACAACCTCCTCCAGGGCAAGTATTTGCACAGCAGGGCGCGATTAATCCCCCTTCTTCTCAAAGAAGGCGGAGAGGCAACCAGAACCAATCTGCCCCTGGTAACCGAGGACCCAATTCTGGTGTGGACCCTAACACTAGCAACCAGCAACAGGGCATTCCGCCCAAGCCGGACAGGCCGCTTCGCACAAACAAGCCCTGTTCGTGTTGCGGTGTTTATGGTCATTACACTCACGATTGTCCTCTCTTACCCCAGATGCGGCAGATGTGGGAGTCTCAAGCCACATTGCGCAGACAACACGCCTCCCCTCATGCTCCTCCTAACGCGGCCACTACCCAGCCAGCTGTGTTTACTGATCCTTTCCCTCAACAAGGATTCGTGGCTACCCAACCGCCCGATAGCCAGGTAGCCGCCCCCCCTTCCATTTCTGGTTCCTCTGACTACCAGATCCTTATGATGCACTCCGATCCTACCCCATCCGTCGACCTTCACCTTCAGACTCGGTCTTGCCAGTACCCCAAGCCTCTTGCTCAGTCCGCTCCCGAGTCCCCCTCTTCAGGTTCTACAGAGCCTCTTTCGACATCCAGTGGCCCCTTACACATCCCTCAACCCAAAGTTGAGGTTCATCCAAAAATTCCAAAGGGCCCATTACGCCGAAATGCTGCTTCCGGTCGAGCCGCTCAGTCGTATAGTATAGTAGATGATTTGGCGCAATCCCCTGCTGCCATTTCCACACTGGAACTCCTCCAGTCGTGCCCTTCTCAAAAGAAGGCTCTACTATCTGTCGTGGGCGCTGTTGATCCTGCTGATGACCAAATGATTGTTTTCGACGCCACTCAATCGGACCATCCCCCTCTTCCTCCTTCCGTCGCTTTCCAAATCCCAGTCAAAATCCGGAACGCCAATGTATCCCGGTGTATAATTGATGAGGGGGCATCCACCTGCGTGATGTCCGCTTCGGTTTGGAAGCAACTCGGATCCCCCGAGCTGGCCCCTTCCACGATCACCCTTCGAGCGTGGGACGGTCATGCCTCCCAGCCCATTGGCCTGTTTCGTACCTGTCCCATCACCCTCGCCGGTAAGACCGTTTGCGTTGATGTCGAAGTCATTGACGCCCCTCTAGACTACAACATTCTATTGGGGCGAAGCTACACCTATGCCATGTCTGCTGTCCCATCCGTGGTTTTCCGCAAGATGTCTTTCCCACATAATGGGAAGATAGTCACCATCGACCAGCTATCTTATCATGAGCCGCCGTCTCCGACCTCCTCCGAGACGACCATCTCTTCTGTAGCCAACAAGCAAACCGTCGATTCTTTGACCAGTGTCTCCCCCGGCGTCTATAAAGATTCCACCCTGCTTGGTACTTTTCCTCATCTTCCCCCTCCTCCTGTCACTGATCCCAGCTTGTCAAATGTTTGCATGATGCAATCGTCTCAGGCTGCCCATAAGCGGCCTGCCTCGGCTAGTCAGCAACCTCCCCCCCGCCCTCCGCAACCCGCTCCTAGCCATTCCTCTCAGCCAGCCGGACCTCCTCCTTCTGGCCCTCCCCCTACAGCTGGTATCCCTGAACCTCTTTATCCTCCCGGATCAGTTCCTCCTGGCCTCAACCATCTTGAAGCCGTCCCTCCTGGTCATTTCCCTGCTGGGCAGATCCCTTTCCTAGCTCCCCCTCCCGGAGTATATTCCGTCCCCGTCATGGCCACCCTCTCCCTCCCTAACTTGACCTTGGGAATTCCGGTCTGGTACCTTGATCCCCCAGCCGCCACCCCTCCTGGTCACCCCAAACCTTACATGGCTTTGACACCGGTTCAACCGGTCCCCCTCGCTTCCTCCATTGCCCCTGTGCCTCCCGCACCTCCACAGGACCCTTCTCCTGTTGTGACGGCACCCGGGAAGAAAGGCAAAGCCTGCAAGGGGGCACCCAAAGACAAGACTACCACGACTGACCCGGCCCCTCCACCGCCCGCGAAGCCTTGCGCTTTATGTGATGTCACCGGTCATGCCACCCATGCTTGTCCCGAGTTGCCCCGTATTCAGCCCATGGTTAAAGTCGCGTTCCCCGAGTCTACGGTCCCTGAAGCCCCCATTCCTTCTCCATCCGTAACCAAGAACCCCAAGACTCTCCGCACCAACAAGCCCTGTGCTTTGTGCGGCGTTCATGGCCATTACTCCCACCATTGTCCTCACCTGACGCACTACCGCGCCTCTTTAGAGGTAATTCGAGAGTATGAGGTTGAACAAAATCAATCCGCCTCTCCTATCCTCGCGCAGTACGCTTCAGGTCAACCTGAGGATCCCCCCGCTCCCATCGACATTCCCCCCCCTGATGTTCAGATGACAGAGTCTGCTGTAACCATCCTTTACCTATCTTCCTCTGCGAGACACTCGGAGCCCAGCCCGTCTGCATCCTCCCCTGTTGTGCCCCTTGAGCACCCTATTCCTCCTCATACCCGAGATCACTCCACTTGTGTCTCTGTTGACCTCCGCAGCCCGAGTCCTCATCATGTTTCCGATAGTCCTCATACACCACCTTGTCTGAGTCTTGGTCATCCTGCCCCTTACACTCCCTCCTGCGATTGTCGCCCGATGACTTCTGTACACTCACGCTGCCGTCATTTCCTTTCGTCCCCTCATTTATTGTCTTGTCACACCATTCTGCAGAACCCCCCGTCCACACCCTTTATCGGCTACGCCGATGGTGCAAGTCGCTACTCCAGGAATCTAGCCTCGGTAGGTTGGGCCATCTTCACCCCCTTGCATGCCCTTGTTCTTTCTAACGGGGTATGCATTGGTTCTGCCACCAACAATCAGGCCGAATATGATGCAGTGCGTGGTCTCTTAGCCGATGCCCTCTTTCATCGCATCCTCCATCTACACGTTCGTTTGGATTCCCTGCTTCTTGTAATGCAACTAAATGGTGTTTATCGTGTGCATAACCCTGTGCTGTTTAGACGCTATTTACGAGTGAAAATCTTAATACGTGCGTTTGAAACCATAACTTTCAACCATGTACCTCGAGAACAGAATCACTATGTAGATAGTATTGCAAACCATGTTTAAGATTGGCATTTATCACACACATTTCATACAAGACAATAACATTAAATCAACCATCAAAAGATGATGCATATCCATAATATGTGTCGCAAAACATATGTTTAGAGTCCATCTACTCTGATACATACGACATGCCCATAGCATGTTACAAACAAAAACCCAAAACTGGGGGCACCACCTGCCCTTACATACATCATAGGGGGCACCACATGCCCCTACCCCTAATCACTATCTGGAGGATCCCGAGCCAATGGCTCTACCCCTACATCCTGTAGATCACGCATCGCCTGACCGGCTATCGCCATGCGCCGCATGACACCTCGCCACTCCGAGGGTACACCAACACACGGCTCTATGAACTGGTCGTCCAAATCCTTCCACCCGCGCTCTGATACTCCAGTCAATAACCGTTCGCATCTACGTCGGATATCCTCTAGCTGGGTAGCTGCATCCTCATTTTGCGCCGCTCTCGATCCTGTAGCTCCAACTGCTGCCGGTCGTCCCATATATCCGGCCGGTTTCACCGGTGCTATATCTGCATACCAAAAGTACATGAATCAGTATCTTACATTACTATTCAACACACTTTAACATGCCCATCCAAGAATAGCAATCTATCACTTACCATCGGGCCCCCAGACTCGACCAGGCGGAAGTGGCAGGTCCGGATCTCCACAGTAGCTCATCCCACTATAGGGATAGTCATCTATGTACAAAGGCATCTGATCCCAATGGGCAAAAAACTCCGGTCGAAATACTCGCCCGACCTCCCCTCCTCCTCCTCTGCACAGTAGCCATCCCCATCGGCGCATCCTGGGCTCCCTGGGGCCCCCATCTGGAAGTTGTACATGAGGCCTCAAGGTCGGGATCTTCTCAAAGAAGAAGGCGCACAACAAAGTCCCATATGCGTAGTCATGGTTCACCTGCCGCCTGCATAGTGACAACTGTCGCTTTAGCGACACCAACAGCATTTGGGCCCACCCATAGTAGGTCCCACCCAATACACCTTCCACTAACATCATCTGCCCCCCAGTGATGTGATGGAACGCTTGGCTGCCCAGGATTCGCAGCACCGCTGCGGCCACTGCACGGGTTTCTAGCCTCTCTAGATCTCCGATCGGTATTCGAGTCCCCTTGACTTGGAGACCCGGTCGACAATGGCGTTCCACGAACTCCATGATATGTCGCCCCCACGGCAACACTGGCTGTGTGTTTCCCACCATCCCCAGTGGCGGGAGACCAGTCAGGAAGTACACATCCTGGACCGTCAGTTCGATCCTGTGCCCCTGCACCACAAAGATCTCCTGATCTGGATCCCAATAACTGATAATCCGGGCCAGTAACGGTTCCCCTGCTCTCATCAATGGGTTCTCCACAAACTTGAGAACCCCAAATCTGGCCAATACACGGCGGACGCCCTGATCCGCCTGGATCTCTGTCCGAAGTGTCCCCAGATCTCTCTCTCTCCAGTTGACCCGTAACTCTGCCATACCTGCACAAACACATCATTTTTGTCAGCGTACAGATCGGGAAAACCATAACCAAACACCAAAACCCAACTTCCAGCCATAAAACAGCACCAAAACCCCCTCATCTCCCAGGTCGCAGTTTTCTGCCATTTTCCAGACCAGGTCGCACTTTTTGCTCTTAAACCTGCGTCCTAGGTCGCACTTTTTGCCCCAAAAAGTGCAACCCAGCCGTAGAGATGAAGGAGGGGCTGTTTCTAGGATTTTGGGCCCTAAACTAGAAAAGTAATCCATCAAAATGCAAGAGAAAGGTTAGGCCTCCTACCTCCAACTGACGGATCTCGATTCCACCGGTCGGTTTGTCCGCTACGTTCGCCGCAAGATTTAGGGCCTTCTCTCCTCTCCACATTCACCACAGCAACAATAGCAAATGAATGATTTTGGAGGGAAAACTGCCTTATTAAAAGAGAACCACTGTTTCTTCTTTCGACTGCTGCGACCACACCGTAGCCCTGTTCGACGAACCGTCAGCACCACTGGAAAGCTCTCACCGAGCTCTCAAATGGGTTTCTGTTAGTTTTTGGTGATTTGATACTTCACCCGGACACATTTTGTCCAAGAAGGGTCACTTCACCGCTCCCTAAAATCGAATTTCCTCACTTACGACACTTGTACTTGGGGCACCATATTGCTCCCTTACTTGTCCATGTTCGTGTTGATTTTCATCATGAGTTCCCACCTTGAACTCATGCTTCCGGGGTCCCCCATTAGGACCTTTACTCTGTGGCAGCACCATCGATTCGCCCTTGTTTAGAGCATCCAAGTTGAGTCATCATCGCATCCATGGAGTCTATACCACGTCCCTTTGCACCGCACTATAGCCCTCCATCCTTCATTGCTTGGTCTCTCTCTTGTGTCGCACATTATGACCTTCAGTCTCACTGTCCCCTATCCCTCATGATCTTGTGTCAGTCACTGCCGTGTCATCCATGCTCTTTATGCTCTAACAAGGGAAGTCGTCCAGTCACTACTCAGTCCTTCCCATTTCCACTATCGTCATTAGTGTCAGTCTATCCGTCGCTCTATTGTTTTTCTCTCGTGCCTTAGTTGAGGATCTCTCATTGCCTCACCTATGGCAGACCTCCTTCTGTCGACATCAGCACATTCATTCCAGAAGCCAGGTCTAGAGGGCGGTGTACCTTGGTTCCAGCTTCCACTCTTGTTCGGTGCCTCGGATCAGGCAGGGGGATCTCTCATTTCCCTTTGACTTGATTGTTTCTCCAGCTCCTTTCAGCATGATCGAGATTCGTATACTTGACGGTCCAATGACCCAGCAGCAGCTCTTGATGATTCCCGGGTATGTGTGAGATGTCTCAACCCTCATGAGGGGGTGGCCCTGCAGGTAGCCCCCCACATGCCCGGATGACCTCTTCTTTGCAGCCTTCGATGCCGCTCCAGATTTTGATGATGTTGGCCGTAGCCACTTGCAGCACCTCTTTGATTTGCATGTATCAGTCAGATTTTGTGAGCCCTTCCCCATTTACAGGGGGCATTTGGGTTGTATTTATCTCATGTACTCATATATTATTGTACTAGTCCTGGCTGTTATCCCAGGCACAGCATGTATGTGAGACTCTTCATTGTATTTTTATCTGGCCCTTGATTATGCCAGCTGTACTCTATGGTTCGGTCCCTTGTTTACTGGACACACTATTCTTTTGTACTTTGTCACGGCGGGCATAGGTATGCCTCCCCCACCGCCTTCAGCACAGGTACCCTCTCATAAAAGAGACTTGTTGCACCTGCGAGTCTCGTCTCCTCAGGGTCTAGTCCTTCAGCACACTATCTACCTCACAGTTCTCTCTCTGACACCCCTTTTTGTTGTCTAGTGATTGTGTTCTTACAACGTACTTCGGTCATACGATTTGCTCCCGACACTCGCACGCTGGGGGGCAATCTGTTACACCATTTTTTGGTCATCTAACTTATTATCATTAGATGGACCCAAGTACACCATGTAAGACCAGTTTTACCCCAAGTAAAACCACTTTCACTATGTTAAAACAGGAAACCCCAAAAGGAAATATTAAACAAACCCATGTTTGTTTGACTTTCCTCATGGAATAATTAATTAAACCATAATTTAATTATTATTCCCAGTCATGTTTAACCCAAAACCAAAGAAATTAATTAGATAAACCTTTATTTATCTCATTAATTTCTAGGAATAATTATTTAAATCTTGTTTAGATAATATTCCTTGTTAAATATGACCAAATCACCCACAAATAATTAAATAAATCATTATTTATTTCATTATCTTCCAACCACTTCCTTAAAAAGATAAATAAATCATTTATTTATTTATTTTTAACTAATCAAGGGATTTGACCCAAGTCAAAGACCCTTTCCCTCCAACAAATATAATAAAATATTCCATAAAAGGTGGATCTAGATTTGGTTAATAATCATGCACCAAGATCTAGAATGACCCAATATTTTGTTATAAATAGGAGGGTTTTCCCCATCATTCTTCACCTTTTGTTGCCTATTAGATCACTCTGGATCTATACACTTGGTCTCATTTTTCCATCATTTTGCTCCCATTGAGCTTCATTTTTGCATTGGGTTTTCTACACCTACAAGAGAGAGAAAGCTTAGATCTGAAGTGCTGAGGACTACAAAGAACCCATCCCATTGAGGAGAGTTGGATACACCTTCTTGTTTTCCTCCCAGGTGCCCTGTAATATAAAAATTCATTCAAAAATCGTGTTCTTGTCTTGTCTGTTGGATGCATGGAGCAAACCCTTTATTTTACTACTTAATGTCTTTCCATTTATAGATCTGTTTGTTGCAGCATTTTAATTACTAATCGCAGATCTGAAGATGTTTGGCAGCCTCTATTGTTGTTAGGGCTATTAGTTATGCGTAGCTAAAGTGGTTCTTTTTTGTACACTTCGACGAAGAATTCATACTAACAAATAGTGCTTGGGAAATTGTTTCAAGGTCGGTTGATAAATCAAGTGGTAGGTTCAAGATGGATCCACAATGGTGCTTGGGAAAGTAAAGTAAGTTGCTGATGGGAGTGTTGAGAAGTATAAGGAAAGATTTGTGGCCCGGGGCTTCTCACAGATCGAGGGGATTGATTATGAAGAAACCTTTTCACCTGTCGCGCGGTATTCTTCCATACGGACCATCCTTGCTCTCTCAGCGCATATGGGTTGGAACATTCATCAGATGGATGTGAAGGCTACATTCCTTAATGGGATCATTAAGGAAAAAGTGTGCATTGAAGAGCTTGAAGGATTTGAGATCTTCAGCAGTGATTCGCATGTATGAAAACTCAAAAGAGCGATGTATGGGCTAAAGAAAGCACCTTGTGCTTGGTACACTCAGATCGACAGCTATTTCACTGGACTTGGCTTCACCAAGAGTGAGGCGGATGCAAACCTATACCAGATTGTGGTGGAGGGTAAGCTTTTAATCATTGTTCTTTATATTGGTGATTTAATACTAACTAGTGATGAGCAACTGATACACTCATGCAAGGAGGATCTTGCAAAGGAGTTCGAGATGAAGGATATGGGCCTCCACTATTTCCTTGGATTGGAAATATGTCAGCGAGAAGGTGAACTGTTTGTGTCTCAAGGCAAGTATGCAAGGGAGATACTCGATAAGTTTCACATGGAGGGATGCAAACCCATGGATACTCCTCTTCCAGGAAACTAGGGGAAAGAGGATGCTACATCGACAGAGGTAGTGGATGCTACTGTCTATCAACATTTGGTGGGATCGCTCATGTATTTAGATAATACAAGACCGGACATATGCTATGCGGTGAACCAGCTTAGTCAAGAAATGGTTAAGCCTACCAAACTCTTTTGGAAGGCGGGAAAGCATGTCTTGAGATATCTCAGGGGCACATCTGAGTATGGCTTATGGTATAAACAAATGAATGAGGTGAAATTGCATGGCTTCACAGATCCAGATTGGGCAGGCAGCCCAACGAACAGAAAGAGCACATCCGGAGGGGTTTTCAATATCGAATCTACAGTTGTTTCTTAGTATAGTAGGAAGCAGATATCTATGGCACTCAGTTCAGCGGAAGCAGAATACATGGCAGCAAGTCAAGCTGCATGTGAGGCTATCTGGATGAGGAAGATCCTAGTCAGTTTTTTCGGTTCTCATTTAGATCCTATAGTGATTCATTGTGATAATCAGAGTTGCATTAAACTCTCGATTAATCATTTGTTCCATGATAGATCTAAGCATATAGATATCCGGTATCATCATATCAGAGATTGTGTCCAGTGAAAGATCATGTTGCTTCAGTACATTCCTATGGAATATCAGGATGCAGATATTTTGACGAAGGCGCTCACCAGGAGAAAATTCAAATACCATAGAGACAGGATCGGGGTGAAGGATAATCCCTTTCTTGTTGAGAGGGAGTGTTGAGATTCAACAAGATGATCATCCTAGTGAAAATTAAGCACCTACACTAGGTGGAGCCCGCAGGCTATTTTTAGGTGATATGTCTATTTTCACTAGGTTCTAGGTGGGCGTCTAAGTTTAGAATGCATGTGCAAAGTTATTTTGTGGAATGCATGTCTAAAATTAGAACGCATGTCGATTTTTGTTAAGCCCTTAAAAAAAATTAGACAATAAATAATTGTCTATTTTCATTGAGCACTTGGAACTAGTTAACTGAAGTGGAAAATCAGTTAGCTAGGTGGATTTCGAGTTGAAGTGGTTGGTTGGTGAATCATGCAATGAAATTTGTTGTAACTAAGTGTGACAAAGTTGTAACAGAGTTGGATGTGTAGTTATGTGAGTTGTTATTTAGTTTAACTCGGTTAAGTGAGTTAAACTCAGTTGTGCTAGTTCTAACTAGTTGTAACTAAAGATACACTAGTGAGAGATCAGTGAATTAATTATTTAATTAATTCAGAAGCAGTGGTCTCACATGCAACTGAAGAAATACTATTGTTAACTACATGCATGTTAGATCCAGTGGAGACCCAGTTGAGAGATAGGTGAAAGGGTCTGGTTGACTATCAGTTGTGTATATAGTGGTGCATTCAATGCATCTACACACACATTGGAGATGCCAATGAGGATTGCGCAGTCAAGGCAAGGCAAGATCGAATTCATTCAGGGATATTCATTAGCAGAGATTGCGCAATGGAGGCAGGCTGCCAAGAGGTAGTAAATTGGTGCATGTGTGAGCCAATTTTTGTATGACAGTGTGAGATGATTGTATATTGTACTGAGAGATCTTGGAGTAGAGTTTTGTATGAGATTGTTTCATGATCCATAATATACATAATATATGCTAGTCGGGGTTTTTAGCTTTATGCTTTCCCGATAAAAACTTCTTTGTTATGTGCAATTGATTTTTCTTCATGTGTTTGCAATTGGCGATTAAATTTCTGCAAAAAATAAAGTAGAAGGATTTTGTATTTAACATTGAATATAATTGTTAGATCACGAGAGTCCGGTAATACATCACAGTATTTATAAAATTTCTACATAATAATATTTTTTTTGGGTCATTTTCAACTAATAAAAAATAATCATTTTTTAAATTTCATTAATAAATGATGAACACAAATAAATATTCATTATTTTTCTTATTACAGATTAATTAAGTAAACATTATTTTTATTGGAGGACCAATTTATAATCAAAAGTAAATATTTGTTGTTATTATTATTATTATTATTATTATTAACAATATATGGTAAAATTAACAATCCTTTTTATTTTTAGTTTCAAGTTAACCAGCCTAGATTTGATCCCTTTCAAGGCTTGATAGATCAGGAGATGGTTTAATTAATAATTATAATTAATAATTTTATGTTAGTTTTATTTTATTTTTATGTAATTTGACCAAGTAAGAATGTTTATATAACATAACATAACAATGCATCATAACATCTTTTTCATAGCAACCTAGAGAACACCTTTCAACTCAAAAACATAAATTTAAATTTACCTTAAAAGACTTTTTTTTAATCTAATATTACATAATGTTGCATAACAACATCTCCTCGTACTAAACAATAAAGTGTGTCGTAAATTACATCTTATAATTAATAGGAATATGACTTTATCATTAAAATGGAACATCCCCATATTAATGACCTAAATACGAATCCCTTGAGCACATATATTCAAACCATATATTAATAAACTTTAATGACATATAAAACAAAATATTATAAATTATAATATGATTATTTTAATTTTGTTTTCTCTTTATATAATCAAATATAAAGGGTTAATGGATTTATAGGATTTCTTTATCTAACAAGGTTAAGGGTTGGTGTGACTCAAGCCAAATGTGATACTCAGCCCATGTGATATGATAGTTTAGATGAATCATGATTTTTTTAACCCACAAGTTAATCTCACAAAGCTATATATTTACAAATATATAGTTAAATATTTCATCATCCAAAGAATAAGTTACATTGTGTTATGTTAAGACATTTTATGGTGAAAAAATCACAAGTTGGAAAAACTCATGATCACAAATCCAACCATGAATAAAAATTAGTGTAGCCAAGACCTAATCTAATACCAAAGTAATTTTGACAATTTAAAATACCTATATTTTCATTTCTCAAATTAACATAAAAAATTACAAATAAACTAAAAATTCAAAAAATTAAATACTTCATGACAACTTATTAAAATCACATATATAACCATTCCATTATATGCCATAAAATAATGTCCTCATTCAATAATAAATCAGTCAACAACATGTGAAGCATGTTCAACATTAAGAAATGAAAAGTAATATCAAATATAAAACTGTTTTCCACGTTATGTTGGAAATAAAAGAATAATGCATTGCTTAACAAAAATCGACATGCGTTCTAATTTTAGACATGCATTCCACGAAATAACTTTGCACATGCATTCTAAACTTAGACGCCCAAATGTGATACTCAGCCCATGTGATATGATAGTTTAGATGAATCATGATTTTTTTAACCCACAAGTTAATCTCACAAAGCTATATATTTACAAATATATAGTTAAATATTTCATCATCCAAAGAATAAGTTACATTGTGTTATGTTAAGACATTTTATGGTGAAAAAATCACAAGTTGGAAAAACTCATGATCACAAATCCAACCATGAATAAAAATTAGTGTAGCCAAGACCTAATCTAATACCAAAGTAATTTTGACAATTTAAAATACCTATATTTTCATTTCTCAAATTAACATAAAAAATTACAAATAAACTAAAAATTCAAAAAATTAAATACTTCATGACAACTTATTCACATATATAACCATTCCATTATATGCCATAAAATAATGTCCTCTTTCAATAATAAATCAGTCAACAACATGTGAAGCATGTTCAACATTAAGAAATGAAAAGTAATATCAAATATAAAACTGTTTTCCACGTTATGTTGGAAATAAAAGAATAATGCATTGCTGGTTCTATATTAAGAAATGAAAAGTAATATCAAATATAAAACTATTTTCCACAATAAGTTGGAAATTAACAAATAATACATTACATTTTCATAAGATCCGAACTGAATGTCAATAAAAAAAAGAGGTTGGAATATCTTCTTCGAAAATAACCACATCGTGGTCTGAACCTTTAAATCGACAAGACTATAAATATATATTATTTGCCATATTTGAGTGGTTTACACACCATTAGAAAATCTCAACCAGAAATCTTTTTTCCAGTCACAAATATTCAAGAAATATATATTTTTTTCCCATCGCAATTATTTGAGAGTGGCACCTTCATTATTGGAAAATTTTTATTGAGAACGGTACATTATTATTGAAAAATCTTAAAAGTCGATTCCAATTCTATTATGCACATTGCAATCATGTAATTTATTTATGATAATCGTAAGGATTCTCAAGAATTGATTTTATTATTTGAGCAGGGCACATCCTCTTTTTCAAAATTCATGATGTTTTGTCGAAATGCTTGCGTTGATTGCAATTTATAGGAAATCACGTTTTCACTATTTTTATTTTTGTTTAATTAAAGTTGTAGTTTATGGAGTTGTTTATGGAGGTTGAAGAATTGTATTGAAATTCGAGCAAAAAATTTAAGAAATTTTGCAGTAGTAGTAGTGTTTGAATTATGTTTTTGATGGTGGAAATGGATTCAGCAACATCAAAAACTTATAAGACACCAAAATATTGAAGTTTGATAACTATAACCTAGACTTACAAAAATCCTTCCTTGATCTTCTTAAAATTTTATCTAAATTTCCATGATTTTCAGAGAAAAAAAAATCTAATTAAACTAGAACCTAGTTTATTTGTTTTCCTCGGATTTGTTTTTAAAATTTGTTTTTAAAATTAATATGGAATTATTCAAATTAAAAGTTTAAACGTGAGTAAACTTTGCATAATTTGCATAATTTTATGTATTAAAAAATTATTATTAAAAAATTTAATTTTATGTTCAAAATTTCAAACACAATTTAAATGTTCAGAAACCATAAAATTCAAAGTTCCATTCCCTATGAGTAACACCCAAAATTTGAAGTTCAAGTCCCTGTGAATAAAACCCAAAAAATTATGTCAAATTCAAACGCAAGTTAATTGTAAATCTCTCAAATCCAAACACAAAAACTAATTATATTTGGAAAGAAACCAGTATTAATATACTCATTAAATATATATTAATATACTAATTACATGAAGATTCTGCCAGAGTGGAAGGTTCATGGGGATTGCAACATTAAGTTAATGATTATTATATGAAGAAGATCCTGCCAAGAGATTGAATTAGAAAGGAAACTGCGTGGAGCCAGTAATATTAAATCTTTTAACTAATCATTTGATTATTCAATTCCACATGATGTGACAAAAACATATTCTTTACATGTTCCCATCTTGTCCACTGTTCATATGAAAGGACTGATCTGATCAAAACGCCAAAAAGTCTTTTGGACGGTAGCCAACTTTATCAGGAAATGTCCCTGGGTGGTCATTGCAGAGACTGACTTTTATGGTGGCATAATGAAAAGCTTGTGTCTTTCAAAAAACAGAATCATGTACAACAAATTGAAAGCTGGCTGGCAAGCTAGCTAGATTATTCATAGCCCGTAGTAATTTGTAAAGTTACACATTTTTATGATGGCGTAAGGAAAATGAAATCAGATTCCTGTACAGAGAATTGAAAGCTGGCTAGCTGGATTAATCATGGAGCGCAGTAATTTCTTTTTAAGTTTACAGGCACATATTCTTTGTTTTCCATTTAATTTGACTTTAACGAGATTCCAATTTTTTACTGCTTTATTTGACTTGCAGAAGAGACAGGCCAGTGCAACTGTTTCTGTGGTGGCCAACTGACCCACATGGAGGAGAAGAACCTTTCAGAAAAAATTAATTTAATGCAAATAATTGTTGCTCGTGGGCCATCTACATGTCAGACCCCATGTGGAAGGTACCTTTAGTTTTGTCACAGACTAGCATGTCACGGATTTGGTCAGAAATTGAATTTTCATTAAGTATAAAAAACAATCGACAATTCCATGCATAATAACAGAATGAATAGGAGTATGACTGTTTTTTCTCCTCTGTACTCTGCGACTGTAGCCAGAAATGCAGAATTTCATTAATGGGTACATGTCTGCTATAGATTCTCGGTTTCTGTCTCTGCTGCTTTTGCTGTACACTTTCTGTAAATTTACTTGCTGTCTGTGACATTTTTTTCCTTGTATCAGAAAGACCCCTCCTTTTTTCTCTAATGATATCCTGATATTTTTTTTTCCATCACAAAAGCTTTGTATTATATAACTTTTACTTGAAAATGTTCGCACTACTTTGGAGAGCAGCTAGACTTTAAAGAAAGTTTTGTATTCAATGGCTGGCAGGCTGAAGTGGGTCTTCGTCTTCCCACTCCTTTCCTGTCTGTATATTCGTATTTCCGTAAATTTAAAATGTGGTTGTTGCACCTTTGTACCTTTTTCCCCTTAGTTTCTCCTGCTGGTGCTGAGTATATCATAACGGTCGTAAATATATAAGAATTCAATATATATGAAGTTCCTTGAAAGCTGCCTACTATTATCTGGAAACTCAGGTTCTTATCTCAGCTTTGCTACCCAGGTGTTTTAAGGTCATCTGCAACAACCAGTAAAATCTGCACTGTATAAAATTTTATGTCAAATTAAGAATTCAAACCTAGTACCTATCATTCAGAGTTCTCACCTGGTACAACATTCAAGTGTTTACAGTCTCATTGCACCATTAGTAATAGGAAGTCTGCAGAAACAGCTTGGCTTGGTGAGAGTGTCCTCTAAACAAAAGAGAGAATTATATTGAGAATAGTTTAGATTTCAAAACGTGAATAGCAGTAGTATAACTATAAATAAAGTGTTTACATTTTCATTGCACCATTAGCCATAGGAAGTTCACAGAAATAGCTTCTGGTTTAGTTTGTGTTTTAATCAAAATGTAATGACAAATATTAAGTACTATGTATTGAGCCAAATATTAAGTACTATGCATTGAGCCATTGAGCCAATGATTGGTTTACTCTCTTTACATTTTGTCTGTCAATAAGACTAAAGTCCTTCAATGAGAATACAGTGATATTCAATAGACAAGATGAAAAGGGAGTAAGACAATCATATAATATTAAGAATGGTTCAGAAATTTAATACTTAGTGCATAAAAAATAGCAGGCAGAAACAACTAAATTGCAATCCAAATGCAAACATTTTAAGCAAATTTTATTGTGACTATTTACTCCACATCCAGGTCCTGCATACTTTTTGCAGAATAATCTAATTAAATACCATTTAGTTAAAAATGATGAAATGGGTTGGGAGCACAAGTTTTCACCTGTCATGGTGATGGTTGACAGGTTTTGGGTGTTCCTCATAGACAGATTCACTATCTAAAACCTGTAGCACATAACCAAAATGTTCTGCTAATGTAGAGCTGCTGAAATCTGCAGAAAACACAAATATTCATGAGTTAACCACACCAATGCAATACATGAACGATTCCCAAAGTGGATGACTAATTTTAACTGATTAATCCTATTGACCTAATGACCTTCTGAGGTTGTTGCGTCCTCTTCTGAATGATTATTGGGTCCATTTGAGAACTGATTTTGATAATGGTGAGCCGGGCTGGAGTTTGTTGAAGCCATAGAAACTTGAGGATCTGAAGATACAAGCTGTGGTCTCTTTCTGTCACCAAGCTGCAGCTCTGCAAGTCGTTTTGTTTGAAGCTCTATGGATTGCTCTACCTGATCCTGCTCCTCCTCCAACTGCCTTCTTGTCACCAGGTCTAAGCTGCTGCTTTCAACAAATCTGGGAGGGCCTGCAATGCACAAACCAGGTCCCTGTGTCAATCTTAGCTCTAATTCTGCAGAAGAAAACCAAATGGGTCATTATGAAGTAAAACAAAAAATATACCAAGTTGCAAATTGCTGTCCTTCATATCAAGATTGTGAGTTGTCACATATCCTGAATAATCGCCTCTACAGTCGGTATACTTCATTCTGTTAAACGCCATAATCAGTTCATGGAATTAATTGCTAACAGCAAATCAAATAACCGATCACACTTCTATAGGAGGTGAATTGATTTTTGTTTAAAACACATAATGAAACATTATACATTCGAGATTATTTATACCTCTCTGTGGGTTTGGATCCTTTTTCTTTGTATGGTTTGACAAGAACACGGGCATCACAAACATAATGAGGATTTCCTTTTGCCAAAATGGTCTTAACAGTCTCTTGATATACAAATGTCACAAACCCAAACATCCTCTTCTGCTGATAAGGAATCCTTACATCCTGCACAGGTCCAAAAATGCTGACAGAAAACACCACATGACGTCCCATAATCAGCTGGCATCAATAAATAATTTTAGCTTGAATTCACACAGCAGTCCTTGCCTAATACAAGTAATGTATAATGTTCAATCTGCTGCAACTAGAAATTACCTGAAATAATTTGATACATCCTCCTCCCTGAAAGTACTCTCTGCAGGAAAAGTCAAGTATATTTGGCGAGATCCAGAATTGGATGCAGAACTGGCCAAGTGATCAGATGAATCCCGTTCACCTCTATACCTTGTAAACCTCTCGGCCTGAAGAGCCTTCCCCAGCCTCTCACTGTAGAGCTGAGGTAGGGAAGCAACTGAAACGGGGGACCCTCTTCCTCTGAGCAATTCCTTCAATTCTAACTCAAGTTTTTCCAATGGCCCACTACTGGATCCCATGAACTTTTCAGTGTGGTCATTACTGATCTCTGACCTAACATGACCACCATAGTTACCATGAAGAAACCTGCAATTGCTCCCATTCTTGCAGTAACCCCTAGCAAAGTACATGCATGGCTTCCAGGCCAAGGTTGATCCAGCTGCAGATTCTGAAGTTAGATTGTAAATATCTGAAATTGAACTAGGCTGCTTGGGTATATGAGTAGTACCAGGGTAGCTATTATTAGCTGCTGTTGGGCTTACATGGTCTATGCTCAATGGCTGATTGCCATTGCAATATGCCTGCAACATGTCTGGATAGTTGAGATAATTAGCATGAGATTGGGCAGACTCAGGAGAATCATTGAGAAAGGGAAGCTGATCTTGTAATTGAAATTCATCTACAAGGCCAGGATGTTCACTGTTATAAACCAAAGGAAGGCTATTAGCTTGATCTCGCATGGATGGCAGACTGAAATTAAGATAGCCATTGCTAGTAGAATTTATAGTACTAGCAGTGCTAGTATTAGTCTGTATCTCATTCAAGATCGAATTAAAATTGTTGGATAATGGCCAAGTCTGCTGAGAAATATGAGATCCCCATGGAGCTGCATGGGGTGAAAGGGCGGTTGGAGAAGAGAAAGCTCTGGATTGAGAATTCTGAGAAGACTGCAGTGGTAAGTTGGGGAGACGATTGATTCTGGATAGATAAGATGAAACAGTTGGAGCTGGAGTACCTTGCTGCTGCATCAAACCTAGATCTTTCTTAACCTTGATGATCATGGACTGAATCAAGGAATCAGGACTGAAAGCCAACCTAATCATTTCCTGTTCACCATGGTCTTGTAATAGCAAGTACCCAATAATTTTAGACACATTTTCTGGCTCTAAGCTCTGGATCCTGGAGAACACAATCCTTGTAGCTTCATAAGCATCCATCTCACTTGCTCTAGACCTGAAAAGAAAAGAGCCAATGTTCAAACAAAAAATCAATTTTTTTTTCCAATCTAATCATTCATAGGAAGCCATTCTTAGAATCCCATCATTTCCTACTACAAGATCTGGTGTGCCAAAAACACCAGTTGAAATTTTGTTAAAACTATGTAGAGTAGCAGAAACAATACTCGAAGCCTCTAATGAAACAACAAGACTCAAAAATGAAACCATGGGCACTTACCATAAAAGGCAGAGATCACCAAAAACTGCAAACCAGCTCCCACAGAAGCTCCAGGTCCATTGTTATAAGAAAACAAATATACTAGTGCCTCACTAGAAACAAAGGTAAATGATGGTGGGCAGTCGCTGTAATATCAGATTACAAGAAGCTATGAATGCCCGTCAACCAAAAATAATTGTCAGGAGCAGCCACTCTGTTCCATTGCCATTGGCATTGCCTCAGCCTTAGCCTTTGGCCCCCTTCCCCCCACCACTTCCCATTTGCATTAACGCACACTACGTCCACTTTACTCCCCCCTTCCCGCTCTGTAACTCTCTTTAATCCACCTTAGTTTAAACTCCTCTTTGTCTCACGTTTGAAAATTTAGGGTTTTATCCGAGGGTGGCGGAAGATTCCAAGAAAACCCCCCTCTAAAACAAGGGGGAGGAGAGAAATGGAATTTTTTGTCCCGTGTGAAATCGACGGCGGAAAGGCGGTGAAATTCAGCAACTTGTGATTGACGGAAACACGCGGGCCCCAGGCTGGTGAGGGGTGACGGTCCCATGACAGCGACGGAACATGGGGAGGGCCGGTCTCCCGCCTGTTAAATCCAACGGTGGAAGAAGCCAATTGGGTGCGTCGCACGTTTGACGGGGCGGGGACGGGACGGTCGGGTGCCGTTGCTTTTGTCAGCATGTTCACCGCTACGTCCGTTCACCGCTTATCCCTCCCGGGCGGTGACAGACCAGGACGGGGAGGGTGGACCCCACACCCCCTACACGTGGAGACAACCACTGACTGTATTCGCTCCTCGCTTTATTTACTCAACGTGCATGGTGTAGGAGGGGTTGGTGACAAATATAATGTTTAGATATGTATGCTCGCACATGACACACAGCTTTTCTTTTCAAGGCATCCAAGGGCCACTTTGTAACCACCTGGGTTCCTCCACGTGGCCTGCTCTTCAACTCAGGGTCCCCATTTCATGGGTGGGCCACTCTCTAAAATGGTATTCTTTTTGTCCTTTTGTGCCACCACTTTCTTTGCTTTTGACCTAGGGGCTTTTTAATAAACCAAGTCCCCTATACCAACAGTTGTGTTGCAAGTTGTTTCCGCTCAACCCCATGCCCATAATTGTGTTACATGTGCAACGATTTGGGAATAAAAATTATCTTGCTCCCTTTTACCAAAACAAATTCCCAAAATATGTCAAATTCAATTGTTGGTTGAAAAACAATTTTAAATTAGGACAATTTTCTATTTACCTTAACCATATATATAATGAGCCAAAAGTGATTAAGATCATTGTCGTTTTCCATGAAAAAACTTGCAGGATGAAAAAAACAAACATTTGCCCTTTTAAAAAATTACACTTCACCAATTTTGTATTTTCTTAAGCATACATAATTGATTAAGAACATGATGCTCATCTTTTCTTTAAACAAACATTTGCCCTTTTAAAAAATTACAATTTACCAATTTTGTATTTTCTTAAGCATACGTAATTGATTAAGAACATGATGCCATCTTCTCTTTAAAAACATGATCGAAAATTGAATAGTATAATTGTTGTCATAGGAAATGGCTTGGTGGTATGTTAACTAATTAGTTTACTACAGAGACGAGACTTCAAAAGTTCAAGGATTTAAAAAAGAACAAGATAAGGGACGATTAGACTAATTGCAGAAATATCTAGGTGGGATTAGATACATGAGGAGTTTACTTGATATTGCGATAATTATCAATCAACGAGGAGAATCCATTGCTCTTAGGGAACGTAGAACTTTGGGTATTCCGACAATTTGCTTGGTTAAATACAGATTGTGATCCATATCTCGTGCTCTTTAATGGTCCCTCATATTTACATGGTTTTTCAGTCGTTGAATCCACTAAATTCAATGTAAGAGAGTATTTTCCTTTTTCAAAGGGGAAAAAATTTAATTTTATTTCACTGAAACAAAATTACATTTTGCATATACTAAAAGCATTCAATATGAGTAACCTTATAGTTTAAAAAGATAGAAAAACCTATAAAATGGGCATTATAATGGAGAAGAATAATTAATCACTTATCTTCTCTTTCTTTCCTTTATTCTTCTATAATGTCTTCCAACCCCCTGTAGAACGGTCCATTGGGACCATTGCCAAATCATGCACCTGTGTTTTGGGAAAATGTTATTTGTCTAATTCAGCACTCTCTTAGACATGAGCTCCCTTTGTGCCCACCATCTCGTCCTCTTTGTAGACCACAATTTCCTATGGATCTGGTTCCTGTGTTGTTTTTTATTCTATCCCATTATGTTTGTGGTTGGAATTCCCTCGATGTATCTGAGTGCTCCTTTCTTCTTGGTTTGGTGGATTTCTATAATTTCTCCTTCTTCTTGCTTTGTGCAGAAAGGTTCCAAAGGTCGCCATCCTTTAGTTTTGTGATCTTGCCCCTTTTTCATTCTAGGTTGTTTTTTTTCCTAGGGCCATGTGTCCTGCAAAAGTCTTATTTGGTAACATGCACGGCATTTGAAGGTTGTGTTTTTATAATCCAACAATTGTGTAAGAGAGTAATTTTATAGAACATTGTGGATATTTCTCTAAATCAATTTATCACAAAGTTATAATATCGTAAAAAATGTATTATCAATTTATTATCCTATATTTCAAAATTATTATTATTAGTTTAGTGCTCATGTTTATGGAAATGACTAAAACCAAAATGAAAGAACAAGTAAATGAACACACTATTCATACAAATGAGCACATTATGTGATTTGGGAAACCCAATATAGAAGAAAATTGAGCTAGAATGTGAGGCCTATACTTTTTTATCTATTTATTAGTTGTGAAATTCAAGTGCAAAGAAAAGGGCACTCAATGTGAGTTGTCACCAACATTGTGGCATGAATGCTTGTTATAGAATATTCTACCTCCTTTGTTATGATTCAATATCCCACTCCTAGATGCTTTTCTAAACTATGGAACAATAAGAATACCAAAAGAATGGAACTCTTGTCTTCATAGTGGCACAATATTTAACATAATTTGATAGTTATCTAGGGTTGGGCTTTTGCATGCCTCAACCCTCGATTAGTGTTGGGTTTGGCCCCTCTATAAACTTCTTGAAAGTCCACACATGATTGGCCCCACATGTGTGAGTAACCAATGTTGACATGGATTCCACTTGGTACTATGGGGATCCAGATTCGATCATTATCTAATTTATCACCCATCTCGATGTTTTTAGAGTGGAGAAATTGAAGGAATCAACTTACATAAGTAGTTTGAAGAATTGATGTTTGGAACCTTCTAGGGCTACTTTGAGGCTTTAATTACATTTTCTTTGGGGGTAAATATTTATTTCTTAAGTGTTGAACCCCATAATGGTATTCTAAACTATGAGGCCTTTCCAATTGTGCAAGAAAGATGTCATTGTGAGCTCAAATGAAAAATTTATGTCTTCTGAAAGTTGACTTATTGTGATTAAATACCATAATTTGAGAGGATGCTATGTCAATCCCTGTTATTCATGAAAAAGGGGCTAGCCATGTGAAGAATATGAAGAATACTCTAGAAGGGTTAAAGTGGTAACTATATTTGAGAGTTGAAGGAGTCAAACTTAACTTCTACTTGGCTTTAGGGTTATGTTATAACCAGGCCACTAGATCGAAAAGGGGCTTAATTCTCTATTTAGGTGCATTTTGTTCAATAGTAGAGTAGAGTAGATGAGAGCGGATAGAGAGAGAATATAAAATAGGGGTTTTGTATTATGTAGTACAGCATGAGCCACAAGTCTCAGGAAACTTCATCAAGAGTGCCTTCACCTTTCTACTTGCTTTATTACCATTCTAGACAAAAGGTAGCAAAGAAATGTTACTTTCCATCTAGGTTTTATCTTAAAAGGGTTGCCCCACTAGGGGAATTTTGAGGTCTAAAATGAGTCTCCTAAAGAAAACAATATAATATAGTTAAAATAATAAAATAAGAGTTATGATTTTTTAAAGGAGAACAAATAAAACTACTTTTTAATTGTCTTTTTGCTTATTTCCTTACAACTTTAGTCAAATGTCAAGTATAGACACTAGTTGTCCGATAGGTACCTACACTTGACATTTGAGTAAATCTATAAATATATAAGCCTATATATTTTCTCTTTTCCCTCTAAAAATATTTACCCCTTGGGATGGTATCATCATATTGAATCTTATTGGCTTTTTAAAAGTTGATTTTGTTAGTACATTTTCTTTTTGTTTTGAGGCTCATTTTTGTTAGTGTAAAATCTTTCGGCTAGTGTACCAAAAAGACCTTACTTAAGCTACAGGCGACTTATAGCCCTAACAACAAAAATAGATGTTCAACCCTTTCGATCTGCAATAGAAAGTTAAAACAAATCCTGCAAAAACCCAAATCTATGTAGAAAAAGTAGTTAAACAACAAAAGGAAATAATAACTGATGCAAAGTAACTCCAAATAACCAACAAACAAGACAAGTTTAAAGAGAAATTTCAATATTATATAACACCTCGTGAAGGAAACAAGTAAAGTATTACCAGTTCCCCTCAAATGGGATGGGTTCTTGGTTGTCCTCGGTGCTTCAGCTGTAGAAATTATACAAACAATATGTATATCAATGAATTCAATCCGATCATGTGATCTACTAAAGAAAGATATTGAATCCTTCTACCAATCAATTGTGGAAAATAAACACAATCGCCAATCACAACAAGTAAAGAAAGAAGAAAATCAAACCATAACACAGGTATTTTCCCGAGGAAGGTTTGTTGCTCAAAACCCCTTTATCTTATGTTGTATATTCACCAAGGAATCATGAAAAAATTACAATGCACTCTTCTCACAAGAGTCTCTTGCACTCTCACACCTGTCTCACACTGACCCGGACAAAATCGACCAACACTTATCCAATTTCCTGCCTCTAATCAGCCTGTCTTGCTTGTGCAGTTCATGTGGAAGAAATCCCTATTCTTTAGGAAATTTAGCCTTCCAAAACTGTGCAATGCTCATGGGTAATCCTATGGTTGTCTTATTGCATGCGGGCAGCCTACTAATGATACAACTGATAGTTAACATCCCTTTAACCTTTGTCTCAAATGGGTCTCCACTGGAACTGACATGCATGCGGCTATTAATAGTAAATCATCAGTTGCATGGCAGATCACTGCATGTGAATTAAATATGATTTAATTCACTTGATCTCTCACTAGTGAAACAAACAGTTACAAGTAGTTCAACTGACTTTAACTCAATAAATTGAGTTAACTGATTTCTTATGCATTAAACTATTGCACTAACTACAACTTGAAGTCCATAACTAATTGAATCACTCAGCATGCCTCACCAACCACCCTCAACTCGAAATTCATGAGCTAACTGAGTTTATCACACTCAGTTAACTATTACAAGTGATTATGAGATAAGATTACATTTTATTGTCCAATTTAATTAAGGGAAAATTAAATTAGACACACATTTCTTATTGACTTTTCAATACTCCCTCTCAACAAGAAAGGGATTATCTGCCACCTCGATCCTGCCTCTATGGTATTTGAATTTGCTCCTGGTGAGCGCCTTCGTCAGAATATCTAGATCCTGATCTTTCGTGGGAATGTACTGAAGTAACATAATGCGCCTTTGAACACAATCTCTGAGATGGTGGTACCGAAAGTCTATGAGCTTGGACCTATCATGGAATACCGGATTAACCGAGATTTTAATGCAACTCTGGTTATCACAATGTATCACTGTTGAATCCATCTAAGAACCAAACAAACCAACCAGAATCGTCCTCATCCAGATGGCCTCACATGCAGCCTGACTTGCTACCATGTACTCCACCTCGGCTGAACTGAGTACCATAGATCTCTTCTTCCTGCTATACCAAGAAACCGTTGTCGATCCTATGCTAAAGATCCCTCTTGATGTGCTCTTTCTATCTGATGGACTTCCTGCCCAATCTACATCGGTGAAGCCTTGAATCTTCACTCCCTCTGCCATTTGTACCATAATCCATACTCTGTAGTGCCCCTGAGATATCTCAAGACATGATTCCCCACCTTCCAAAAGAGCTTGGTCGGCTTAACCATAACTTGGCTTAGTTGGTTAACTATGTAGAAAATGTACGGTCTAGTATTCACCAAGTACATCAGTGAACCCACAAGTTGTCTGTAAACAGTAACATCCACTAATTCTCTTGAAGTAGCATCCTCCTTCCTCCAATTTCCTGGAAGATGAGTCTCCATGGGTTTACATTTCTCCATGTGAAACTTACTCAGAATTTCTTTGGCATACTTGCCTTGAGAAACAAATAACTCACCATCCCGCTGCCATATTTCCAAACCAAGGAAATAGTGAAGGAATCCCATGTCCTTCATTTCGAACTCTCCTGCAAGATCGTATTTGCAAGAAGTTATCAGTTTCTCATCACCTGTCGAAATTAGATCATCAACATAAAGTACGATAATCAAGAGCTTACCATCAACTACAATGTGGTACAGGTTCACATCCGCTTCACTCTTCGTGAAGCCCAACCCGGTGAAATAACTGTCAATCCTGGTGTACCAAGCATGAGGTGCTTGCTTCAGCCCATACAGTGTTATCTTGAGTCTGTGTTAGGTCCCTATATTACTAGTATAGTCCCTTATTGTTGTTAGCGTAACCCCCTTAATGTTATTGTTGTACCCCTATAACCCTAATATTGTTATTATTGTGCCCTTACATTATTATTGTTAGGTCGGCTAGGATTATCTTGTGATCCCATGGACTCCTATATATAGAAGGAGGTTTTGTCGTTTGGATCATCCAAGAATTGTTCATTTATGTAATGTATTGGAGGTTTCCCCCTCGAAGTGGCTAATTTCTAAGGCGTTGATCTCTCTTTTCTTCTATTTTTGGAGTTGGTTTCATAACATTTGGTATCAGAGCTTTGGATTCTAGGGTTTCGCTGCTCCAAAAAGGTCATCATGGAATTTTCACTATAACTTTTTTCTACGAATTTTCAGAAGCTGAAATTTTTACAGAGTGAATCCAAAATCCTGAGGAACGTCGTGTAAAAATTTAAAATCTTAGTTCGCAATATTTTCAGAGATATGATCTGTGGAAGTTAGGGATTTTTCAGGCTCCAGAATTTCACCTGAAACAAGTCATCGTGGAATTTGTGCTATAACTTTCTTTCTACGAAGGTTCAAAAGCTGAAATTTTTACAAAACAAAGTTGAAATCCTAAGGAACCTCCTATAAAAATTTCAGATCTTGGTTCGCAATATTTGTGGAGCTATGATCTGTGGAAGTTAGGATGTTTTCAGGCTCCTGAATTTCATCTCAAAGAGGTGATAGTAGGAAAATAATCATAACTCTCTCTCTGAGTGTTGGATTGGAATTCTGTAAAAAGTGGGTGCAAGTACATAGACTGTAGTTTTCTGTATATCAATTTCAGAGACAAATGGGGAAAAAGTGACACGTGGCACGTCGTACAATTTCTCTCTACTGAACGAGTCCATATTTAGGTCATTGTGGGAGATTGGGCATAACTTTGCCTTGAATAATCCAAATCAGGTCAGACCTGTGGCATTCGAAAGAAGATTTAGAGGGCTGATAAAGGGCTGAATTTCAGATATCAAAGATCCAAAATCACAAAGATAATTTAGTTTCAATATCGAGCTCCTAAAAAGCAAGAAAAGGGTGTGTATTTTTTTTTTCTCGAATTGCATAAGTTTTGTGTGAAAAATTAGTTTGAAGTGATTCCAAGGGCATATTGAAGCATAGATATCATTACTGGGTTCTAACATGCCACCTAAAAATAATTCAACACCCATTAAGCCTTTAGAAGGCTCTACTATGACTCATGAAGAGGAAGAAGTGCAACATGACATACAAGAGCAAGTGCACCAAATTTCGCTCTCGCAAAGAGCAAAAAAAATGAAATGGAAGTTTTGAAGAAAGGCATGGAAGCTAAGATGGATGGTTTGAAGAAAGGAATGGATGGTTTGAAGAATGGAATGGAAGCTAAGATGGATGACATGGAAGCTAAGATCGATGAAAAAATGAAAGACGACATGGAAGACATGAAGAATGATATAAAAGCAGACATGGAAGATTTGATGACAAGGTAATACAATAAATGATTCCTAACGACGGAAAGATAGTAGAGGAAACTCATGATGAGAACAAAATAAATGTTAATCGTGATTTGATAAACTCTAATGTTGGATTGAAGAGCCACCATATTCCAAAGATGGAGATGAGGAAGTTTGATGGCAAGGATCTCGTAACATGGATACTACAAATGGAGCAATATTTTGATCTCAATAATGTGAAAAACACACAAAAGGTACACATTGCAAATTTACATTTAGAACAAAATACATTTGTATGGTATCGATGGCTTTGCTCTCGTAAAAAAATTGTCACTTGGTCAATTTTTATGGAGGAAATGATAGCACATTATGAGGATACAAAGAGCAACACCTTCTTTAGCCAATTGATAAATCTCAAACAAAAGGGTTCAAAGGGGGAGCACATTGAGGACTTCCAAAAATTGAATATAAGGGGTAATCGATATTCCATATGAACACAAGATTGATGTCTTCATAGGGACTTTAAAGGATAACATCCAACATGAAGTTGTGGTTTTGGGAACCCGATCTATCGGAGAAGGCATTTAGGCTCAAGAAGAAAATTCATGTAAAATTATGGTGACAAGGAAGCCTACCACTTACATCTATAAAGATGGAAGTGTTGCTACTCCTAGACTTCCACAACCTACAAGGTTGACACCACAACAATTGGAATAAAAAAGAGAAAAAGGGCTTTGCTACATTTGTGATAGCAAATACACTAAAGGTCATAAGTGTGTTGAGAAGAAATTATTTTACATAGATTGTGAAGAGGAGGAAGAAAATGAACAAGAAACTTCAAAAGAAGAGGATATACACCAAGAACCAACCCTAGAAGAAGAAGAAATGAGTCTGACCATATCCTGTAATGCATTGGCAAGAATTACCACTCCTCAAACTCTCAAAATAGAAGGACATATCAAGAAGAAAAAGGTAATAGTGTTGATTGATTCAAGTAGTACCCATAATTTAATTCATTGTAAGGTAGCCAAGGAATTGAATTGTTTCCTGTACCCAGCACTAGAATTTCAAGTGATGGTTGCAAATGGAGGAACTATAAATTGCTCTAGAAAATGCCATAATATTAAGCTAACCATGGGGGAATATGTATTGAATATTCCAATGCTTTCCATTCCAATGGGAGGTGTTGATGTTGTACTAGGAGTACAATGGTTACAATCTTTGGGGACGGTAGCTTTTAATTTTCAAGAACTTTTCTCGAATTTTTTTTCGGAAGGAAAGGAAATCAAATTATGGGTTATTGCAGGGAAGCCAAGAAAGATAATAATCTCTAATGTCAAGACAAAGCTTCTGAAGAAAGAACAACGAGGTGTAATTGCACAATTATGCTCACCAGAAGTTCCAACATCAAAATCATCTATTTCTCCAGATCTCCAAAAAGTTTTGGAAAATCATTCCAAGGTGTTTGAAACTCCCAAAGGACTCCCACCTATTCATGATCATGATCATGCTATTCATTTGATTCTAGGAAGTGTTCCTCCAAACATCATGCCTTAGAAATATCCTTACGTCCAAAAGAGCGAAATTGAACGTATGATTGCATAAATGTTACAGGATGGTATAATTTAACCTAGTCAAAGTTCTTTCTCTACTCTAGTAGTATTGGTGCACAAGAAGGATGGATCATGGTGCATGTTTTCGGATTATAGGGAGTTCAATAAGCTCAATATTAAAGATAAATTTCCCATTCCTGTGATTGATGAATCATTGGATGAATTACATGGAGCAATTTATTTTACCAAGTTGGATCTTCGTTCAGGATATCATCAAATTATAATGAAGACTAAAGACATTTCGAAAGCAACATTTCGAACTCATGAGGGTCATTTTGAATTTTTGGTCATGAATTTTTTCCTTACCAATGCACCTTCTACATTTCAAGGGTTGATGAATTCCATTTTCAAACCCTTCCTTGGAAAATTTGTGCTAGTATTTTTTTATGGCATACTAATCTATAGCAGGTCTTGGAAGGATCATGTTCAACATGTTGAGAGGGTGCTCAAACTATTGGAGGAGAAACAATTATATGAAAAAACATCCAAATGTTTGTTTGGAGTACAAGAGGTGGAATATCTGGGTCATATTGTATCTCACAAGGGTGTTAAGGAAGACCCTGACAAAATTAAAGTCATTAAGGAATGGAAATTCCCCACAACCGTAAAGCAGTTGCGAGGATTTCTCGAGTTAACGGGGTATTATAACAAGTTTGTTAAGAATTATGGGAGAATAGTAGCACCTCTAACAACATTATTGAAGAAAGATGAATTTTCATGGATTCCTGAAGCAACTAAGGCCTTGGAACATATTAAAGAGGCAATGTGCCTAACACTAGTCTTAGCTACACCAAACTTCACAAAAACCTTTATTGTGGAATGTGATGCCTCAGGAAATGGAATTAGTGTTGTTGTAATGCAAGAAGGAAGAACCATTGCTTTTGAAAGTCATCCAATAAAAGGAAAGTATTTGCAGAAAGCTATTTATGAGAAGGAAATGTTGGCAATACTACATGCACTAAAGAAATGGTGACCTTACCTAATGGGAAGAAAATTCAAGGTAAAAACTGATCATGATAGTCTTAAACATTTTTTGGAACAAAGACTATCTTCAGAAGAGCAGCAAAAATGGGTAACAAAGATGTTGGGTGATGACTTTTAAATCATCTACAAAAAAGGGAAGCTAAATGGTGTTGCATATGCACTCTCAAGAAAGGATGAAGAGGTGGAAGCATTTCTTTGTGCCATTTCTATTATCCAACCAGATTGGATAACCGAAGCAAGGGATGAATTGAAGAAGGATGAAGAAGTGTGGACACTCATCAAAATTTGTAGCAAGATCCTAGTACATTTGATACTTTTATCTAGAAAAATGATTCCTTATGGTACAAAGATCACTTATATATTTGCAAGAATTCCTAACTAAAACAAAATATTCTTTTGGAATTTCACACTTCTCCTTTAGGAGGACACTTAGGATTTTTAAAAACTTACCACAGGGTGAAGAAAGAATTTTTTTGGGATGGCCTTAAATTTGATATTCAAAATTTTGTGGCGGGATGTTTGGTTTTCCAGCAAAATAAAGTTGAGACAATTAAGACCCCGGGTCTTCTACAACCTTTATCTATTCCAAGTCAATGTTGGGAGGAGATTTCAATGGATTTTATCACAGGTTTACCTAAGTCCGAAGGAAAGAGTGTCATCATGGTGGTAGTTGATAGAATTACCAAGTATGCACACTTTTGTGCATTATCTCATCCATTTAAAGAAAGTACATTTGATACTGCATTTATGGAAACAATTCAAAAGCTACATGGAAACCCAAAGATTATTGTAAGTGACGGAGATCCCATTTTTACTGGAAATTTTAGGACGAAATTATTTTCTTGTTTGGGTACTCAGCTAGCTCATAGCTCATCTTATCATCCTCAATTCGATGGTTAAACTGAGATAGTGAATAAATGTTTGGAAGGATATCTTCATTGTTTTGTATCTGATAAGCAAACACAATGGGTCAAGTGGTTACCTCTCGTTGAATGGTGGTATAACACTTCCTTCCAACCTGCAGAAAAAATGACCCCATTTATGGCACTTTATGGATATCATCCACCGTCCATTACATCTTCTTTAAGAGAAAATTCTAAGATTCAAGCAGTGGAAGATCACATCAAGCATCAACAAGAAGTTCTCCAACTCTTAAAGGATAACCTAAATTTGGCACAAAATCGAATGAAGCAATAGGCAGATCAATATCGTAGCGAGGGAAGTTTTGATGTGGGAGATTGGGTATTTTTATGGCTACAACCATACAAACAAATGTCCCTCAAGCAAGCTAAGAAGGATAATAAATTATTGCCAAAGTATTATGGTCCTTACAAGGTGTTGGAAAAGATTGGTACCATGGCATACAAATTGGAGCTTCCTACTTCTTCGTGAGTGCATCCAATTTTCCATGTTTCATGCTTAAAGAAGGTTATAGGGGACAAACTTCCAGTTCAAACAATATTTCCAGAACTTGATGAGGAAGGAAAAATAATATTGTAACCTGAAGTAGTCACGGAAACAAGAACTCGACAGCTACGAAATCGATCAACTTCAGAGTATCTCATCAAATGGAAGAACTTACCCACTGAAGTTTCTACATGGGAGGATGATAAATTTATACAGAAGCATTTAGAGCTACTCAAGCATTGAGGACAACACTTTTTTGAAGGAGAGGGGCATGTTAGGTCTATATGTTACTAGTATAGTCCCTTATTGTTGTTAGTGTAACCCCCTTATTGTTATTTTTGTACCCCTGTAACCCCAATATTGTTATTATTGTGCCCTTACATTATTATTGTTAGGTCAACTAGGATTATCTTGTGATCCCATAGAATCCTATATATAGAAGGAGGTTTTTTCATTTGGATCATCCAAGAATTGCTTATTTATGTAATGTATTGGAGGTTTCCCCCTCGAAGTGGCTGATTTCTAAGGCACTGATCTCTTTTTTCTTCTATTTTTGGAGTTGGTTTCATAATAGTCTGCACACTTGCGACTCACTGTCAAAGGTCTCAAAACCTTTTGGTTTCTCTATGTACACTTCTTCCTCAATAAATCCATTGAGAAACATAGTTTTCACATCCATCTGATGTATCTGCCACCCCATCTGTGCTGAGAGTGAAAGAATAGAGCTAATAGATGAGTATCTCACAACCAGTGCGAAAGTCTCCTCATAGTCAATCCCCTCAAATTGCGAGAATCCCCAGGCTACAGATCTAGCCTTGTACTTCTCCACACTCCCATCTGCTGCCTGCTTCACCTTATAGATTCATTTAGATCCAACCACTGATTTTCCGACTCATCTTGGGACAACTTCCCATGCACTGTTCTTGATGATGGAGTCATACTCCTCAACCATGGCATCAACCCAAATTGGTTGTTGCACTGCTTCCTCAAAGGAGGATGGTTTTGTCACAATACACTTTCTCATAAGAGCCATGTATCCAGTAAACTTTTCTAGAGACTGTCTGTGTCTGCATAGTGAAGTAGGTGCTCCTACATGTTCTGTTGCATCAAGTCTCCGTCTATTAGCTTCCATGGTGTGCCTTCTACCATTTCTGGTGGATGGCTCTGCATGAGTGTTTTATGCCACTCCATGATCCTCTGCATGTGGCTACTCCACATCTTGAGGCTCATTCTTTGGAACCAAGAGTTCCTCCTGTGCATGCAAATCTAGCTCCCTCTAAAGGGACAATCGCATGGCTTTCTCCTCATCAAATTTTATATCCCGTCTCACAATGGTAATCCTATTGTTTTGAAAATACACCCCATAGTTATGGGGAGTATCAGTGTACCCCAAAAATGTCCAAATATCAGCAGTTGGCTCGAGCTTCTTCCTGCAATATTTGGTCACATGGCCAAAAATTTTAAAATATGAAACATCAATTTTCTTACTAGAAAAAACCTTTTCTTGTGTACTCATGCCAAGTATCTGATGAGGACTATGGTTTTGCAAGAATACCATTGTGTTGTGTGCTTCTGCCCACAGATGAAACGATAGGCCTTGATCATGCAACATCGCTCGTGCCGCACCCACAATTGTTCTATTCTTTCTTTCTATGACCCCATTCTGTTGTGGGCTATGAGGCACAATAAACTCTCTCCAAATTCCTTCTTTGCTACATAAGTTCTTGAATTCATTGGAGATGTACTCACCACCATTTTCGCTCCTAAGATCCTTCACATGCTTCCTCGTGTCTTTCTCAACCAGTGGTTTGAACTCATAAAATTTTGAGAACGTCTGATCTTTCTTCTGCATGAAGTAGATCCAACACTTTCTAGAAAAATCATCAAAAAATATCACATAATACCTATTCTTTGTGTCGAATGTATAGATAATGGTCCACACACATCTGAGTGAACTCTCTCAAGCATTTCCGCTGCTCAGTTCTCCTTCTTGTGAAAAGTGGCATTTGCATACTTCCCCATGGTACATCCCTTGCATGTGTCTATCTACACAAGAGAACCCTTTGGAAGTCCCGTATAAATATGTTGCATGACCTTCAAGGCTCCGTGGTGTAGATGGTCCAATCTCCTGTGCCATAACTCACTCTCATCCCGACTCACCACTTTGTCTTCCTTACCCATCAATGTTGAGCAACGATCTACATCAAGTTTATAGAGATTCTTCACATGAATCCCGATCTTCTTGACTTGTCCTATGGCTTTGTGACGAAGGAAAGATTTCCCTTTACTGAAAACCACATCATAACCTCTATCCTCCAACATTGTGAATGAAACTAAATTCTTTTTCAAGCCTAGTACATGCATTACATATTTTAATAAGAAGGTTTTACCTAACTATCTCTGGAAGGTAACTGTACCAATCTTGATAGCACTGTACTGCCTGTCATCACCCATTTCGATATGCATCTGGAGGTCCTTCTCCTCCAAGCTACTAAAAATTTCTTTGTATCTCGTCATGTGGAAAGATGCACCACTATCCAAGTACCACACAGATCCCATCGCACTTGACACCATGCATGCGATGACTGAGAATTCCAACTCAAATTGCAAGGCCAAAGCCTCACCAGCTATATATCCTGAAGCCTTATTGTTCTTCTTCTTTTGTGGATAATTAGTGGCATAATGGCCATGCTCGTGATAGTGAAAAAACTTCACTATGGACATGTCGCGCTTCTTGCCTTCTTTGCCGGACTCAAATTTGGAATAGGATTTCTTTCCCTTCCCCTTCTTTTTCTTAACAACCAAGGTGAAATTTTATTCATCATCTGTCTTAGATGAAGATCCATCCTTGGTATTCTGCCTAAATTCCTCTTGCACCAAATCTGACCAAAGTCATTCCCAATCTGACAGATTCTCCCTTCCATTGACAGAGTCCTAATAACTATGCCAACTCTTGGGAAGGCCTAGAAAAGCTAGGGTCACCAAGTCATCATTCGCGACAGTAATTTTGACGCTCCAAATCTCATCTTGACATTGGACAAACTTGGTTAAATATTTCGGAATAGTGTCACCTTTCTCCATTTTGATTTTCCTGAGCTTGTCCTTCAGTGCCAATTTTCTATGATCACTGCAACTCTGAATAGATATGTCAAAGCCTTCCACATTGCATATGGAGTCACTTTTCCATGGAGACTTGATACAATGTGGTCTCGTACTCCCTCCAATAATATCCTCCTCGCCTTTGCAACCTTATTTTTCCAAACATCAAGAAGAGCGGAATTTGTTAGAGAGAGAATATAACATAGGGGTTTTGTATTATGTAGTACTGCATGATCCACAAGTCTCAAGAAACTTCATCAAGAGTGCCCTTGATTAGGAGATCATGTGTTATGCTCAAAATTGAAAGTGTTCGAAATAGGACCGAACCTAAGCGACCAGAAAGGTCTCATCGTTGTGATTCTGATGCCGTGAACGGTTCGAAAAACCGATGTCGTATGAGGAAGATATCGTGTTTTGTCCATTTTCCCAAACAACAAAAATTTTATGACTGTATGCCCAGTCAGCATGCAGGTACAGTCAGTAGGCATATTCTAGGGAATATTCCCTTTTCTCACAGCCAACAGGATTGCGCCATGTGGCATATTGTGGGCCATTGATTTAGTGGTACGAAGATGAGTTTTTAACCATTAATGGTTTTTGTGTTCAACCGTCAGATGAGAGACACGTGGTAAGCTTGGAGGCTGCCAGTGTCCTTAGGAGGGTGTATTAAAAATTTTTGAAGGCCACGAGAGTCAAATCAGAGACCTCAGGCATGGGCGAAGATAGCTCGACCAATCCGTCTATGAGGTGTTTTTTACCCTATAGGTCCTCTGCATTGTAATAACGTGTTATAATTTTTCATATGGGGGAGGGTACTGCCAGCGGTCCCAACCCGCTTGTAGCCCAAAAAGCGTTGGTCACACGAAAAATAAACCGTGGCATCATATGTTAATCAACCAGCGGCAATCAAATGTAAACTTTGACAGAGTTGTAATTGTCACATGAAGCAGAGTTATGGCATGTAATGCCACGATATATGAAACCTTAACTCTGGGTTCCATACCACTTAACTTACGGAGTTTCCAATGATTTCAATGCGGACGATGGGGGATTGGCATGTGACCACCCCGTCCCAAAACTTTTGACTTAAATGCATGCAGTTTTTACTGGTGGGAACAATAGCAGAGCCCTAAATTTTAGGGGATTTTCTATTTTTAGCCACAGATAGTGCCAGTCTCCACTTTTGGTGGAGTTTTTGTAGCTATCATTGGGAAAAATGCATTGGGAGGTCAATTTTTGACCAATTTTGGTGAAACAAGAGTTTACCAAGACTAATTTGAGCATTCTAGAGCCATTGGTGTAGAGAAAACAACCATTAGAGGCTTGTAAACACATGTAATTTACAATTTTGAGCATAATGACAAAGAGAGACATGCCATTGGGAGTTGGACCAACAGATGTAGCCCAGGAGGGATGAACTGCTTCATCATGCCTATTGTGTAAAACTTATGTGTGATTTTATTTCTCTATTATACACTATTGTTCTGTGTTTTTAAGGCTTATTTTCATGCTTAAAGTTCACTAATTCATCTATGTTTCATGGTTAAAACACTCATTCCTTATGAAAACTTATGGATAAAAATTGTACGTGTTTATATTACTAAAAGGACACTTAGCACATCAAAAATAATACACTCCTTTCAGATCAAGTTGGTATCAGAGCCAGGTTTAATCTCTGGTGTTTTTATGTGCAAATATTTGTTAACTTTTTGCAAGCGTTTTCATGTTTACTAGGCTCAAGATTAAGAGAGGAGAAGGAAAATTGGTGGAAACATGGGGTTCTCAAGATAGCCATAGCAAAGGAGGGAAATATTGCCACATTCCCCACCACCTAGTTCACCTCCAAGAGAAGTAGAAGAAGCAATAAACATGCCTCTAGAAGTAGAAGAAACCCATGAAGAGGTGGATCCCAAAGAAGAAGAAAGAGTGTTCAGGAAAGCATTCCTTGACATGATTGAAATGGTGAGAGTCCTTTATCAAGAAAGGAATGAAAGACTAGAAGGAGAAGGATCCAAAATTCACAAGGAAGGTCAGGGATCATCAAGAGGTCACAATGATGAAGATAAATCAAAGAAGGGAAATGGAGGAAATGGAGGCAGTGGAAAGTCACCATCCTCACCCTCATAGTCATCATCCTCTACTTCATCTTCAGTACACCAGTCACACAAGTCAAAGAACACTGGTAAAATTCCTTTTCTAAAACTTGATGTTAAGTTTGAATTGCCAATGTTTAATGGTGAAGTCAATGCAAAAAATATTGATAATTGGATTAGGAAATTGGAGGTTTATTTGAGAATTCAGAACCTTCATGATGATGATACCAAAATCCAACTAGCTTCATTGAGGATGGAAGGTGCAACTCTTGTTTGGTGGGGAGCCAAGACAAAGGATGAGATCAAAAAGCATGGTAAGATTATTCTATCATGGATTGATTCATTACTGCAATAAAACAAAATTTTTATCCATTAGCTCATATGCAGAAAACCATCATGAACTAGAAAAACTTTAGACAATTGAAAGGAAAAAATGTACAAGACTATACCCAAGAATTTAGGGGAAGAGCTCTCTTATTAGGGGTAGATTTGCAGAGTCAAGATACTTTGCTCAAGTACATAGGGGGATTACATATCTACCTTAGACATAATATCCTCATGTTTAATCCTACAAGTCTAGATGAGGTATGTGTTCAAGCTACACATCTAGAAGCTAGAGGGAAAAATAGTTTTGAAGAGGGTAGAAACAAACCTTTTAATGGGAAAAAAAAAAAGAGAAGACATCAAAAGGAAAAGGAAAAAAGAATGCATCTGTCAAGAAAGAGGGAGAGAAAGTGGTTTGTAAACATTGTTGAAGAGAAGGCCATGAAGAGAAAAATTGTTGGAAAATACATCCTGAAAAGAGACCCAAGTTTAACAATAAAAAAGGGAAGCAAAAAACTGTAGCTACAACTCAACATGACTTAGGAGAGGATTGAGGTGATGAAACTAAAATTATAGACATGGTATTGAAGAACATGAAGGGGAAAGAAATTGAAACAAAACCTAGTACTAGTACTTCAAACTGTCACATAGAAGCTCCAAATGAAGAAGAGAGAATTGAACTGTTTCATGTGAGGGTCATATCTAAACATACCAAGATTGATACACTGTTTAACAGTGGGTCACAAGCAAACTTAATTTCTTAAGACTTGGTCAAGAAACTTAATCTTGAGACCATTCCACATCCAAAAGGGTGGATTTATAAGGATGAAAATTTACAGGTTTCAAAGAAGTGCATATTGCGCTTTGCAATAACTGTGCATCTTGATGACACAGTTGAATTAGATGTGGTTCCGATTGATATTACAGGTGTTTTGTTGGGAAGTCCTTACTTGTATGATAGGAAAGCTATCTTCCATCGCCATGAGAAAAAATACCATTTATTCAAATATGCCAAGGAATACATTGTTAGAGCACATCGCAAGAAGACAAATATTGCAATGGTAAATGCTGGACAGGTAAAAAGGCTGGTGAATTCAAGTAATAATTTTGTTCTTCTAATGATTAAACCTAAAGCTGATGTTAATCATGAGTAATTTGAATATTGTGATCCTAATTTTAAATCATATTTATATGATGTAGTTGATGCACATCATGAGATGTTTCAGGAGCCAACAGGATTGCCTCCTACAAGGGAGATTCAACATGAGATTCAGTTTCAACAAGATTGTCCTCTTCCAAACATCGACATGTATTGCATCTTGATAATGGAGAATGATGAAATAAAGAGGAAAATCAAGGACTTGTTGGACAAGGGACTCATAAGGCCAAGCACTTCGCCATGTGGTTCACCAATAGTCCTGATTTTGAAGAAAGACGGGACTTGGCGCATGTGTGTCGACTTCAGATATTTGAACAAGATAACGGTAAAGAATCGATACCCACTCCCAAGGATAGATGAATTGCTAGATCAGATGAAAGAAACAAAGTTTTCACTAAGTTAGATTTATGAAGTGGATATCATCAAGTAAGAATTGCAGAAAGTGACACATGGAAGACTGCATTCAAAACCAAACAAGGACTCTTTGAGTGGTTGGTTATGTCGTTTGGTTTGTGTAATGCACCGAATACTTTCATGCGTGTTATGGATAATGTTTTGTGTCCATTTCTTGATGAATTTGTGATTGTTTATTTAGGTGATATACTCATTTTTAGAAAAATAAGAGAAGAACATGTCTTGCATGTAAAGAGGGTACTTGATGTTTTAAAGAAAGAGAAATTATTTCATAAGATGTATAAGTGCGAATTTGGAAAGACTTCTCTGGTTTATTTGGGACACATTGTAGGAGGATGCGCATTGAGAATTGATCCTTATAAATTGGAAGCCATTGTGAATTTTCCCACTCCAAAATCAGTAACCGAGGTAAGAAGTTTCTTAGGCGCAACTCAGTATTGGAGAAAATTTATTGCTAACTTTTCTGCCATAGCAGCTCCTATGCATGAAGTGACAAGTGTGAAGAAAGGCTTCCCATGGGGAGGAAAAATGTAGCAAGATTTTGAAGCTTTAAAAGACAAGATCAGTTCAGCTCCGGCCCTTGCATTACCGGATTTGAGACAGCTATTCGAGATACAAACTGATGCTAGTGATTATGCCATGGGCACAGTACTTTTGTAGCATGGTAAGCCTATCGCTTTTCATTCTAAAACATTCAATGGTGCTGTAATTAATTATCCAACATATGAAAAAGAGCTGTATGTGTTAGTACAAAGCGTCAAGAAGTGGAAACACTACTTGATGGGTAAAGAGACGATTATACATACCGATCAACAACCATTACAGTACTTGCAGTCGCAAACAAAATTGTAGCAATCATGAAATTTCAAGTGGATGGGATTTCTTCAACAGTTTCACTCGGTTATAAGGTACAAGAAAGGTATTTTCAATAAAATTGTTGATATGCATTTAGGGCCAATTATAAGTGCTTATACTTTGTTTAAAAATGATTCTATTGTACATGAGAGTTACATAGAATAGTATGCATTTGATGCTGATTTTAAATATGTGTATGCTAGTTTGATTGAAGGGAATTAAGTTGAGGAAAATGATTATCACATGCATAAAAATTTGCTATTTCATTTGGGCAAGCTGTGTATACCACAAGGAGAGAGACTTAGTGTCATGAGAGAGGCTCATTCGTCTCTTCTTGGTGGACACTTTGGGGTAAGCAAAACAGTGGCACATCTATAGAGGTATTGCTATTCACCTCGCATGATAGATAGTTTGTCACGTTTTATAAGAGGTTGTTTTATGTGTGCAACAAGAAAGCCTAGAAATAGGAAGCTTGGGTTGTGCACACCACTACTAGTACCATCGAGGCCATGGGAGAGTGTCTCCATCGACTTTTTTGGAGGTCTACCTATGTAAAGAAAACAACATGATTATCTTTATGTAGTTGTGGATAGATTTAGTAAAATGTGTATACTTATGCCATGTAAGAAAACCATTACTGTTGAACAAATTGCTGAAATTTATTTTCAACATGTATGGGTTCATTATGGTTTTCCAACTTCTATTGTTAGTGACAGGGATTCTAGGTTCATTGGGAATTTTTGGTCCAATTTTTGGAAGATGATGGACACAAAGTTGAAAAAGAGTATTTCTTTTCATCTGCAAAATGATGGACAAACCGAGGTGGTGAACAAAACCGTTGTGCATCTATTGAGAGGATATTGCAGCAAACATCCCAAGTTGTGGGATGAACAACTACATTACATTCAACATGCTTACAACCGGGCCAAACACTCTTCTACAAATACTTCATCTTTTGAAGCCTGCTTTGGGTATTTTCTGAAATCACCATTAGACTTCATCTTTGAGAAGGATGTTGCAATTGATGGGCATAGTGATATTGACAAGGCTCGAAAGTTCATTGAGAAAATTCAGATTATTCAACAAAAAGTTCAAGAAAAACTTGAGAAGAGTCAAATCAAATACAAGGAGATGCATGAAAAACATAGAGTTGATCACAAGTTTCAAGAAGGAGATGAAGTATGGTTGCACATAAGCAAAGAAAGGATGCAAGGAGAAGGTAAAAATCTCAAGCCTATTCATTATGGTCCATTCAAGATTATTAAACAAGTTGGTAATAATGCATTTCAACTTGACTTGCTTTCATATATGCAAATGTATTCCGTTGTCAATGTGGAGAATTTATGTTTGTATGAGCCTCCTTTGATTGATGATAAAGGGAGTGATATTTAGCTGCCATCAATAGAAGATTTCTCGGCAAAATTTCTGGTTGAGCTCAAGGAGGATTCCATCCTTGACAAGAGGACACACACTTCTAAGATGGGAAGTGTCAATTATCTTCGGATTGGGCTCAAGAGCAGCAAACAAAGTAAGGAAAGATGGATGGAAGTGGAAAAGGTGAGGGAGTTGTACCCTCATCTTCTGAACAGGTGATTAAAGTCTTTTGGGTTCCAAAAGCTTCCCAATGGGGAGGTGTGATCAGGAGATTATGTGTTATGCTCAAAATTTAAAGTGCTCGAAACAAGACCAAACCCGAGCCATCAAAAAGGTCTCGTCGTTGTGATTCCGGCGCCTTGAATGGTTCGAAAAACTAACATCGTATGAGGAAGATATCGCGTTCTATCAGTTTTCCCAAACAACCAAAATTTTGTGACTTGATACCCAGTCAGCATGCAGGTACAGTCAATGGGCATATTCTAGGGAATATTCCATTTTGTCACAGCCAACAGGATTGTGCCACATGGAATATTATGGGCCATTGATTTAGTGGTACGGATATGAGTTTTTAACTGTTGATGGGTTTTGTGTTGGACTGTCGGATGAGGGACACGTGGCAAACCCAGAGGCCACCACATGTCCTCAGGACAGTGTATTAAAATTTGTTGAAGGCCACAGGAGTCGAACCAGAGACCTCGGGCATGGGCGTGGACAAATCGACTAGTCTGCCTACGAGGTGTTTCTTACCCTATAGGTCCTCCGCATTGTAATAATGTGTTAGAGTTTTTCATATGGGGGAGGGGACCGCCAGCGGTCCCAACCCATTGGCGGCCCCAAAAGTGTTGGTCACATGACAAATAAATCGCGGCATCATATGTTAATCAACTGGCGGCAATCAAAATTAAAATCCGGTGGAGTTGTAACTGTCACATGGAGTTGAGTTATGGCATGTAATGCCATGGTATGCGAAACCTTAACTCCTGGTTCTATACCACTTAACTTGCGGAGTTTCCAATAGTTTCAATGTGGACGACAGGGGGTTGGCATGTGACCCCCTCATCCCAAATCTTTTGACTTAAATTCATGTGGTTTTTTCTGGCGAGAACAGTAGCGGAGCCCTAAATTTGAGGGATTTTTCTATTTTTAGCCAGAGATAGTGCCAAACTCCACTTTTGGTGGAGTTTTTTTAGCTGTCATTGGGAAAAATGCATTGGGAGGTCAATTTTCGACCAATTTTGGTGAAAAAAGAGTATACCTAGACTAATTTGAGCATTCTGGAGCCATTGGTGCTGAGAAAACGACCATTAGAGGCCTGTAAACACATGTAATTTACAATTTTGAGCATAATGACAAAGAGGGACATGCCATTGGGAGCTGGACGAGTAGATGTAGCCCAGGAGGGGTGAACTACTTCATCATGCCCACTGTCTAAAACTTATGTGTGATTGTATTTCTCTGTTATACACTGTGGTTCAGTGTTTTTAAGGCTTATTTTCATGCTTAAAGTTCACTAATTCATCTATGTTTCATGGTTAAAACACTCATTGCTTAGGAAAAATTATGGAGACAAATTGTACATGTTTATATTATTGAAAAGACACTTAGCACAGCAGAAATAATACACTCTTTTTAGATCATCCTTTTCCTTTCTACTTGCTTTATTACCATTCTAGACAAAAGGTAGCAAAGCAATGTTACTTCCCATCTAGGTCTTATCTCAAAAGGGTTGCCCCATTAGGGGAATTTTGAGGTCTAAAATAAGTCTCCAAAAGAAAACAATATAATAATATTAAAATAATAAAATAAGAGTTATGATTTTTTAAAGGAGAACGAATAAAACTACTTTTTAATCGTTTTTTTTCTTATTTCCTTACAACTTTAGTCAAATGTCAAGTACAGACACTTGTTTTCCAATAGGTACCTGCACTTGACATTTGAGTAAATATATAAATATATAAGCCTATAAATTTTCTCTTTTCCCTCTAAAAATATTTACCCCTGGGGATGGTATCATCATATTGAATCTTATTGGTTTTTTAAAAGTTGATTTTGTTAGTACATTTTCTTTTTGTTTTGAGGCTCATTTTTGTTAGTGTAAAATATTTTGGCTAGTGTACCAAAAATACCTTACTTAAGCTACAGACGACTTATAGCCCTAACAACAAAAATGGATGTTCAACCCTTTAGATATGCAATAGAAATGTTAAAACAAATCCTACAAAAACCCAAATCTATGCAGCAAAAGTAGTTAAAGAGCAAAAGGAAATAATAACTCATGCAAAGTAACTCCAAATAACGAACATAAAATACAAGTTTAAAGAATGATTTCAATATTATATAACACCTTGTGAAGGAAACAAGTAAAGTATTACCAATCCCCTTCAAATGGGATGGGTTCTTGGTTGTCCTCGGTGCTTCAGCTTCGTGAGTCTTTCTCTCTCAATGATATGGAAAACTGAAATATGTGATGAACTCAAGTGGGAGCTCAGATGGCAAAAGAAAATGGTAGTGACAATGAGAATGATAAAAGTGAATAATGAATGGAAAGACCCTCTTATTTATAACAAAATATTGAGTTATCCTCGAATATGGAGAATAATAAAAAATTATTAACCATAATCTAGATTTAACTGCTTGGAATATTTTATTATATTTTTTTGGAGGGAAAATATATTTAAATTGGTTAAATACTTTTATTTAGAAATAAACAAATAAATGATTTATTTATCATTTCAATAATGTGTTTAAAGAATAATTAATAAATAATGATTTGTTTAATTATTCCTATGTGATTTAGTCAAATTTAACAAGGAATAATAACTAAATAATGATTTAATTAATTATTCCTAGAGAAAAATAAGAAAAATAATTATTTATCTAATTATTTCTCATAATTGGGTCAAATGTGACAAGGAATATTAGTTAAATAGTGGTTTAATTAATTATTCCTAGAGGAAAATCAAATAAATAATGATTTATTTAATTATTCCTCACAGGGTTTCTTGTTTTAACTAGAAATAACTTAATAAAATATGATTTATTAAATTATTTCATACACTGAAAACAATTTTACTATAGTAAAATTGGTCTTACATGGTGTACTTCAATCCACCTAGTTAGAAATGGTTAGGTGATCAATTTTTGGTGATAACAATTTTAACCTCAAAATTCCTGTGATGAGAGAATATTTTTGTGTTCATTGTGATTGGTGTATTTTTGTATTTCATTGTTCTTTATTTTGCACATTTTATCCATTGCATGCATAAACAAAAAAAATAGTAATAATTTATAAAGATATCTAAAGGAATTAATATTTCGTTGTATATATTTTAGTTTATTTTAATATATTTGTTGTGACAAACTTTCTAGTGGAATTTCCAGATAGTTTATAGATAGTATGGGTATGAAAGGTAGGTTTCCTTAGGTATTTTTGAGAAGTTATAGGGGATCCAAAAAATGGCTTGAGTAGGAAATTGTAAAATCCTATCCATGGATAATGAATATGTTAATAGTAACCCTTCTGATATGTTAGAGGAGATATTCTCAAGGCTGGAAGCTTGGTTTCAAATATCAACTACAATATGAACCTTCATACGGTAGGTCTAGCAAACAAGTTTCAAATCAGAGAAGATGGAGGTTCCAACATAGAGGTAAGATCAAAAACAAAATTGGGAATCAAGAATAACCATAAAAGGAGTCTAAGAAAGAATTTAAAAAGGATAAGTTGAGTTAGAGTGCCATGAACTATTCACAATCGCTCTTTAAGAGAGAAGCAAAGGTGGAAATCAAGGCATATCTAGGTGAGGTCAATGCTTTGAAATTAAATCACTGGTTGAAACACTTAGAGGTTTATTTTAGTGTTCAACACATAGATGGGGAATGTAAATTTCATTTTCTCATTTGAAATTAGAGGGTCATGCCTTAAATTGGTGGGAAAGCCTCACATACACGCTTAGGCTAGAGGGGGGTCCTACAATAACTAAGTGGGATTATTTTAAAACTCTCATAAAGTCTCAATTCTATTATTTCAAGTATGTAGAGTACTAGTGGATCTAGTGGTATTACTTCAAGTAGAGATAGGGGTACTGCATATAGTAAGTAGTACACTAGAAAATTAAGAAAGATGAAAATAACATTGGGTATCCCCTAAGAACTCAAATGTACTCCTCAAGTATTTGGGGGGTCTACATGGCCATCTATGAAAGAAAGTGATATTGTTCAAAAACAAAACAATGGATGAGACTTGTTTATAGGTATAATACCTTGAAAACATAGGCCATAAGAAAGGGAATTCAAGTGGTTCAAAGCATAAGGAACACCAAGAAGCTTCCAAGGAACGAAAGAAAAAGAAGTGGAAAGGGAGAAAGGAAAATAAGGCAAAAAACATTGCATACCAGTGCAAATATCCTAGCAAGAACTACAACCACTACAATTTTGATGGCCGCACAAAGGAGAAGTGTTGGAAATTGCATCTAGACTTGAACATAAAGAATTGGAAGAAGAAAGGGAAAAAAAAGGATCTTATCACCATAGATGCAAGCAAATCAAGTGGAAAACAATTTCAATTTGGATGAAAATATTGTGTACTCCTTAATGCAAAAGGAGGTGAATATTAGTAGCCTTAATCTATAGGTGGAGAAGGAGATGACCAAACTATTCCATATAAAAGTATAGGTCGAGAAGAAAATATTTGATGTTATGTTTGACTCAGGTTCACAAAAAATTCTCACAACAGTAGATCTATTCAACAAAAGTGGATTGGAGGTTCATGATCACCCTAGCCCATATCCATTAGGATGGATCAACAAGGAGGAAAAGAAAATGTAACTAGATAGTGTAAAATTAAATTTTATATCAGTGTTAAATTTATTAATGAAGTAGAATTGGATGTAATTACACTTGATGCATGTGGAGTTGTATTTTGGAGTCTCTATATCATACATGCGGGATGAAATATTAATGCATAAATCGAAATAGTATTGCCTCATTAATGACGAAAAATCCTTCATAATCAACCTCAATGAGGGAAAGTGAAAGATATCAATTGTAAGTTCCAAACAAGCCTAGAAATTGATGAGTTCTAGAAAGAAGTTTTTTTATTAATCTTAAGAGAAAACTAGTCTATAAAAGAGCTAATGAGAGAAAATGCGTCCATGGAGGGGTGAACTAAGGAAAAGAGACACTAATTGGAAGAGTTTCTATAGGCATATAGGGGAGTGTTTCAAGAGCTTAAGGGGTTACCACCTAAGAGGGAAGTGGATAATGAGATCTAATTATTGCATGGATCTCTATTACAAACATCAAGTTATATAGATACTTCATAATGAGTTGAAGAAGCAGTTGAAGTAGGGGCAAGAGTAAGGTGTTATTTGACCAAGTACGTCATTATGTGGGTCACCCATCATAATTATTCCAAATAAGGATGGGAATTTGATCTAAAATTATGCAGGAACGCAACAAAATACACATATAACCATAAATACAAAGATGCAGAAAAAATAAGTTTTCATTTCATTAATATCAAAGAACTGAAATTTGTTTACAGACATAATGGAAATAAACTAGCTAGGGAGCTGGTAGCTTATCTATGAGAGGAGATGTGGCGGCTACAGGCATCTGAACTACATTACAATGAGGCTCAAATGCATATTTATTGTTGAGAAATAATGGAAAAACCTAAAAATCCAAAAACCTAACCCTAGGAGATGAAGCGCCAAAACTATGGGCCCTGTTTGGGTAAATTGGTACATTAACTTCTTGAGGATGTAACTTTGGCATACGATCTTTGTTTGACGTGATCAATACATCGTTAGAAATATATATCCGAGTACTAAAATTTTTGATTGAGAAACATCAAAGGAACTTCCATGTTTCTCCTAGTTATCCCAAAAAAAATCGTTTAGGGCCTCAAAAAGGCTCTGAAAGTTCAAGACCCGAAAAACTGCTAAAATTAGTAAACTGTGCTGAAACTAAAAAACTGAAAGACATGATGGTGGAGGCCCAAGTGGAATAGGTGGGTGGCCACCAATATCCACCTGGATCATTCCTCCCCCCTTAGGAAGAAATGGTCCCCATTGTGTTTAGTTCCTCCACGAGATGAGGAAAATTCTGTTGAAATTGGTCCCCGGCAAGCCACTTGCCTTGGTGATGGTGTATGGCCCATATCAGAGTGGGATAAGCTTATGGTGGGGTCCAAAGAGGCACTCCTTCTACAAATTTAGCCACACTTTGTTGCCCACCTAGAATTTGTGTGGCACCCGATGTTGATCATGGCGCTGCTTGTACATAGCATTAGATTTGTCCAAGGTGTCGTGGATCTGTTGGCAGACGTGTTGGATGCATTTAATAAATTTGGTTGCTTTATCAACCTTAGATAGTACATGTGTTGATTATGTCTATGTGGTCACATGAGGTATGGCAACATCAGGCGACGGTGTGCCTAGAGTCAAATCAATGGAATGCTTGACCTTGTTGATATTGCAACAAGATGATGAGCTTAGTGGAAAGGAGTCGCCTTCACGAAGTGGGCCCGCAGGCTATTTTTGGCGCAAAGTCTATTTTTAGACATATGGATCATGTTCTATGAGTTGTAGGATGCTATTTATGGATGGTTCGTCAAGTCGGAAAAAATAGACGGACTTCTATTTTTATACATACTGGGTGGAATCTATTTTTAGATTGCCAGTCTAAAAATATATATGTTGAATATTATTAGCTCTTAATAATATTTGGACTCTAACATTATCTTATCCTCTTGGAGCACTTCAGTTTGAGTCACGGATGTGGCACATGCATCTGACAAAAGGAATTACGCTATTCCTAGGGTTTAGTGGAGCTATTGCATGGTTGAATTCAGTTAGAAGTCATGCGACAGAGTTTGATGGAGTTGATGAGACAATTGATGGAGTTGTGTTCAGTTTAACTTAGTTGAGCTAGTTTTATCTAGTCTAACTGATTGATACAATTAGTGAGAGTGGTGTGAATTAATTATTAATTAATTCACTAATTATTAACTCATAAATAACATAAAGAATACATCAGTTAACTGCAGTGCATGGACAGTTTCAGTGGGGACCAGTGGAGAGGTAGGTGAAAGAGAAAGTGTGACTATCAGTTGTGACTATACTGGTGCATGAGATTTGCACACACATTGATGGAAATGCCAATGAGGATTGCACAGTACATACTAGTGGGATTCGAACCTGGATCTTGGTATTATCCATATTGGATTTCACAGTAGAGGCAGGCTAATAGGTGGAGCAGGTTGGAGCATGTGTTTTGCTAGATCTGAGCTTGTGTAGTGTGTAACAATTGGAGATTGTACTGAGAGCTTGTGAGGAGTTTTTACAATGATTGCTACATGATATCTATCATTATAATATACAGATAGTTGGGGGTTTTCAGCTTTAAGATTTCCCATAAATACTGTGTTTATATGTGTGATTGTTTATGGTTTTAATGTGCGCATGCAATTGTTTAATTTCCGCAAATTGACGATCAATAGTAGAAGAGGTTATGTATTATGCATGAAGCTCAAATAGTGTGTGATCAGGATAATCTCGGTGAATAATTTAACAGTTATTCAAATTTCTACATGGTATCGGAGCGATATTGATCATTGGAGCAATTGCAAAACATTGAAGAGGTTGAGTTTTGTGCTGGTGGAATTCGAATTTGCAGCAGTGTTTTCTTGGTGTCGAAGTTGAGATGTCTTTCAACGGATTGCGATTGGAGTATTCCCTTGAGGGCAGCTCGAATTATATTGCATGAAAGGACAGGATTGAGGTGGTTCTAGATGAAAATGGGTTGAAGGAGTTCATAGATGCTGAATTCCCAAAGCCTACTTCTACTGATGTTGCCGTACTTGACGCATGCCAAAAGAAGACAGAAAAGTGTCGAAGGATTCTGTTGGAGGGTGTGAAGGATCACATAGTGTCCAACCTTCATGGTAAGGCTTCTCCATTCTTGATGTGGAAAGCCTTGACATATTTATTCCAAAGCAAGAGCGACCAGAGGAAGTTGGCGCTCAAGGATAGACTTAGAAACATAAAGATGGATAAAGGCGACAATATGCCCAAGTACCTCACGAAGTTCATCCAATGCAGGGATGAGCTGGGAAGTGTGGGGTTGACTGTTGATGACAAGGACTTGGTGAGCTTGGCTCTCCTTGGGCTTCCGAAGAGTTGGCACTCCTATCAGGACTCTGTCAATGGTCGAGAGAAATTGCCAGGATGGGAGAGACTTTGGTCGGATCTTGTGCAAGAGGAGATAAGGTAGAGTACCAGGGATGTATCTTCATCAAAGAAATCTGATGAAGAGAATTATGCTTTGGCTACCAAAGAAAATAAGGGGAAGAGCAAGAAAACTTCTCAATCCGGTGCGAAAGGCAAGAAGCAGGACATGTCCAAGGTGAAGTGCTTTCACTGTCACCAACACGGAAATTACACCACTAATTGTCCACAGAAGAAGAAAAATAAGCAGGCTACTGGGACTGCAGCTGGAGAGGCTTTAGCCTCGCAGTTTGAGTTGGATTTTTCGCTGATCGCATGCTTGGTCTCAAGTATGACGGGATCAGTGTGGTTTCTTGAAAGTGGTGTATCTTTTCACATGACATGATATTGAGATTTGTTTACTGATCTGGATGAGAAAGATCTTGGAGTGCACATCGATATGGGCGATGATGGTAGATACAGTGCGACCGGTATCGGTACCATTTCCTTTGAGAGGGAGTCTGGTAAACCGTTCGTATTAAAGGAAGTGATGCATGTTCCAGGATTGAAGAAGAATCTTATCTCTATGGCGATGTTAGAAGACAAGGGATATGATGTTGTCTTTAGCAAAGGAAAGGCCTTCCTGCGCAGTAAGGCAACTGGTGAGACCCGGAGGATAGGGGTTCGAGTTAAGAACCTTTATCAATTGCAGGTAGATGGCTGTGCAGCAATGGAAGGCAAGGTAGAAGGAGTGGCGAGCCGGGATGATGGCGAGTTGTGGCACCGGAGATTGGGCCACCTTCACCATGGAGCTTTGAAGATACTGCAGCAGATTTCTACTGGGCTTCCTAAAGGCACTCTTGCGCAGTCAGATCAGTGCAAGGGGTGTACCTTGGGAAAATTTGTGAAAGCCACCTTTCACGAGAAGGATAGTCATGCCACGACGATACTTGAGAGAATTAACACAGATGTGTGTGGACCTTTCTCAGTAGCTTCGACAACAAAGCACAGGTATTATGTGATATTTGTTGATGATTTTTCTCATAAGTGCTGGATCTTCTTCATGCAGAAGAAGAGCGAGACATACTCAAAGTTCTGTGAGTTCAAGGCACTGGTTGAGAAAGAATCGGGGAAGCAGGTGAAGGCTCTTAGGAGCGACAATGGTGGTGAATTCATCTCTGGTGAATTCAAGGACTTTTGCAGTGCAAAAGGAATTCGAAGAGATCTCATAGCACCTCATAACCCACAACAGAACGAGGTTGTTGAGCGGAAGAACAGAACAATCATGGGTGCTGCACGGGCGATGTTGCATGATCAGGGCCTACCAATTCACTTGTGGGCGGAGGCATGCAATACTGCAGTATATGTGCAGAACTGTTGTCCTCACAGGATACTTGGCATGAGTACACCCGAGGAGGCGTTTTCTGGTAAGAAGCCTGATATTTCCCATTTGAGGATTTTTGGTTCACCTGTTTACATTCATGTGACGAAGGATGCCAGAAAGAAGCTGAAGCTGACTGCGGAGGTTGGGATATTTGTGGGGTACATTGATACGCCCTAAAACTATCGTGTGTATTTTCCAGATATTCGGAAGACTGTTGTGCGACGGGATATCAAATTTCAGGAGGAGAAAGCCATGAAGTGTTCTCTTGAGAGGGAGCCACACTTGCATGCAGAGGAGGAGCTATTATTTCCTAAGTATGAGTCTCAGGATGTGGATCAGCCACAAGATGAGGTTCATGGAGTGGAAGAGACCACTCAGGCAGCGCCAACCATCAGAGGGCGGAAGCGCACTACAGAAGCTGAGCGACTGGCTCAAGATGCAGAGAAGGTTGTAGGAGCACCTACATCCCAACGCAGACAGAGAAAGTCACCTGACCGGTATACTGGACACATGGCTCTTGTGAGCAAGTGTATCATGACTTAAGCCATCCTCTTTCGAGGAAGATGTGGAGGATCATGGGTAGATGCCATGGTGGAAGAGTATGATTTGATTGTCGAAAAGCGGTGCATGGGAGATTGTCTGGGGCCGAAGGAAATCGATTGGTGGGTTCGAGATGGATCTACAAAGTGAAGCGGTAGGCGACGAGAGTGTGGAGGAGTACAAGGGAAGATTTGTTGCAGAGGCTTTCACGAGATAGAGGGATCGATTAGCAGTGGAGACCTTTGCACACAATCTCAATCGCAAGGTATTCTTCCATACGGGCCCGATTTTTTCTCTCTCGGCACGGATGGGGTGGCACATTCATCGGATGGATGTGGCTTGTGTTCCTGTGAGTCATTAAGGAGGAGGTGTACATAGAGCAGCCTAAAGGTTTCGAGATCTTCAGCAGTGAGTCGCATCTTTACCGACTCAAGAGAGCACTGTATGGGCTGAAGCAAGCACCTCGTGCTTGGTACACACGGATAGACAGTTATTTCACCGGGCTTGGATTTTCCAAGAGTGAGGCGGATCCTAACCTGTGCCAGATTGTGGTGGAGGGGAAGCTGCTGATCATTGTACTATATGTAGATGATCTAATTTTGACAGGTGATGAGCTGTTGATACTTTCATGCAAGGAGGATCTTGATAGAAAGTTTGAGATGAAGGACTTGGGCCTCCTTCATTATTTCCTGGGATTGGAAATTTGGCAGCGCAGTGATGGAATATTTGTTTCTCAGGGTAAGTATGCCTGGGAAATACTGGAGAATTTCAACATGCATGGCTGCAAGCCTGTTGATACTCCTCTTCCTGGAGGTTGGAGGAAGGAGGATGCTACTTCGGTGGAGGTAGTGGATGCCAATGTTTATCGACAGTTGGTGGCGTTGCTTATGTATCTGGTCAATACACGACCTGATATATGCTATGCTGTTAACCAACTGTCACAAGCTATGGTTAAGCCTACCAAGCTCTTCTGGAAGAGAGCGAGAAGCATGTATTGAGATATCTGAGGCACATCGGGATGTGGTTCATCAGTACATTAGTGGATGAGGTGAGGCTATGTGGCTTCACAGATGCAGATTGGGAAGGGAGCCCAACGGACAGAAAGAGCACATCTGGAGGGATTTTCAGTATCGGGTCGACAGCAGTTTCTTGGTACAGCAGGAAGCAGAGATCCGTGGCACTCAGTTCAGCAGAGGCCGAGTATATGGCAGCGAGTTTGGCTGCATGCGGGGCTATATGGATGAGGAAGATCCTGGTCGGGTTGTTCGGTTCACACTTAGAGCCTACTATGATTTATTGTGATAATCAGAGTTGCATCAAACTCTCAGTTAATCCATATTTCTGATAGATCTAAACACATTGACATACAGTATCATCATATCGGAGATTGTGTGCGCGGAAGATCATGTTCTTGTTGAACCTTTAGTTAAATTGAGAGGGGTGAATCGATTTAACCACATTCACGATCTTTTAACACTTTTCATTAAACTTATTTACACCTTCATTTCATATCTAATTTAATGTGTGAGTAATCTTAGAATGTGAACGACAAATATTAGTATAATAGCATTAGCTCTAATATGAGAAGCGACGAATATAATTTTATGAAAGCACGTCAGTCAATACATAAATATCATGCACGAGAGACACCCAGTTAAGTGGAAACCCATAGGGAAAACCACATCTTATTATTGTTGTGATGCAAAGGCAAGCTCCAAATCCCTCTCACCACTGTTTTCTGTAGGCACCAACCTACAGGAGGCTCCAACCTCAATTCTGCAAGCGACAACTTGCAAGGAAGCACCAACTCCCTTCAATTTTCTGCAGACACCAACCTACAGGAGGCTTCAACCTCAGTCAGCTACAACTGACAGCTATCAAGCCGCAACTTGATAGGGAAGCTCCAAATTCCTCAATTTATCAAACTAAATGTTTGCTGATTTACTTCAGATATCAGCTCTATTCTGTAGCTTCTCTTTCTGCTCTTCTTCTCTTAATCTTCTCTGCTTTATTCTTCTATACTCTGCATTCTCTATATTTTTTCTCTCTCTCACACCTCTTTTTTTTTTTTCATATCAAGTTGATATTACTTATAGAAATTTCTTGATGACTGCTTGTTTTCCTCTAGGAATTCGAAATGGATGGTCATACCCCTTGGTCTTCTGCCTCCTCATTTCTTTATCCAACTCAATTTAAAATCATAAAAATATGTACAAAATTTCATGCTACAGTGGGATTTTGACTTTTCCTTAGGATACTTGCCTTTGCATCACAAACAATAAAAATTAATTACAACATTTACATTCACATTTTTAATTACATATTTCAATTTTACTCAGCTCCTTTTCTGGATTTTGGCTTTACTAGATTTGTCTTTTCCTGCTGCTGTTAAGAACCTGTTCTGCATACTCTTTGTTCACTGTCATCTGCATATTCCCTGTTTTCTGTGCTTATTCTCCTGTCCAACTCATTCCTGTACATATTCCTATCAAACCTGTAATCTCTGTGTATCTCTGCATGCTCTCCTCTTCTTTTTCTTTTTCCATAATTGCATTCAAGTTTTATGCCCAATCATTTCCCAATCCGGGCAATCTCACACTTCTCTTTAATTCCACGCTGGCAATTTATATAGACAAGTCCGGGTTATTTTAATATCTCAATTCAGAGAATTGCGATATTAATTCAATACTCCTCTATAGTTATAACCCGACAATCTCTTATGTGTACATATGCGCTAATTCTGCATTTACAACCATTCTACGCAACATAATAATTGACCCTCGGCGTATTAAACCACATTCACAAATTCCATGTTTCACCACTTCACATATACAGTCATTATACATAATATATCCACACATATATTACGCTTTCTTTAATATTGGAACCATTACAACGGAGTCCAAAGATAATCGGCAATCTTTTATTAATTAGAAACCTTAGTCTTCCACCGTATGTTAATAACCCGTCAAACTTTAATAAACATCATTAATATAGACCAAATTCATTTATATATCTCCGCCCCGGGCCCACAGTACAATTGTGAATGCATAGACCGTACCTTTGTTAACTCACACACCCATCCGACGGTTGTCATTGCATTGTCCGATCCAACGGATATCGCATGGGCAACTTGCGCGAAAGATAACGCGCGATGGCGCTCCGTACTCGGGTTATCCTCCGCACACCTTGGTTAAACTCCAGGCAAGTCAGACACACGATCACCGTCCAATGGCCCTCTTCCAGATCAACGGCTCGTGTCAATTTTTCTCCGCGTCCTGGTACGAAAGTTAATGCGTGAAGGCGCATGTTAAACGATGGTTTTACTGTTCATCTAGGGACACGCGTCGATCAATCAATGGAATCACTGCCAATTTGGGAATACCACCTTCCATATAATAGTGGTGCGATGAATACCACCGTTCACTTTAAACCGCCGTTACTGTTCATTCAGCTCTTGGTTCCACTTCTCCCTATGCTCCAGGTTCCGGTCCCATTCATGATTATGGTTCTTATACATGGGTTAGTGAGATTCGATTTCTTTGACGCAGAGCTCACTACAATGTACAATTTAAAACACAGCATCGACCAGAAGTCGAGTTCTTCAACTAAATAAAGAGCATTTGAATATAAAGTTCGAAAATTAATTTATATATATATATATATATATACATATTCTTGGAATAACAGCGGTTTCTCTGCAATAACAGCTGTGGCTCTGCCTCTGCCGCTTCTGTCACTCTGCCTCTGCTTCTACTGCTGTGATAACGGCTCTATCTCCGTATTTTCTTCCTCCGCCTCTGCCTTTCTCCTTTATATTCATTTCCTCTTTGCTGCCTCCATTTTCTGTCTTTGTCTCCTTGTAACTGTTCCTGTCTCTGCATCTGCTACCTCCTTTGCCATCAATGACAACATTTCCAACAGTCTCCCCCTTTGGCATTGATGGCAATACATTTTCTCTGTTTGCCTGCTCTTTCTCCTGTTGCTTGCTCTTCCTCCCCCTTTGACATCAATGGCAAAGGGTTTCTTTTTGCATTTCCTCTCTCTGAGTTATGTTTAGGCCCTCTTCTGCTCACTTTGTACCATGCTGCTCCATAGTGATGTATAAGACTTGTTGAGAGAACACTTTGAGGATTATCGAATTTGAATATACACTGTAAATTGATACAATTCTTTCACTTGTATAGAGCTAAAAGTGAGAATAATAATACTTCATAGAATACATTGTATCAGCTTTATCTAGTTAGAGATGTATAATCACTACTCGTCTTTTATGTTTCAGATTCTTAATATAATGTTTCAGAGCACAATACATATCCTTTTGCTCTGTAATTGACCTTTTGATGCTTGAATAATGCAGATAACTTTAGGATAATAACTTGGTGTTCTTTTGCCTTAATCCTTTGATCCTGAGGACCTGATTCATGCTTTTCTTGCTGGCTGTTCTCCCCCTGAAATGATATTTTCGTTTTTTGTTCTCCCCCTGAAATTGTGCTTTCTCTTTTTATCAGAGAGTAGCATCTGCAGATACTACTCCTAGTTTATCTCTCAAATATTGAAATGGTTCTCTAGCAAGAGGTTTGGTAAATATATCTGCTGTCTGTTCTTTTTTTGGTACATATTCCATCTTTACTATCTTCTGAGCCACTTGTTCTCGGAGGAAATGATACTTGATTGGAATATGTTTAGTTTTTGAATGAAGTACATGATTTTTGGATATACTTATAGCACTTGTATTATCACATTTGATTGAAATAGGTTCATCAATACTTACCTTCATGTCTTGAAGAGTTTGCTTCATCCACATGACTTGTGTACAACATGCTGCTGCTGCTATATATTCTGCTTCAGCTGTAGACAGAGAGATGGATGTTTGTTTCTTGCTTAACCATGCCACTAGACTTTCTCCTAGATAGAAAGCACCTCCACTTGTACTTTTCCTGTCATCAACACAACTGGCCCAATCTGCATCTGTGTATGCTATTAAAGTGAAGCTTTTGCCTTTAGGATACCAAAGTCCATACTGTGTTGTTCCTTGTAGATATCCGAGTATTCTTTTTACTGCCAGAAGATGGTTTTGTTTAGGTGCTGCTTGATATCTTGCCACTAGTCCTACTGCTAGCATGATGTCTGGTCTTGATGCTGTCAAATACAACAGGCTTCCTATCATGGATCTGTAGAGTTTTTGATCTACATCTTCAATCCCATTATCAGCACACAGCTTGCATCCCGTGATCATGGGTGTTGTCACAGGTTTGCAGTCCTCCATTTTGAATTTTTTCAGCATTTCTTTTAAGTATTTTTCTTGAGAGATGAAGGTGCCTGTGTTCTTTTGTTGAATTTGCAGTCCCAAGTAGAAACTGAGCTCTCCAATCATAGACATTTAAAACTCTGTTTTCATCTCATCAGCAAACCCTTTTGCTAGTTCATCTTTGTTGCTTCCAAACATAATGTCATCAACATACACTACAACAATCAGGAGTTCATTTTCATGGGCTTTTATGTATAGATTGTTGTCTACTCCACCTCTCTTAAAACCCTGCTTTTGAAAATATTTATCCAGTCTTGAGTACCAAGCACGAGGAGCCTGTTTCAGTCCATATAGGGCCTTCTTCATTCTGCATACATAGTCTTCTTTGTCTGTCAATGAGAAGCCTTCTGGTTGTTCCATGTACACTTCTTCTTCTAGATCTCCATTAAGAAAAGAAGACTTTACATCCATTTGATATACCTTGAAGTCTTGGTAGCATGCAAATGCCAAGAACATTATGATAGCTTCCATTCTGGCTATAGGGGCAAATGTTTCTTCATAATCAAGTCCTTCAATTTGTGAGTATCCTTTGCAGACCAGTCTGGCTTTATTCCTTATTACTTGTCCTTGCTCATTCATTTTGTTTTTGAATACCCATTTTGAACCAATGATATTCTTCTCAATTGGTCTAGGAACTAGTTCCCAGGTATTGTTCTTCTCAATTTGGTTCAATTCTTCATTCATTGCTTTTACCCAATACTTGTCCTTGCTGGCTTCTTCAAACTTCTTTGGCTCTATTTGTGATAACATTGCTATGTATACTTCTTCTGTCTGTTCAGTTAGCTGCCTTCTTGTTTGCACTCCTACACTCTTGTCTCCTATGATTTGATCTTCCGGATGGTTCTTTTGAGTGTATCTTGAGGGGGTTTTTGAGTTCAGTTCAGCATTTTCTGATGTTTTTCTTGTTTCTTCATCACCTTGGTCCTCTTCTTCATCATTTTCAGGATGGCTGCTGCAGTCTATATCTCTTGTCTTGTTTGGAATTTCTTCATCAAATCTTACATCAATACTTTCTACGATTTTTCGAAGAGTCTTGTTGTAGCATCTGTATCCTTTACTCTTGGATGCATATCCTAAGAGTATTCCTTCATCTACTCTTGCATCAAACTTCCCCAGATTTTCATCATTATTCTTTATGTAGCACTTGCTGCCAAAGACTCTAAAGTGCTTGATTGATGCAGGTTTACCATGCCATAGCTCATAAGGTGTCTTATCACTGTTAGGTCTTAAATGAGATTTTTTTAGAATATGTATTGCTGTGTGTACAACTTCTGCCCAAAAGGTTTGAGTGATGTTACTCTCTTGCATCATAGATCTGGTCATTTGTTGTACAGACCTGTTTTGTCTCTCTGCTACTCCATTCTGCTGAGGTGTCCCTGCAATGGTAAATTGTTGCTTTATTCCATGTTCATTACATAGGTCTGCAAAGTCATAATCTGTGAATTCTCCTCCTCTATCTGATCTGATACATTTTAGCTTGCATCTAGTTTGATTTTATGCTAATGATTTGAATGTCTTAAAATTTTCCAGTGCTTCTGATTTGTTCTTGAGAAAAGAAACCCATGTCATTTTGGAGAAATCATCTATTATCAGCATGAAGTAGGATTCTCCACTTGGTGTCTTAGTTCTAGCAGGTCCACACAGGTCCACATGCACAAGCTGGAGTGGTCTTCTTGTTGATAGCTCATCTTTAGATCTAAAGGATGTGCGAGTCTGTTTCCCCAATTGACAATATTTGGATATGGTATTTGAAGGCCTTTTTATTTCTGGCATATCTCTGACAGCTTTCTTCTTGCTCAGTCTGATGATATGGTCGAAGCTGAGATGTCCCAATCTCCTATGCCATAACCATGACTCCTCAAGTTTGCTAAGATGGCAGGCTTCATCCTCCTCTTTTACTATGTAAACATTACTCTCTGTTCGAACACCTTTGAGCAGAGTCTTTCCTGTTGTGCTTGATTTGACTTTACAATCTTGTGCTCTAAAGAGAACTTCACAGCCTTTGTCACACATCTGACTGACACTCAGTAAATTTGCTTTCAGCCCATCTACAAATAGTACATCTTGGGCCTTTCCTCTTCCATTATCTATGCTGACTGAGCCTTTTCCCTTGATCTTACCTGATTTATCATTGCCAAAAGTAACATTTCCAGATTTCTTTTCATCAAGAGTTATAAACTTGCTTTTGTCTCCAGTCATATGTTTTGAGCAGCCACTATCCAAGTACCATTGGATTTTCAGGTCTTGAGTAGTTAGGGCCAGGTCACATTTATTCTCCTTCTTTATCCACTGGAAGCACCCTTTTTTTTGGTATCTTTTGTGGGATGATGGACTACATTTTCTTAGAGGACATTTGGAAGGTGTATGTCCAACTTGATTCCATACACAACATATGATCATAATTTTTGCAGAGTTATGAGTATGAACAAAATTTCTTTGAATCATAAACCTCCTTGAGGTGTTAAACATCAATCTTTGTCCATAATTTCTACACTCAAATGATTTTATGACCAAATTCCTTACAATAAAAGCAGTAACCATAGAAGCTATTTGCATACCTGATGTAAGGTTGTCTCTTCCATTTGTTTGCTTGAGGCAGTCTCTTCAATGTTTGCATCTTTTGCTGGTTTGAATTACTCCTTCTTACATGACAATATGCATCAATGTGTCCCAACTTGTGGAAGACATAACAGGTGGCATTCTTCATTGGAGGGAAGAATCTTCTTTGATGGTTTCAAAATTTTACATATTCAGGGGTCTTAGTATTTATTACATTCTTTGCTACTAGTGGTTTCTTCTGATCTCTGTCTTCCTTATTGCATATTTATTCTTTTGTAGGAATTGTTTGAGCTACTTCATCATTCTTCTTTGCTTTTATAAAATAATCTCTCTGTCAACCTTTTCTTTTCCTTTACTTGATTCTCCTTCATAGCCTATTCCAGTATTTATCATAGGGGATCTTTGAGCAACCAAAATTTCATCCAACTTACCAGAGCTTGTTGTTTGAGAAGAGTTTATATACACTTTCTTTTGAGCATTTTCTAATTTCTTTCTGAGACATACTACTTCTTCTTCTAACTTTTCTTGTTCTTGAGTTTTTTCTTTGATTTGCTTAAGTAACATGTCCTCTATCTTCTTGGCTTCTTCAAGCTCTATTTTTAGCTGCTTAAGGACTTCTGAATTATGTTCTTCTCGTACATATTTGAGGAGAATGTCCTTTTGTTTTCTGCATTTCAGTTTGAGTCTATCAATCTCTTCTAGAGCACTCCTTAGCTCCCCCTCAAGGTCGACTTCCCCTTCTTCTTCTTCATATTCTAGCAGGAGTCCTTCAAGTTCTTCTATGGCCATCAATAAGAATTCGGAGGTTCCTTCTTCGCTTGAGGGTTCATCTGAATCTTCAGATGTATTGCTGTCTTGTTGAGCGTAGAAGGATTTTCTGCTGAACTTCTTTCCTTTCTGCCAATTCTTTGATTTATTTCTTTCTGACTCTTGAGGCTGATTCCTTACTTTCTTGTGAGGACACTTAGCAGCATAGTGTCCAACTTTTCCACAGTTGAAGCATTTAAAATGAAGTTTACCTTTGTATTTACCTGATCCTCTATCCAATTTCTTGACAAATTTTGCCTCTTCTTCATCTGAGCAAGAGCATATGTCTCCCTCTTCTTCTTTCTTCTTTTCTGATTTAAAAGCTACCTCCCTCGTACTTGTCTTCTTCTGTGGGAGCCTCATTTCATAGGCTGTTAGATTTCCAAGTAGCTGGTTCATGGTCAAGGTCTCCCAATCAGCTGTTTCTTCTATTGCAGACACCTTTGGATTAAACCTGGATGGAAGAGATCTTAGAATATTTTGCACAATTATACTTTCTAGCATTTTTTCTCCAAGAGCTTTTATATTGTTAATAATTTCTGCAGCTTTTAGAAAGAAACTGGCAATGTCTTCATCATCATTCATTTTTAAGTTCTCAAACTGGGCTCTATAGACTTGAAGTTTGGCAGTCTTTACTTTCTTGTCTCTCTCATGTATGTTCTCAAGAGTATCCCATATATCTTTGGCAGTGTCTTTGTGCATTACTTTAATAAACTCTGCTTCACACAATCCATTCAAGATGGCATTCATGGCTTTTGCATTAGCCACAAAATCTTTTTTTGTTTATTTCTTTGTGTCAGTTGCCTTTGGGGCATATCCTAATTCCACAGCAGCCCAGACTTCTATTCCTAGAGACATTATGTATGTCCTCATTCTGATTTTCCAGAAAGCATAATTTTCACCAGTGAAGAAAGGGGCTTTATTTGTTGAGCATCCTTCTTTACTAGCCATCTTGGGAACCTAGGATCTCCTTTCAGTTGTTAGACTTGAACAAAGGAACCCACTCTGATACCAATTGTTGAACCTTTAGTTAAACTGAGAGGGGGGGGGGTGAATCAGTTTAACCACATTCCTGATCTTTTAACACTTTTCATTAAACTTATTTACACCTTCATTTAATATCTAATTTAATGTGTGAGTAATCTTAGAATGTGAGCAGCAAGTATTAGTATAATATAGCAGTAGACTTAATATGAGAGAAGTAGGTATTAAGCAGATGATACATATCAGATCAATACATAAATATCATGCACAAAGACACCAGATATAAGTGGAAACCCATAAAGGGAGAAAACCACATCTTATTATTGTTGTGATGCAAAGGCAAGCTCCAACTCCCTCTCACCACTATTTTTCTGCAGGCACCAACCTACAGGAGGCTCCAACCTCAATTCCGCAAGCTACAACTTGCAAGGAAGCACCAACTCCCTTCAATTTTCTGCAGGCACCAACCTACAGGAGGCTCCAACCTCAGTCAGCTACAACTGACAACTATTAAGCTGCAACTTGATAGGGAAGCTCCAACTTCCTCAATTTATCAAACTAAATGTTTGCTGATTTACCTCAGATATCAGCTCTGTTCTGTAGCTTCTCTTTCTGCTCTTCTTCTCTTAATCTTCTCTGCCTCACACTTCTATATTCTGCCTTCTCTAGATTTACTCTCTCTCACACTTTTTTTTTTTCATATCATTAGACATTTATAGAAATTTTCGATGACTGCTGAGCTTCTTCTAGAATTCGAAATGATGGTCATACTCCTTGGTCTTCTCTCCTCATTTTTTATCCAACTCAATTTAAAATCATAAAAATATGTACAAAATTTCATGCTACAGTGGGATTTTGACTTTTCTTTAGGATACTTGCCTTTGCATCACAAACAATATAAATTAATTACAACATTTACATTCACATTTTTAATTACATATTTCAATTTTACTCAGCTCCTTTTCTGGATTTTGGCTTTGCTGGATTTGTCTTTTCCTGCTGCTGTTAAGAACCTGTTCTACATACTCTTTGTTCACTGTCATCTGCATATTCCCTGTTTTCTATGCTTATTCTTCTGTCCAACTCATTCCTGTACATATTCCTGTCAAACCTGTAATCTCTGTGTATCTCTGCATGCTCTCCTCGTCTTTTTACTTTTCCATAATTGCATTCAATTTTTATGCCCAATCATTTCCCAATCTAGGCAATTTCACACTTCTCTTTAATTCCACGCTGGCAATTTATATAAACAAGTCTGGGTTATTTTAATATCTCAATTCAGAGAATTGTGATATTAATTCAATACTCCTCTATAGTTATAACCCGACAATCTCTTATGTGTACATATGCGCTAATTCTGCATTTACAACCATTCTACGCAACATAATAATTGACCCTCGGCGTATTAAACCATATTCACAAATTCCATCTTTCACCATTTCACATATACAGTCATTATACATAATATATCCACACATATATTACGCTTTCTTTAATATTGGAGCCATTACAATGGAGTCCAAAGATAATCGGCAATCTTTTATTAATTAGAAACCTTAGTCTTCCACCGTATGTTAATAACCCGTCAAACTTTAATAAAAATCATTAATATAGACCAAATTCATTGTATATATCTCCACCCCGGGCCCACAGTACAATTGTGAATGCATAGACCGTACCTTTGTTAACTCATGCGCCCATCCGACGGCTGTCATTGCATTGCCTGATCCAACGGATATCGCACGGGCAACTTGCGCGAAAGATAACGCGCGATGGCACTCCGTACTCGGGTTATCCTCCGCACACCTTGGTTAAACTCCAAGCAAGTCCTACGCACGATCACCGTCCGATGGCCCTCTTCCAGATAAACGGCTCGTGTCAATTTCGCTTCGCATCCTGGTACGAAAGTTAATGCGTGAAGGTGCACGTTAAACGGTGGTTTTATTGTTCATCCGGGGACACGCGTCGATCAATCAATGGAATCGCTGCCAATTCAGGAATACCGCCTTCTGTATAATAGTGGTGCGATGAATACCACCGTTCACTTTAAACTGCAGTTACTGTTCATTCAGCTCTTGGTTCCACTTCTCCCTATGCTCCAGGTTCCGGTCCCATTCATGATTATGGTTCTTATACATGGGTTAGTGAGATTCAATTTCTTTGACGCAGAGCTCACTACAATGTACACTTTAAAACACAGCATCGACCAGAAGTCGAGTTCTTCAACCAAATAAAGAGCATTTGAATATAAAGTCCGGAAATTAATTTATATATATATATACATATTCTTGGAATAACAGCGGTTTCTCTGCAATAACAGCTGTGGCTCTGCCTCTGCTACTTCTGTCACTCTGCCTCTGCTTCTACTGCTGTGATAACGGCTCTATCTCCGTATTTGCTTCCTCCGCCTCTGCTTTTCTCCTTTATATTCATTTCCTCTTTGCTGCCTCCATTGTCTGTCTTTGTCTCCTTGTAACTGTTCCTGTCTTTGCATCTGCTACCTCCTTTGCCATCAATGACAACATTTCCAACATTTACTTTCATACATTCCTACGGAGGATCAGGATGTTGATATCTTGACGAAGGCGCTCACCAGGAGAAAATTTGAATACCACAGGGGCAGGATAGGGGTTGCAGATAACCCATATCTTGTTGACAGGGAGTGTTGAGATTGCAACAAGATGATGAGCTTAGTGGAAAGGAGTCGCCTTCACTAAGTGGGCCCGCATGCTATTTTTGGTGCAAAGTCTATTTTTAGACATATGGATCATGTTCTATGAGTTGCAGGATGCTATTTATGGATGGTTGGTCAAGTCGGAAAAAATAGATGGACTTCTATTTTTAGACATACTGGGCGGAATCTATTTTTAGATTGCCAGTTTAAAAATAGATATGTCGAATATTATTAGCTCTTAATAATATTTGGACTCTAAACATTATCTTATCCTCTTGGAGCACTTCAGTTCGAGTCACGGATGTGGCACATGCAGCTGACAGAAGGAATTACGCTATTCCTAGGGTTTAGTGGAGCTATTTCATGGTTGAATTCAGTTATAACTCATGTGACAAAGTTTGGTGGAGTTGATGAGACAGTTAATGGAGTTGTGTTCAGTTTAACTTAGTTGAGCTAGTTGTATCTAATCTAATTGATTGATACAATTAGTGAGAGTGGCATGAATTAGTTATTAATTAATTCACTAATTATTAACTCATAAATCAACTAAATAATACATCAGTTAACTACAGTGCATGGACAGTTTCAGTGGAGACCAGTGGAGAGGTAGGTGAAAGAGCAAGTGTGACTATCAGTTGTGACTATACTGGTGCATGAGATTTGCACACACATTGATGGAGATGCCAATGAGGATTGTGAAGTACATACTAGTGGGATTCGAACTTGGATGTTGGTATTATCCATATTGGATTGCGCAGTAGAGGCAGGCTAACAGGTGGAGCAGGTTGGAGCATGTGTTTGCTAGATCTAAGCTTGTGTAGTGTGTAACAATTGGAGATTGTAATGAGAGCTTGTGAGGAGTTTGGAAAATGATTGTTACATGATATATATCATTATAATATATAGATAGTTGGGGGTTTTTAGCTTTAAGCTTTCCCATAAATATTGTGTTTATATGTGTGATTGTTTATGGTTTTAATGTGCGCATGTGATTGTTTAATTTCTACAAATTGATGATCAATAGTAGAAGAGGTTATGTATTATGCATGAAGCTCAAATAGTGTGTGATCAGGATAATCTAGGTGAATAATTTAACAGTTATTCAAATTTCTACAGACCTGACAATGTAGAGTGAGGAGAAAATGTCCTGATATTCCTCCATGACTATGTCGATCTACTGCTGCTGTGTAGGGGAGCCATGTTTCAAGGTTGTGGCCATAATATTCTTCTTTCCTTGTGGGTGAATTGTAATGAAAACAAATTTCCTAGTTTGGGAAACAATCTTACTGTGTTGTTTTGCAGTAGTCAAAGAGATGGAAGGAGATGGTACTACCTCTGGTATCATATACAATTTATTTCCCAAAGTAATAACAACATAACGAGGCCTAGAATCATACACAACATGTCACTTCCATAAGTATGGCTAGCCTTAAAATACATCATAAACATGAAGAGGAACAACATCACACAGTACCTCATCCATGAATGGCTTGATGTTGTACGAAAGGTATTATTGCTGGTGAACACAAAGATATCTTTCTTGGTGAAGCCACCCGATGGTATACGGCTGCAGGTGTGCTATGGTTAGTAGGTTGAGCCACTTCACAACCTCTGCTAAAATGAGGTTCTTTTGGCTTCTGTCAGAGCGGGGTCCCCTGAGGCACAAGTTCTAAAAGGATTTTTTGTATGTTTGTATGTATACGCTGCGCAGATGAAGTCAAAGGGATTTTTGCCCCAGTTTTGGATGTAATTAAGCTTAAATGTAAACCATGGGCCTCAAACCATGGTTTGAGACCATATTATATGTGCACTAGGCGTATTATAAATAGATAGAGTTTTCCTAAGCTAATGATAGTAATTCATAGTTAAGTCAGTGAATGTTATGAGATATTGATAGTGTTATAACTCTATAATTTATAAGATTGGCAAGAATAAACGACAGAGGACGACATCAAACCACTTTGGATTCCAGGAACTAGCCTTCCTAAACTCAGAGAGGGCTCTCTTTATCTCTGATTGAATTTATATTTAATATCACGAATGCTGATGTTAGGCTAGTTACAATGATGGTAGTGTTGGTTGTTTTTTATTGATTTTGTTGGTTGGATGAGCAGGTCTGCAAGGACTATTCCATTGGGCTATGGAGTCAAAGGCTAGATTGGCACATCAATGTTCAAGAGCATCATAGGGCAAGATAACTGTGCTAAATGGATCTTTAGAGCTGTGTGAATTATGAGGTGAAAGAAATAGTAAGGTTCAGTAGTGACTAAAGAGCAGTTAAGAATTCTTTAATCAGACTTCGGCAGAAAACATTCAAATTGTAAATGTAGATAGAATTAAGGTGCTCTGACATAAAATCTTAATCTAAAATTTCTGATTTACAATTAGATGAACAGATGCACAACGAAGAAAACAACAGAAACATTTAAACAAAGAAATAACACATCACCATTTTAACACAACTCAAGAATCCTGTAAACGGTCTTTGATTATTGATGTCCAGCTCCAAAATTACAATGCTCCAATATAGTAGTTCTTACAATGTAGGGGCTAACAATATCCAACCCTTGATACTGCTAAGGCATGTACTATTTATCTAAATACTAAGTTGGTTTCCCTACCTTACTTGGAAACCTCTCATTGATTACAATTTAGTAGAAAATGGACAAGTGTGGTCATGCAAGGCCTGATCAGAAATCACTAACAACAAGACTTCCTATGGAATTAATTATGGGAAACTCTTCATAGATCCAAATGCTTCGATGGCTCTTTGTAATATCAAACAATAAGCTTGGAGGTGGTTGTGATGGTCATGAAGAGGTAACCAAATGGTGGCTCTGATATCTGGCCCTGCTTTTCAGAAAACTGGTGTTTCGTAATTAAATATGGTGTAGCGCTAGTTACTTTTCATAATTTGGGTGATTTTGCTGATGTGTTTGCTGCCTTCTCCATTTTTGCCATTATAACATAACAATTTTGTAAAAAATCCGTGCTCGACTCAACCCTTACCACTTGTGCCCCCTTTCTTGAATGATTCTTCAATCTTGGTAGCTTTGGCAGTTTTTTAAAACACAAACCCTTTGTTCTTTTAACGATTGGCCGAAATTTCCTTCTCTCAGGTAAATGGTGGAAAACCCTTTGAATGGGTGGCCGAGTCTTGTTGTCGTGCATATCCCCTTTTCTTCACAAATCAACACAAAAACCGCATCCGCCTGGACTTGAAAATATTTAGGCTTTTTCTCTGAAATACATCGCATCTGCGCCAACATCGCACTTTGCACACTGTTGTCTTTAAACTTTTATTTAACACTTGTTCTCCTGAACTCGCGCATTGCAATATGTGATTGGGTCCCACCCACGTCGCATATCACCTTTCGGAGATCTTAACATGAACCTTTCGCACTATCTTTTAACATTTTCGATTTGTGATTGTGATTCGGTCCCACCGCTGTCGCATATGACACTTTGATGTCTTTAACATTTACCCTTTGCGCCCATCCTTTAACATTTTCAATTGCGATCGGGTCCCACCGACGTCGCATATCACACCTCGCTGAATTTAACATTTACCTTTTGCGCCTATCTTGCAAAAATTGCGATCTGCGATTGTAATTAGGCCCCACCATCGTCATATATCGTACTTCAGAGATTATATCATGAAGTTTTTCACTTATATTTGGAAAATTTGCGGCATAGGATGAGAGGAAAAGGTTTTAAGGGGGATAATGGTTGGTTGCGACAGTCCATTATATAAAACCCAAAGTTGGTTTTCAGAGGGCCTAAGGTGGTAGGCGGTATTGTGAAAGGGTTGTGTGAAATACATCGAAAACCGTCGGATGTGGAAGTGGGGAACATAGAAGGTGAATGCGGATGGGTCGAGACATGTGATGTGTGGTGGAGTCGGGGTATGAGATTCAAGGGGGTAAAATGAAACTTAGGATAAGAGAAATAAAAAATGGGTGGGGTAAAATGGATATGCAACGTGGTCGGGGACTTAGGAAACAAAAAAATACCACAAGGTCCCAAACTTGACAAAAATCATCCCTTTTTAGACCTTCAGAGAAAAACTTGAACCTTTCAGTTTGTTTTCTCTTTAGTTTAATTACAGGAAAACAATCAAGCAGTTTTTAGGCTGCTTACCTATAGTATGAACTTTTCATTTTTCCTCTTTAAATACCCTCTTTTCTTTTTCTTTTGTTTCTCTTTATCTCTTTCTAGAAAATACTTTTGAATATTGACATCTATGTACAATACGAAAACTTTGCAAAGGGAAAGTACACAATCACCTTGTGATACTATAAAATACAAGAGTCTAACAGTGGCTCCAGCTGGGGGTGGTAGCTCCTTCGGGAGGTGTCAAGAACACTGTAGACTAGTATCCTGATCCATTGGGTTGATCCCACAACTTGTATCTTGATCTGTCATGAAACTTAGTGACTAGAAACTAGCTGATTATCCCTCCTGACTTTGACTGATAAAAATAGACCACATGCTTGGCCAGCCAACTTATTAGCATATTGAATTTGAACTGAAACTACAATTAAACTCATCCACTGCAATCCATCAAGATGAACATACTGCTGCATCTTGAAAACTTGAATGGTGAGACCAAAACTGTGCTGAAACTAAAGTCTGAAACACACTGATATAAAAATGAAAGGAAATCTAAAACTAAGATTTTAAAGATGCTCAAAGTGCTGAGCTTATTCGCACACCTACCTACCCTAATCTAACTTGGAGATGATATATACACTAAGTAAACTCCTTTCTCCAATGCAACAAATCAATTAAATGAATACATGATTGATTCTTGTTCACTTTTTTGAGTAGGCTGAAAAACAAAAGGGCCACTCCCATCTTACTTGCCTTTGAATATCAGTGCTCAAGATTTTCCTTAAACTCCGCAAAAAACCTTTCTTGGCATAACATACTAGTTCTTTAGATGATTCTAAGAAACCAGTATAAGGATCTTGGAACAATACCTGGCCCTAAGGATTTAGATAACAAACTTCATCTAGGGCTGCTCCTTGTTCCACTTTGTCATGCTGAGGATCATTCTGAAAGAGAATATCTACCCATTCTTCATGGTCATCTGACATGGCATACTCATTATATACCACTATGTTGTCCTCAAGAAAATTTCACATGTCTTGACTGAGTTGGCTAAATTATGTTTAAAGGCCATCATTTTGATGAATAAGAGCACTTTCTGGCAATAAGCCTTCTTAAGAAGGTATAAAAACATCAATATCAATCTGCTCTACATCTATTTCTTCATGAGGAAATTCTTTAGTACATAAATCAGTAGTAGAACAAATAGGAATAATCTCTTCATTACATAAAAATTTAGAGGTTGGTTACATGCTTAGAATCTGATTGATTTCTTCTTCAGTTAAAGGAGGAGGGAGTCTTTGTTTTCTTTGGATTGAATAAATTTTTTTTTCTTTCTCTTGTGAAGACTGATCATGAGGTTGAATATCTTCTTTAGCCTCACACAAAAGAGCAGATGAATTATCATTTTTCCCCACAGAGAGATCTTTTGGATCTTCTTTAATTTCCTGATTTCTTTCATTTTCAACTAACTTCTCTTGGTTGTCATGACAGTTAACTTGAGAATGAAATTCATGAATGTCTTCTAAGAGATCCTCAAGATGCCAATTTCCTAAATCTTCATCAATATTTACAAGGTATTGTATTAGTTCTACAGATTGATCACAACAATTTTCAACTAATGATAAAGACAGAGAATTTTATTTATAATGCTCATAAAACACCTTGTGGAAATATTTTAAAGAAAAAAAACTACCAGGGTTCAGACCTTCATAAATTCCCTTGCTTTCCCTTCTAATGTTACCATAAACATCTTCATGAGGCAATCCTCATGCCATTCGACTTTCAACCTCAATGAGTGTATATGAAATTTAATGAGATGTAACAAGCATCATCAACCTTCTCATCTTGAAAAATAGGAAGATTTCTGTCCTAATTTACCTAAGGAATTTTGTGTGGGAATCCAAGAATGTGATCTCTGTTCATTGGATCCTACTTGTGTTGTATTCTTGGGTCCATCTTGTCAATCAGTCAGAGAATGGGGTCACTGTATATTCACAACTAATCTAGATTCTTCTACCTGTGGAGTCTTTAGGTCAACTGAAAACTGTGGAGTTGCCAGGTGGATGATTTCAACTTTCTTGTGTTTGGCTGTTTTCCACCATCAACAACCAGATACCAATCTTGGAACATACTTGAATCATACAATATTTTGACTAGGGTTTCTGAGTTCTGATGAAATACTAAGCTTTTCAATAACTCCCAGTATGGTCGCTATTATGTTATCACTCTATAATTTATAAGATTGGCAAGAATAAACAACAGAGGATGAAATCAAACCAATTTGCGATTTGTGATTGTGATTGGGTCCCATCGGCGTCGCATATCACACTTCACTGACTTTAACATTTACCTTTTGTGCATATCTTGCAAAAATCGCGATCTGCGATTGTGATTGGGCCCCACCATCATCGTATATCATACTTCGGAGATTATATCATGGAGTTTTTCACTTATATTTGGAAACTTTGTGGCATACAATGAGAGGCAAAGGTTTTAAGGGGGATAATGGTTGGCTGCGACAGTCCATTATATAAAACCCGAAGTTGGTTTTTGGAGGGGTCCTAAGGTGGTAGGCACTATTGTGAAAAGGTGGTGCGAAATACATCGAAAAGCATTGGATGTGAAAGTGGGGAACATAGAAGGTTAACGTGGATGGGTCAGGACATGTGATGTGAGGTGTAGTTGGGGTATGAGATTCGAGGGGGTAAAATGAAACTTAGGATAATAGAAATAAAAAAGGGGCGGGGTAAAAAGGATGTGCAATGTGGTCTAGGACTTATGAAACAAAAATATACCATAAGGTACCAAACTTGACAAAAATCATCCCTTTTTAGACCTTCAGAGCAAAACTTGAACCTTTTAGTTTGTTTTCTCTTTAGTTTAATTACAGGAAAACAATCAAGCAGTTTTTAGGTTGCTTACCTATAGTATGAACTTTGCATTTTTCCTCTTTAAATACCCTCTTTTCTTCTTCTTTTGTTTCTCTTTATCTCTCTCTAGAAAAGAGTTTTGAATATTGACATCTATGTACAATGTGAAAAAATTGCAAAGGGAAAGTACACAGTCACCTTGTGATACTGTAAAATACAAGAGTCTAACAGTGTTTCCAGCTGGGGGGGGGGAGCTCCTTCAGGAGGTGTCAAGAAAAATGTAGACTGGTATCCTGATCCATTGGGTTGATCCCACAACTTGTATCTTGATCTGTCAAGAAAATTAGTGACTGAAAACTAGCTGATTGTCCCTCCTCACTTTGAGTGATAAAAATAGACCACATGCTTGGCCAACCAGCTTATTAGCATACTGAAATCTGAACTGAAACTACAATTAAAATTATCCACTGCAATCCATCAAGATGAACATACTGCTACATCTTGAAAACTTGAATGGTGAAACTAAAACTATGCTGAAACTAAAGTCTGAAACACACTGATATGAAAATGCAAAGAAATATAAAACTAATATTTGAAATATGCTCAAATTTCTGAGCTTATTTGCACACCTACCTACCCTAATCTAACTTGGAGATGATATATACACTAATTAAACTCCTTTCTCCAATGAAACCAATCAAGTAAATGACTACATGATTGATTCTTGTTCACTTTTTTGAGTAGGCTGAAAAAACAAAAGGGCCACTCCCATCTTAGTTGTATTTTAACAATAGTTCTCAAGATTTTCCTTAAAACATGTTGCAAACCATTCCTGGCATAGCATACTACTTCTTTAGATGATTCTAAGAAACCAGCAAAAGGATCTTGGAACAATACCTGGCCCTAAGGATTTAGATAAAAAAACTTCATCTAGGGCTGCTCCTTATTCCACTTTGTCATGCTGAGGATCCTTCTGAAAGAGAATATCTACCCATTCTTCATGGTCATCTAACATGGCATCCTCATTATATACCACTATGTTGTCCTCAAGAAAACTTCATATGTCTTGACTGAGTTGGATGAATTATGTTTGAAGGCCATCATTTTGATGAATAGGAGCACTTTCTGGCAATAAGCCTTCTTAAGAAGGTAGAAAAACATAAATATCAATCTGTTCTACATCTTTTTCTTCATGAGGAAATGCTTCAGTACATAAATTAGCAGTAGAAAAAATATAAATAATCTCTTCATTACATAAAAATTTAGAGGCTGGCTGCATGCTGAGAATCTGATTGATTTCTTCTTCAGTTAAAGGAGGAGGGAGTCTTTGTCTTCTTTGGATTGAACAACAATTGTTTTCTTTCTCTAGTGAAGACTGATCATGAGGTTGAATGTCTTCTTTAGCCTCACACAAAAGAGCAGATGAATTATCATTTGTCCCCACAGAGAGATCTTGTGGATCTTCTTTCATTTCCTGATTGCTTTCATTTTCAACTAACTTCTCTTGGTTGTCATGACAGTTAACTTGAGAATGAAATTCATGAATTGCTTCTAAGAGATCCTCAGGATGCCAATTTCCTAAATCTTCATCAATATTTACAAGGTATTGTATGAGTTCTTCAGATTGATCATAACAATTTTTAACTAATGATAAAGATGGAGAATTTTCTTTATAATGCTCATAAAACACCTTGTGGAAATATTTTAAAGAAAAAAAACTACCAGGGTTCAGACCTTCATACAATTCCCTTTCTTTCCCTTTTAATGTTACCATAAACATATTCATGAGGAAATCCTCATGCCATTTGACTTTCAACCTCAATGAGTGTATATGAAATTTAATGAGATGTAACAAAGCATCATCAACCTTCTCATCTTGAAAAATAGGAAGATTTCTGTCCCAATTTACCTGAGGCATTTTGTGTGGGAATCCAGGAATGTGATCTCTATTCATTGGAGCATACCTGTGCTGTATTCTTGGATCCATCTTGTCAATCAGTCAGAGAGTAGGGTCACTGTATATTCACAACCAATCTGGATTCTTTTACGAGTGGAGTCTTTAGGTCAATTGAAAACTTTGGAGTCGCTAGGTGGATGATTTCAACTTTCTTGTGTCTGGTTGTTGTCCAACATCAACAATGAGATACCAATATTGGAACATAATCAAATCATACGATATTTTGACTGGGGTTTTTGAGTTCTGATGAAATACTAAGCTTTTCAATAACTCCCAAGTATGGTCGCCATTATGTTATCACTCTATAATTTATAAGATTGGCAAGAATAAACGACAGAGGATGACATCAAACCAATTTGGAGTCCATGACCTAGCCTTCCTAGACTCAGAGAGGGCTCTCTCTATCTCTGATTGAATTTATCTTTAATATCATGAATGCTGATGTTAGGCTAGTTACAATGATGGTAGTGTTGGTTGTTTTTTATTGATTTTGTTGGTTGGATGAGCAGGTCTGTAGGGACTATTCCATTGGGCTATGGAGTCAAAGGATGGATTAGAACATCAACATTCAAGAGCATCACAAGGTAAGATAACTGTGCTAAATGGATCTTTAGAGCTATATGAATTATGAAGTGAAATAAATAGTAAGGTTCAGTAGTGACTAAAGAGCAGTTAAGAATTCTTTAATCAGACTTCAACAGAAAACATTCAGATTGTAAATGCAGACAAAATTAAGGTGCTCCGACAACAAATATTAATATAAAATTTCTACTTTACAATTAGATGAACAGATGCACATTGAAGAAAACAACGGAAACATTTAAACAGAGAAATAACACATCACTATTTTAACACAACTCAAGAATCCTGTAAACGGTCTTTGATTATTGATGTCCAACTCCAAAATTACAGTGCTCCAATATAGTAGTTCTTAAAATGCAGGGGCTAACAATATCAAACCCTTGATACTGCTAAGGCATGCAGTATTTATCTAAAGAATAAGCTGGTTTCCCTACCTTACTGGGCAACCTCTCATTGATTACAATTTAGCAGAAAATGGACAAGTGTGGCCATGTAAGTCCTGATCAGAAATCACTGACAACAACACTACCTCTGGAATTAATTCTAGGCAACTCTTCGTAGATCCAAATGCTTCGATGTCTCTTTGTAAGATAAAAAAATAAGCTTGGAGGTGGTTGTGATGGTCACGAAGAGGTAACCAAATGGTGGCTTTGACATCTGGCCCTGCTTTTCAGAAAACTGGTGTTTGGTAATTAAATCTGGTGCAGCGCTAGTTACTTTTCATCATTTGGGTGATTATGCTGATGTGTTTTTTGCCTTCTCCGTTTCTGCCATTATAACATAATTTTTTTTAAAAAAGGTCATGCCCGACTTGACCCTTACTACTCATGCCCCCTTTTTTGAATGATTCTTCAATCTTGGTAGCTTTGGCAGTTTTTTAAAACATAAGCCGTTTGTTCTTTTATCGATTGGCCGAACTTTCCTTCTCTCGGGTAAATGGTGGAAAACCCTTTGAATTTGTGGCCGAGTCTTGATGTCGTGCTTAGCCTCTTTTCTTCACAAAACAATGCACAAAATGCATCCACCCAGACTTGAAAATATTTAGGATTTTGCTCTGAAATACATCGCATCTGCGCCAACATCGCACTTCGCACCCTACTGTCTTTAAATTTTTCTTTAACACTTGTTCTCCTGAACCTGCACACTACGATATGCCATTGGGTCCCACCCATGTCACATATCACACTTCGATGATCTTAATATGAACCTTTCGCACTATATTTTAACATTTGCGATCGGGTCCCACTGGCGTCACATATCTCACTTCGTTGACTTTAACATTTACCCTTTGTGCCCATCCTTTAACATTTGAATTTTGCACCTATCTTGCAAAACTTGCGATCTGCGATTGCGATTGGGCACCACCGTTGTCGTATATCATACTTCGGAGATTATATCAAAAAATTTTGCACTTATCTTTGGAAACTTTGCGGCATACGATGAGAGGAAAAGGTTTTAAGGGGGATAATGGTTGGATGCGATGGTCCGTTATATAAAACTTGAAGTTGGTTTTTGGAGGGGTCCTAAGGTGGTAGGCGGTATTATGAAAGGGTGGTGCAAAATACATTGAAAACCATTGGATGTGGAAGTGGGGAATAGAGAAGCTTAACGTGGATGGGTTAGGACAAGTGATGTGAGGTGGAGTTGGGGTATGAGAGCTGAGGGGGTAAAATAAAACTTAGGATAAGAGAAATAACAAAGGGGCGGGGTAAAAATGATATGCAACGTGGTCGGGGACTTAGGAAACAAAAACATAACATAAGGTCCCAAACTTGACAAACAATCATCCCTTTTTAGACCTTCAGAGAAAAAATTGAACCTTTTGGTTTGATTTCTCTTTAGTTTAATTATAAGGAAACAATCAAGCAATTTTTAGGTTGCTTACCTATCGTAAGAACTTTGCATTTTTCCTATTTAAATACCCTCTTTTCTTCTTATTTTGTTTCTCTTTATCTCTCTCTCGAAAAGAATTTTGAATATTGACATCTATGTACAATATGAAAAATTTTCAAAGGGAAAGTACACAGTCACCTTGTGATACTGTAAAATACAGGAGTCTAATAGATAACACTTTTGCATCTGTAAGGGTTTTAGGTTGGGTAAAAGGCTCATGTTGGCTGTGTGTATAGAGACCTAGTCCTGGCTGTGTGTAGAATCCATTGGTTGTGTGCACGGAAGGGATTGTAAGGGTTCTGTAAGGAAAGACAATTGATGTATTGACATATCTGGAAGACTAATAGAAAGAATAGTTTTGGCGAACTCTTTGTGTTATGCGTTTATGCTCATTGTTTATGCTTTAAGATCGCAATATTTGTTACTTGTTGATGAAGGTGCAAAGTTGTTTGATATGTTTATGCATGAGTATTTGATATCTATTAAGTATTACATTGATTAAGGTCGAGATCTGGTTCTGGTTGTTATCTGCGCTAAGCAAGGGAGTGATTCTGTGTTATTCTATGGATGATTGTGCATACTCTATAATTTTGTTATAAACTCTGTAATACTCTATAATGATGTATTGACATATCCAAAAGACTAATAGAAAGAATAGTTTTGGAGAGCTCTTTGTGTTATGCGTTTATGTTCATTGTTTATGCTTTAAGATTGCAATATTTTTTACTTATTGATGAATGCACAAAGCTATTTGATATGTTTATGCATGAGTATTTGATATCTATTAAGTATTACATTGATTAAAGTCGAGATCTATTTGTTATCTGTGCTAAGAAAGGAAGTGATTCTGTGTTATATTATGAATGATTGTGCATACTCTGTAATTTTGTTATAAACTCATTGCGTGCTCTTATAGAAGACCAGTCAGGGTTTTTCCGAGGACCACTTCATTAAATTCTATCTCAGGGTGCCAAAACCTGGTTACAACACTCCCCCATACTGCTTCGGGTGAGAGTTTGGTTTGCACAAGAAGATCATTGCCGAAAGGGCCAATAGTTGGAGGGTTTGTTGGTTTATCCATAAATCCGAACCTGGGTTAGGACCCGACAAGCCAAAAAATGGTTCCGTCACCGGGATCATAATTTTGAGGGAGGTTTTGATGTTGTGGAATCCGCCACGCAACGAATTACAAGACTGGTTGGATAGAAAAATCATTGAATTTGTGCTGCAAGAGAATAAAAGCACTAAATTATTTGACAAACAGTGGGTACATAAGTATATTTATACAAACATGCACGAGATTTTCTTTTTTTCCTTTTCACATGAACTGCAGGAGTGGTTATCGCGCTTGGCTGAGTTCCATCACTGCATAAAAGATGATGTAGTCACTGAGTGGGCTCCTGAATTGATCCAACAAGTAGAAAAGTTTGATAATAAGATCACTCACACGATAGATTATTGGATTGATCGCCTTCTAGGCAGATTTGTGATTGAATTTGTTGTGGAACAATTTGTGTCATATTCTGAAGCAGAAAGATGGTTCTTCAAAGGCCATAGATGTAAGTTTTTGTGCTCAGTGAAATTAATACTGAAACTTCTATTGTGTGAACGGGTTTTTTTGTGCGAGCATACTTCTTGAATGCATCAAAGAGGTTCAGTTATGCACAGTGGACAAATTTACTGAGAAGACTCTGAAAAAGTCCTTTATTGCCCTCTGAAGCCTAGATATGATAGTGAACCTGAGCTAGAAATTGACTTTTAAGAAGAGATCTCATCATATCAGAAGCCCCTGAATCTATTTCCCACTCCATCCACTCCACTTCTGAGCTCACATAACAAATCACCTACCCCACCACACAATCCATCTCCACCTCCACCCCCTCCTGAAGTAGATATGGCTACATCCATGAAGTTACCTAATTTCAGAGGCATTGGAAATGATGACATTGAGAATTTCTCGTTTGTAACTGAGGTCGTATGGTAGGCTCAACAAGTGAACAATATTTATATTAGAAAAGCACAGTTAGCTACTGCATTTCAAGATCACGTGCTAGACTGGTACATTAGTTATGCATAATAAAACCCTAATGCTACCCTAGATGAAATTAAAGCATCCCTAAAATATTAGTTTAAGAAACCTAAGTTATATGTGCAGCTGGTGACAAAAATGAAGGATATCCGTCAAGAACCTAATGATTCTGTATAGGAGGTTAATCAAAGATTGAAGCGCACAATCAGAGATGGTGGATTTATGATTGATGATACCCAGCATAAGGAATGGTTCATTGCTATTTTTCTTCCACATCTGCACCAACCATTAGGTCAACAAAATATTGCTACACAAGCTGAGGCTGTAGAAGTTGCAATGAAGCTGGAAGCTACCCCAACACTTTAATATCTCAAAATGGGAATGCAGTAGTGCATAAGCACAATACTGGAATAGCAGGTGAAATTAAGTCATAAAATGTGTTGAGAAACACATAGCCATCAAATGAATGAAACAACAGCAAAAATAAGCACTTCTACATCCTCCCAAGTGGGGAAATGCAACAATTTGACCCTGAAAATGTTATTTTTGGAGATTTACATTTTAACTGAGAGAAATAACACTTGGTTCCCTTAGAATATGTATTAAGGCCCTCAAATACAAAAGAGGAACATAAAAAAATCACTTATGATAAGTTAAACAGACCTCCCGACCTTAAATTAGCTTAAAAATGGCCAAACCCCATGACTTAAGCTATGCAGAATTTACAAAGCACATAATAGCATTATTTTCTGAGGGTTTCTACAAAAATAGGATAGATAATCATGGATCTGGAGTTTTATTGAACAATATGCTAAGAAAATAGAGATCTGGCCTCCTTAATACATTATAAAGATAACTCGACAAGGGTTTCTTGAGAGCTTGAGTACAAAAAAAAAAGATTTGAAAAACGTAGTATTACTAAAAAATTACAAAAATATAGCTGAATAATAAAAAATAGGGATGAGAATCCCTTCCTCTAGGTTTCTGGGAGAAGGGTTGGCCCTTTTCCAAGGAAACTAGCTCAAAAACAAGGACTTAAACCCTACTGCAGTAACTCTATGCAAAATGACACAGTTCTTGCAAGGGACTGTGCTGTAGGAGATGAGGAATACTTTGGCCAACTACAAAGATGTGAAATAAGCCCATAAATCTTCCTAGCTGATCTCTCAAGAGAAGGAAGGCACCCTCTACTAAGATACAGACCCGGAAGTGGTGTTATCAAACCTCCACTGCAACACCCTACAACAAAACACTATTCTGCTACAGAAATAATGCTAAAGCTGGAGACTAGTGCTTGGCCTCAAGCCTGGATGTGGAGAAATATAGTACAAATCTCTCCCAAGAGACCTCTCAAGGGAAGAGGTGGGATTATCGCTCGCGAACACTCAGTGCTAAACAACACTGCAACCCTGCTAAATAGCAACAGGAAGCCAAGTCTAAACAGACGAATATCAAAATGATAATATCCAAACATGAATAACAAAGGCTCCCATCCTCTCCATATATAGCAAGTGAACCTCTTCATATTGGGTCCCATCTATATGTGCCACCAAGCTCATGCAAGTTGTCCTCCACCAAAACTGCATTATTCACCAAGGAGATTCAATGTATCTAGATAGCTTTGTTGACTTGGTCAAAGTTGACTGAATCAACATGATCCCATCTCTGTTCACACCCAAGGGTGCTAAAATTAGCTACTTATTCTTCCTTCTTTCACATTAGGAGTGTTATTTATCCTTATAAAGAGGTTAATGGGCCTCCCTACCCATTTATTCACCTACCTAGTGATAAAACAACTCTAATATTCCATTTAGCTTGAAGGCTAAATTTTTGGAATATTACAATCCTCCCCTCCAAAATGTTGCTTGTCCTCAAGCAACTGTATAAGGAGAGAAAAAGTCCTCCCCTCCTCTTCTTGTGGCCTCCTCATCAATAGTCCCCACCACTGCTCAAAAAAATATGCAATATATCCACCCTCCAATACTCCCTCCCAAGCATGCAAAACCAAATGGCTCATATCATGAAAAGGTGGAAGGTGTAAGTGGAAACCTTCTTGCTTTCCAATGGCATCCTCAAGGTAGGAGTGATGAAAAACATGGGGAATCTTATTCCCAATGAGTGACTCCCACACCCATGCTATCTATTAGCCATCAGTAAATTTTTGACTGAGCAAATGATGGCTAAAAATAAGTCCTAAGCCTTCAAGAGATTGTTTTCATGAAAACTGCTCATTCTTGAAATCTTCTTGTACTGTTTGAACTTTGCAAGTAATCTTCACTACTGTTTCATTAAAGGAAAACCAAGTTATACTTGCTAGCCCCTGCAAAATTTTTCCCTAAACAACCTCTCTTTCATCATTTCATTCACTCATTTTGACCCTTTTTACCCTCCATTTTACCTCTAAAAATCCCCTTATCTCTTCATTTTGATCCTCATTAATCCCAAAGGGAACCCTCCAAATCCCTTTTTAACTCATAAAAATCCCTCTTAATTTTTTAAGAAATCCCATTTTGTCTATCGGAACCCCAAAAAACCCTTACAAAACCCTCTGTTTACCTTAAAAACACCCTTTTTTAGACTCATAGGCCTTAGGCCCCTTTTTCGGGTTTAAGCCCTGGCCCCTCCACCATAAAACCTGGCCCTGCAACCGGGTGCCAAAAACCTTTAGCCCCCATCGCATCAGAACTTTTGTGAGGAACATGCCTTTTTCTTTATGATCCGGCTGCTCCAATAAGCAAACCCCTCACTAAGATCCCAACCCTTAAACTTTAAAGATCAGCGGCTGTCGTGCCTTTCCCCCTCCTCTTTCCTTCCAAATCCTATCATTTACTCACCCTTGCGAGTGAATCCTATCCGTCGATCCATTTGATCTAATGATCCACATCCAACCCGATGAACCGAGCTCTAGCAGGGCCTACCATCCACTACATACAAATGATAACCTATCAAATGCTGCCACCTATATTCCATTATCACTCCCATGGCACAGCTTGTTTATTGCATTCAACCCACACCATCAGATTTGTCCTCCCCGATCCAACGATTGACGATGCATATCGCAAAATTCTTGATCCCGAGGTTTAACGTTTCAAAATTTTGCGATACCGGCGGTTTTCCAAAAGCCACGTGGTGAGCGATGTATGGAATTGCATTGCCTTTAGGCAAAACCACTTACTGCCTTTTGGTCGTGCAATAACCACTCATGGTATTGCAAAAACCATTTTTTTCCAAGATCGCACCAAATACAGTTTAAACTACATTTTTCACCCATTTTCCTCCATGAGAGCCCTCCACCTGCATAATCACCCCTCCTCTGCATTGCTCCTCTACTCTGCCCAGCCTCTGAAAGTAGTTTAACCTCTAAAAACGCAGGATTTATCTAAACGTTTGTTTTATGTTGTAGGTTTCATGGAAAACGAGATGAAAAGCCATCCCATAGTCATGGTAAGATGAAAAAGGCCAAGGATGATGATCCTCAGGCCAGAATTCATGCAGAAAAGGGAATCCACAGGGTTCAAAATCATGATTCGACCCATGCCTCAGGAGCATTGGTTATACCATGAAACCCTCGACATGGCCCATACACCTATAGACCAGTAAACACAGTAACAAAGGATTAAAGAGTATTGGTGAGCCAATAAGGTTAATAGGTTAAGGCATAAAGACTGAAGATTAAAGAGCTTAACCTAATAGATGAAGATAAAACACAGATTAAAGACAAATGAATGCTTAAAGCCATAGAAGAAGACAGATCAACAAAGGAGCCTCCGCATGCCAAAACATAGAGGCTAGTTATTTCCTCATCAACCTATTCTGCCACTTGATCTTAAGCTGTTCTCTGTTTTTTGTTTTATATTAAAAGTACATCAAAATCAGGCTAGTTTCAAAGTACTTACCTGATCTTAGATTACTTTGTGTGTCTCCCTTAAATGCATGCTAAAAGCAGGATAGTTTCAAAGTACTTACTTGATCTTAGGCTGTTCTTTGTTTTCTTCATGTGTTTTTATTTCTTTCACTTCATTTCTTATTGTTTCATCCCATACAATCAACTTAAAGAGATCCTTTGACATAGATGACTTGCCCCATGGACCATTCTTGAACCTTGTTGTGAAATTAAATCCTCTTGTGACTCCATAGCCCAATGGATTGATGCTTCTCCTTGCCTATCTTATCAGTTGAACCATTCTTTCAATTACTCACACCTTCACCCTTCATATAGACTTCCTTCATCTTCACCATATCCTTTCCCAACCAAAACAAAACAAAAAATATCATTCTTCATAACTAGCCTAAAATCACACTTCAAGCCTTAAAGATCATATCTTTAAACGCATATATAGAGAGATCCCTCTCTAAATCTAGGATGGCTAGATCCTTGGATTCCAAAGTGGTTTTGATGTAGGCTCTGCAGCATTAGTTCTTTCCAATCTTGCAAACTACAGAGGCCCTAACATACTAGCGACCATACTGGGGATATTATTGAGTAATAGATAGCTTTAAAACTCAACTAACCCCTACTTTAAATGAAACAAGTGTCACCAACACTAGTTATTATCGATTGTTGATGGTGAACAACAACCAAACCTTGAAAAATAAGTAAAAATCCTTCACCTGGAAACTCCATTGGTATTCAGTAGGCCTACTGACCCCTTTGGTTTTTCCTTAGACTCCACTGGGAAACCCATTCTACCATAACATCATACAAACTCGGTTAAGGAAAACTTTAAACTTTAAAGTTTTCTTGTTAAAAGATCAGTTAGCTTATTAAAGATTGTCATACTTGGTTAAACTTTTCTTATTATTGGGTCTGAAAACATAGCATATTGGCTTCTAGAAGAGTTCATACTAGAGCCTATCCTAACCCAAATCCTCCTGAGATAGTTGATAATCCGGAAATTACACTTAGGAAGTCTCCTAAGCCTAAAAATTCAACTGTTGTCAGATCATTCCATAGAGCTATTTCTGTTCCCGAAAACCTTACAACTCTACAAGATTCACAAGTTGACTTAAGAAACCCATTCAGAACTAGGTCACTTGATGATATAGATCAGATAGACTTTGAGTCTCCACCTTCATCCCAAGATAGAGGTGAACATCCTGTTAGCAGAGAAACTACTCCTCCTGATTTCCATATCATACAAAATTTCGGTTTCTTTCATCCAAGATCTGCTCAACAGTCTCTTGCTGATCCAACCACTTCTGTTTCCCATACACCCACTGTTCAAACTACACCATTCCATCAACCCCCTCCCTTCTTACATCCTCCACCTGTAAACCCCCCATTTTTTCCACAACCTCCTATCATGGAAACATGGTATGCCCCTCTAGTCCTTCCTTTACCTTTAGTCAATATGCCACATGACTATCAGTCCAAGATACCATTATATGATGCCAGTGGTGCTACTACTGCTTCAGAACATGTGGATAAGATGAATGACTATTTCGACAGAAATGAGATTGATGATGAAACTGTCAAACTCAGATTGTTTTCTCAGAGTTTAGGGGGAGAAGCAAGAAAGTGGTTCCAAGGCTTAACCCCTAATAGTATTAATGACCTCCAAGCCCTCCATCAGTCATTCCTAAACAAATGGGAATTCAGAAAAAACCCTCTCCAAATACTTTCAGACTACAACAACCTCAAAAGAAACACTGGGGAAAGTGTCCAAAATTATTGCACTAGGTTCAATAGTGTTTATAATGCCCTACCCCCTGAATTGAAACCTCCACAAGGCTCAGCTTTGGCCAAATTTCCTAAAGGATTTGATCCTGAAATGATGTATCAGCTAAGAGAAAGAGACCCCTTAAACTTGGAAGACATGCAAAAGGGAGCTCTTGCCGTGGAAGTAAATTTGATCAAGAAAAGAGCTAGGATGAGGAATGAAAAGAAAGCATCATTTAGGGAGGAATCCGCACCCTCCACATCTAGCTAAAAAATGGAAAGAATGATGTAAGAAATTATAAAGAAAATAAGAATACTTGAGAGAGCACAATCTAGAGAAAACCAATCAGCTCCCCAAAACAAAAATCAATCTCAAAATCAGAATCAAAACTTTAGGAGAAATAAACCTCAAAACAAAAAAAGAGAGGATGATCAGTATATCGGACCTCCATTCCAAGAAAATTATGTAAATGAGGATGAAGAAACAAATGAAGAAACAGAGGATGACAACATGAACATGCTAGGAGTAAGTGATGAGGATTCTGATTTCATCCATGAAAGGAAACAAGGTTTATATACACCTTATGATGACAGAAGACCACAAACTGACTATTATGAACAATATTCTGAAAATTCCATCATTGGGTCACCCAAACAATATGATCTCAGAAGTAAAAAGAATCAAGAAACTCCCAGAAACAAAACCTCTGATAAATCTCCCAAAAACAACCCTGAAACTGTTTCCAAAAAGACAGCTGAAAATCACAAATCAGTGGCTGAAAATTCTGATTTAAACAAAGGGAAAAATACTCAAACTAGAGAAAAACAGAGTGTAAACCCCAGTAGCACTAGCACTTCAGCTATTGCTCTTAAAAAAACCATTCTAACTGCTGTAAATAATAAAAATCAGCAAGATGATTTTGCTGATGAAATAGTGACTAAGAACGATGAACTAAACATGTTAAAAAACCAGATTCCTTTCAGCCTAGAAAATGAAATATCTAAAATCAAAATCTCTGTCCCGCTCACTGAATTAGCCACCCAAAATGTATATAGAGGTCAGATTTTAAAAGCTTTGAACATTGAAAATTTTCATGAACAATTAACTTAAAATGATGATACCCCAGAGCTCATTTTTGGACCAAAAATTGGAGGAAAGTTTCAAGAAGGAACCACCCCTCCTTTCTACATCAGTTTAAATATTCATGACAATATCTTACACACCGCCATGCTTGATTCAGGGGCATCACACAACCTCATGCCCAAGGTGATAATGGAAAGATTAGGCTCAGAGGTAACTAGACCCTACAAAGATTTATATTCCTTTGATTCAAGTAGAGTGAGATGCCTATGCCTAATAAAGGATCTGTGTGTTAACTTAGCCCAAATACCAGCTAAGAGTTTAGTGATGGACATTGTAGTGGCTGATATACCCCCAAAATATGGCATGCTCCTTTCAAGATCATGGGGTGCTAAGTTACAAGGCAAAATGCAGATGGATATGACTTATGCCACCATCCCTGTCTTTAGTCAACCTAAAAGACTCTATAGGGAAACCCACATGAAATATATGGTGAGCAGCCAATAGAGACCGAAAAACTCTCCTCTTTACTTCATACATAGTGACCTTGACTCTTTTATTCTTTTCAATGATGATATTCATAAAGAGCAAGAGCTAATCAATGAAAAAACATCAAATGCTGTAATCACTTCAAATGTAGTTACAGAAATTGATAAAGAGGAAAACAAAGAGGAAATTAAAAAACAGTTCGCTGATTCAGAAATTTACAGCAAACAGAGTAAAGGTCTTGAGGTCCAGAATAGTCATAAGTATGATGTAGATCATGATAACTAAGGAGTTAAACCTCAAAACATTGAAAACTTTGAGGAACTAAACACAGAAAAACATAGTGCAGACCCTTGTCTAGAACAGAAAGATGAAGAAAACAGAGAGGACAACCATGAAATAAATCACAAATCTAAAAACAGTCCTCTTTGGAGTATGAATTTTGATGGGTCTTGCACTAAAAATGATGCAGGGGCAGGCATATGGATACACAACACTGAAAACAATCATGCTGAGGGGCATTCCTTTAGATTGAACTTTCAATGTACAAACAATATAGATGAGTATGAAGCTCTCCTTTTAGGCCTGCATTTATTGAAAAAATTAGGGGCCAAAAGGATAAAAGTTCAAGGGGATTCAGAGTTGATTATTAGGCAAGTAAATGGGGAATATACTGCCAAACACCCCAGACTTAGAGCCTATAGAGATGATGCCATGGACTTGTTAAAAATATTTGATGAATTTCAACTTATCTTTGTGCCAAGAAACCAAAACATTCTTGCCAATGGTTTAGCCTTTGCTGCTAGAACTTGTCTTACACCCTATGGAACCAAGCAATGCACAACCCAAGTCAAATTTAGACCAGCTGTTCCAGATAATGAAAAATACTGGCAAGTTTTTGAAGGAGATAAACAAATAGAAGACTTCTTACAGTCCAAAAATGAATTTGAGACATCAAGCTCAGATTCAGATTATGATAAAGACTGTCTTATTGGAGAAAACACACTTATTGAAGAAGAAAAGTCTCCTGAGATTGCAGAAATAAATCTGTTAACAAGTGAATTCCAACATGTGAGAGAAATTACAGAAAATTAGAAAATCAAGACTTAGAAGTGCTACAATCTAAGGACCAAATCTTGCCAAAAGGACTGGTCCTTTTAGAAGAACTATTTGACTTAAATGATGTGGCTAAGAAGCCAAAACTAGAACCCATAGAAACTGAAATTGAAGAATGCAACATAGGCAGTAAGGAAAAGCCCAAATTAATCAGACTGTCTAAAACTTTGCCAGCTCATATCAAACTGAAATACATTGAGCTCTTCAAGGAATTTTCTAATGTTTTTGCATGGAGCTATGAAGATTTGAAATCATACGATATACAAATAATTCAGCATAAGATACCCCTCAAAGAAAACCAGAAACCTTTTAAACAAAAATTGCGCAGACTCAACCCTGTTCAATTACCTCTGGTAGAGAAAGAAATTAAAAAAATATATGATGCTGGAATTATTGTCCCTGTTAGATACTCAGAGTGGGTGTCTAATCTTATATCAGTAAGGAAGAAAACAGGAGAAATAAGGCTTTGCATTGATTTTAGAAATTTAAATAAAGCCTTATTAAAGGACAACTATCCCTCACCCAAAATGGATCATATCCTACAAAGGGTAGTTGGTTCTAGAATAATTTCTTTGCTAGATGGCTTCTCAGGTTACAATCAAATCCTGGTACATCCTGATGATAAACTTAAAACAACCTTTACTACACCTTGGGGTACTTTCATGTATTTGAAAATGCCTTTTGGTTTAATGAATGCTGGTGACACATTCCAGAGAGCCATGGATATTTCATTTTTAGAAGAAATATGTTACTTCATTGTGATTTATCTTGATGATATAACTGTTTATTCTAAAATAGATGAGGAACACCCAATACATTTGAGAAAAGTCTTTGAAAAGTGCAGAAAATTTGGACTGTCCTTAAATCCAAAGAAAACTTTGTTTGGTCTCCAAGAAGGTAAACTTCTTGGGCATATCATATCAGAAGAAGGAATAAGGATAGATCCAAAAAGAATTGATGGCATATTGCAAATCAGCCACCCCAGAAACATCAAGGAAATTCAATCTTTCATTGGGAAGATTAATTTCTTGAGAAGGTTCATACCCAATTTAGCTGAACTCCTTAGAAACATAACAAACATGCTTAAGAAGGAAGAAGGAGTTAAATGGACCTTAAAAGCAAAGAAATCATTTGAATTGGTAAAAAAATCACTCACCAAAACACTAGTTCTTATCAGTCCTGATTTTTCAAAGGATTTCTTTATCTTTTCATTTGCATCAGAACATACTGTAGCTACTGTCCTATTACAAAAAAAACTTGAATGGACAAGAGCAGCCCATTGCATTTTTCAGCAAGGCATTAAGAGATACACCTTTGAAGTATAACATAATGGAAAAACAAGCCTTTTCCTTAGTCAAAGCCTTAAATGACTTCAAATTTTACATTTTACATTCCCACATCATAGCATTTGTGCCTCATTTAGTTGTAAAAGACATATTGACCCATGATCCAGATGGAAAAAGAGGAAAGTGGATTGCTGTAATTTTAGAGTATGATTTAGAAATCAAGCCCACTAAGCTCATAAAAGGACAAGGTCTAGCAAAACTTATGGCTAAATCCAACTTTCAAGATCTTGATATAAACGTGTTTAATGCATTAGATGAACATGAGGAGTTTTCAAATCCCATTATTGAAGATCATTTTCTGAATTCATCTTGGTATGCTGACATTTTGTATGTTTTGCTCAATCTTAATGTCCCTCCTATTTTATCTAAAACAAAGGCGAGGTTCTTAAAGTTGAAAGTTGTAAATTACTGCATTATAGATAAATGTTTATATTGGAAAAATGATAGTGGATTATTGCTTAAATGTTTTCCTGAGAATGATGTAGATAAGATCAAGCATGAGTTTCATGAAGGAGAATGTGGAGGCCAACTCTACTGGAAGTCAATTGCCAATAAAATCCTTAGAGCTGGTTATTACTGGCCCACTCTCTTTCAAGATGTCCATAAAATGATTATTGCCTATCACAAATGCCAAATATTTGAAGGCAAAAAAAAACTGCTTCCCTTACCTCTACAACCAATCACTGTTGAAGCTCCTTTTCAACAGTGGGGTCTAGACTTCATTGGGGAAATCCATCCTCCCTCATCTGCCCAATATAGATGGATCCTCACAGCAACAGACTATTTTACCAAGTGGATAGAAGCCATCCCCTCTAGGAATGCCACAGATTCAGTTATCATTTCATTCCTTGAAAACCATATACTTTCCATATTTGGCTATCCTAGAAAGATCATTACTGATAATGCTGCTGCATTTGGGTCTAAGAAGATGGTAGAATTCTGTCATAAATATCAGATCATATTTGGTCATTCCACAACTTACTACCCTCAAGGTAATGGGCTGGCAGAATCATCAAATAAAAGTCTGGTAAACATTATCAAGAAGTTGTTGGAAGATAAAAAAAAATCATGGCACAACAAGCTAGTACATGCTTTGTGGGCAGATAGACAAACCATTAAAAAATCTATTGGAATGTCTCCCTACCAGCTAGTTTATGGCACTGATGCAATATTTCCAACCAGTTTAGGAGTGATAGTCATGAAGCTGATCCAGGAAGTACAATCTGAAGATGATGATGTAACAAGAAGAATAAACCAGACTATACATCTACAACAAACCAGAGAGGAGGTCTACATTAGAGCACATCAATTACAAGAAAATATCAAGAAGTTGTTTGAAAAAAGAACCAAGGCAAGTGATTTCAAAATTGGTGATAAAGTTTTCAAATGGGATTCAAGAAGAGAAGATAAGGGCAAACATGGAAAATTTGATAACTTATGGCAAGGCCCATATCTCATCAAATCTGCTATTGGAAACAATGCATTTTTTCTGCAAGAGTTGGATGGAGCTGAATACTTTGGAGGTCCCGTTAATGGCAGGGTTCTCAAACATTATTTCTGTTGATTGATATTTTACTTTCAAGTCTTTTTATCCATTGTATATAACATTTTTTTTCAATTTAAAGAAAGAGAAAAGACAAAAAACAATAGAAAAAGAAAAAGAGGGTAGAAATAAAACAAGAAAGGTACATCCCCATAGTAAAAAGAAAAGAAATTCTGAAAGTGTGCAAGCTTAAATGCCACTACCAAGAAACAACACTGCTATTTTAGTCATACTACCTAATCATGACTAAGATAGATTTCAATTTACTGTTGATAGGTTAGCAAATAATATTTTCCAAACTGCAAAATCCTGGCTTATCAAATAGGATAGAAAAATAGTGGTTCAAACAAATTGAAAATCTGAACCTTTAAGACTGATATTTTTTTTTTGGTTCTAACATGCTCAAAACTTGAACCAGCAAAAGAAGAAAACAACCCTGACAAGACCAGAATCAGAACTGAAATAAATAAGGAAAGGTGACTCTAAAAAAGCTCAAAATCTGATTCACAAAGGAAGGAAGTTGTTTTCAATTTACAGAACTTTGAGCCTTCCCAATTTTGTTTTTTCTGCATAGTTTCAGTCCATGTGTAGCTTGTCTTTATGCCATGGACCCATAGCAAATCAGACAGCCTAATCCTGGTTTGGCTGTGTTTCAATTTCTGTTTTAGAATATAGAGAATGAAAATATGTCAGACAGTCTAATCCTGGCAGATAGTAGCTTAGGTAGAGAATTTATGAGTTCAAAAGTCTAATCTGAACTCATGGAAGAAATAAGGGTAGACTTAGATTAGTTTTTTTTGTTTTCAAAAAGAATAAAATGTTGATGTTTAAGGTCTGCAAGTCCAAATGCACTTGCTGAAGAAAAAATGTTAGGAAGCAAGCTGTGTAGGTAGTTGTTTGGGAAACAATTCTATTTGATATAAATACTGATCATCTTTCAAAGATGCATGATCAAAGAAGAAAAGGTTGTCAATGGATGAAGGCACAGGTCTGCATCCCAGAAATCAAAATCTGAAGTTCTTGACACCTCCAAGGAGCTGCCATCCCCAAGTGGAGCCACTGTTAGCCATCAGTAAATTTTTGACTGAGAAAATGATGGCTAAAAATAAGTCCTAAGTCTTCAAGAGATTGTTTTCATGAAAAATGCTCATTCTTGAAATCTTCTTGTACTGTTTGAACTTTGCAAGTAATCTTCACTGTTGTTTCATTAAAGGAAAACCAAGTTATACCTGTTTCCCCTTGCAAAATTGTTCCCTAAACAACCCCTCTTTCATCATTTCATTCACTCATTTTGACCCCTTTTACCCTCCATTTTACCTCTAAAAATCCCCTCGTCTCTTCATTTTGATCCTCATTAATCCTAAAGGGAACCCTCCAAATCCCTTTTTAACTCATAAAAATCCCTCTTAATTGTTTAAGAAATCCCATTTTGTCTATCGGAACCCCAAAAAACCCTTACAAAACCCTCTGTTTACCTTAAGAATGCCCTTTTTTAGACTCATAGGCCTTAGGCCCCTTTTTCGGGTTTAAGCCCTGGCCCCTCCACCATGTAACCTGGCCCTGCAACCGGGTGCCAAAAACCTTTAGCCCCCATCACATCAGCACTTCTGTGAGGAACATGCCTTTTTCTTTATGATCTGGCCGCTCCAATAAGCAAACCCCTTGCTAATATCCCAAATATTAAACTTTAAAGATCAACGGCTGTCGCGCCTTTCCCCCATCCTCTTTCCATCCAAATCCTATCATTTACTCACCCTTGCGAGTGAATCTATCCATCAATCCATTTGATCTAATGATCCACATCCAACTCGATGAACCGAGCTCCACCGGGGCCTACCATCCACTACATACAAAGGACGACCTATCAAATGCTGCCACCTGTATTCCATTATCACTCCCATCGTGCAACTTGTTTATCGCATTCAACCCGCGCCGTCAGATCTGTCCTCCCTGATCCAATGGTTGACGATGCATATCGTAAAATTCTTGCGCCCAAGGTTTAACGTTTGAAAATTTTGCGATACCGGCAGTTTTCCAAAAGCCACGTGGCGAGCGATGTATGGAATTGCATTGCCTTTAGGCAAAACCACTTACTGCCTTTTGGTCATGCGATAACCACTCGTGGTATTGCAAAAACCACCTTTCGCCCAGATCGTGCCAAATAAAGTTTAAGCTGCATTTTTCACCCATTTTCCTCCATGAGACCCCTCCGCCTGCATAATCACCCCCCCTCTGCATTTATCCTCCACTCTACCCAGCCTCTGAAAGTAGTTTAACCTCTAAAAACACAGGATTTATCTAAACGTTTGTTTTATGTTGCAGGTTTCATGGAAAACGAGATGAAAAGCCATCCCATAGTCATGGTAAGATGACAAAGGCCAAGGATGATGATCCTCAGGCCAGAATTCACACAGAAAAGCGAATCCACAGGGTTCAAAATCATGATTCGACCCATGCCTCATGAGAATTGGTTATACCATGGAACCCTATGACATGGCCCATACACCTGTACACCAACAAACACAATAACAAAGGATTAAAGAGTATTAGTGAGCCAATAAAGTTAATAGGTTAAGGCATAAAGACTGAAGATCAAAGAGCTTAACCCAATAGATGAATATAAAACACAGATTAAAGACAAATGAATGCTTAAAGCCACAGAAGAAGACTGATCAACAAAGGAGCCTCCGCATGCCAAAACATAGAGGCTAGTTACTTCCTCATCAACCTATTCTGCCACCTGCAGTCCTAATCACATCAAAACAAGACACAGTTAAGCCACAGTTAGAGATCTTTTGCCAAAGACAGCTCGGAATTTATGATCAGCCTACCAAAACCCCCAAAGTCAACAAAAGAAACTAAAGGTGGCGAAATTTAATGTAATATTGGTTCAAACAGAGATGGGCATTCGAGATTTTCTCCCTTAGGCCTCCCAAAGGTCAATAAGCCATTACTATGTATTAATTAAACAAATGAACCTTTCTAATACTCCACCTCCTCTTTCTTTTATCAATACTGCTATGGAAGACAATATAAAGGTTGGTCTTTGGATATCTGTCGTATTTAAATAGCTTTTGAAGCTGTTGTAGCCCTGTTTTTGTAATTGAGAATACATAAAGCTTGATATGAGAAGTTTGAAGCTGTAGAGGCCCATTGGACTTGAAGATTGTAACTGGTTTGAACATCAAATACAAATAGCTGATTTATGGGATCCTGGTCTATGTCAATGGTGATGTGTTTCTCACTGTAATTGTCATTTTTCTTTATGTTTTCATTCTGTCCACTATTCTCTAATAAAGAACAACAAATATAGATTAGGATTTACTCTTAAAGTACCCTAAATCTCACTGATAAATCTTTATCCTTTATGTTTTCTGCTGATTGTTAATTTGAAGGTAATTCAATAGAGTATAACCAGTGAAGTGTTGGTAAGCCCATGTTTCCTGAGTACAACTTGAGATTTTATCTTTGAACGTTCTTGAAAAGTCTGCTAATTAAAGGTTGAGCTAGAGAAGTTTATGGTTAGCCCTATCCTCTGGTTTATCTCCAACAATTGCTTTGAAAAGTTCCCTTAAACAGTATGTTGAAAGCAGGATAGTTTCAAAGTACTTACCTGATCTTAAACTACTTTTATTTTATCATGAATGTTTTCCTTTGAGAATATGCTGAAAGCAGGCTAAGTTAAAAGTCTTTACTTGATCTTCAGATGTTCTCTGTTTTTGGTTTTCTATTAAAAGTACATCAAAAGTAGGCTAGTTTCAAAGTACTTACCTGATCTTAGATTACTTTGTGTGTCTCCCTTAAGTGCATGCCAAAAGCAAGATAGTTTCAAAGTACTTACTTGATCTTAGGCTGTTCTTTGTTTTCTTCATGTGTTTTATTTCTTTCACTTCATTTCTTATTGTTTCATCCCATACAATCAACTTAAAGAGATCCTTTGACATAGATGACTTTCCCCATGGACCATTCTTGAACCTAGTTGTGCAATTAAATCCTCTTGTGACTCCATAGCCCAATGGATTGATGCTGCTCTTTGCCTATCTTATCAGCTGAACCATTCTTTCACTTACTCACACCTTCACCCTTCATATAGACTTCCTTCATCTTCACCATATCCTTGCCCAAACAAAACAAAACAAACAATCTCGTTCTTCATAACTAGCCTAAAATCACACTTCAAGCCTTAAAGATGATATCAATAAATGCATATATAGAGAGATCCCTCTTTGAATCTAGGATGACTAGATCCTCGGATTCCAAAGTAGTTTTGATGTAGGCTCTGCAGTGTTTGTTCTTGCCAATCTTGCAAACTATAGAGGCCCTAACAATATCATCCAAATGAAATGAGCCAATCTAGGTAGCTCAAAAAGATCCTCAACCCCAGTTCATACAATGTGTTGGGACTGCATGGAGAGATTGAATCCTCCAATCCAAGTGGTTTCTCTCTCCATTGGTAAGTATGGGGCTGATGCTGATATTGGGCTGAAATGTCATGACCTCCAAGAGTGGCCCAAGCTACCCCACCAAACAAATAAGCCATGAAGTTCCTCCTCCAAAAACTCAAGTTCTTCAAATGGCTCCTCCCACATGAAGAAAAGAGATGTAGTTTGGCAATCATGGGCTGCACATTGCTTCTGCTAAAACATGCATCATGCAAAGTAGGGAGAATCATACTCCTAATGGGCATCTCCAACTCATATCCAACTCTCCAAACAAAGCTCCCCATCAACATAAAAATATCAGCAATACATGGAAGCAAAAACCAATAGAAGCAAGTTGTCATATGACAACCGAAAAGTGGATGAAGGTCCCACACATGGAACCAGCGCAGTGCATCCTTTGCCTGCATCAAATCAAACAATAACAAGCGATTTTACAGCCACTTGTTTTCTGCCACAATCATTCTATAAGATAGAAATATGAAAGTACAAAGTGGTGTCAATGGTGCACACCAAAAATCATGTGGCTGCCCCCAAAAACCACCAATAAGATAGCAAATCTCAATGCTACAAATGGCTTCAAGTACATCATCATACAATATGCAAGAAGGGATAATCCTCCTTGGTACAACATGCTGCTCATATAAAGTAAAGAAGTACAAAACATAATGTGGAATTATACGTTCTCCACCATGTACTTGGGACCTTGAGCTAAAATAGCTCAACTGGAAATTCTCCCTCACCTATAAAGAGTAGGGAAGTGGCTGTGACATCCTCTCTATAACCATCTGGGCTATGCATCTCTCCATATGCTGAAATATATCATGCTAGATGCCCTCCCAAATAAACTCCTTTGCCAAGGAAAGATATGCATCAAAGTGCATGGAAAAAAAGTCCTCATGTGTTGTATGTAGCAGCTTCTCCTTGAGCTTAGAAGCTCTAGTCAAGAACACTCTACCATGAGAATAGATTACCACATCATCCACCATATATCTATCATCTCCATCTAGGTCATCAAGAATCATGCAAGCACCAAGATCCTTGGAGTACTCTACCAAGAGTTGAGACCTCCAATATGGATCAATCCTCCTAAGAGACAACACTGATGATCTGCAATGTGAAGCTCCCCACATGTTGCTGTCTTTTCCTTTGACATCCCTCATGCCAAATTCATCCTCCAAATTACTACCATGCCCATCATGCAGCTTCTCATGCTCAAAAAGAAGTAGTGATCTTTGGAAATTGGTCTCCCATGAGAAGTCCTCATCCAAAAAGAATCTCTCAATCTTGGCCAATGTAAGCATGAGTGTCCTCCATCTACTCCAATGTATGGAGGATTCCTTCCTCAAAGGAAGTACCCTCTATTTCTCCAAATCCATGGAGCAGCTCCCTTACACCATGAAGGTGCCATCCTCTATCACTGCAGCAACTTTTGTCAGCACAGTATGTGTAGTGAGAGTGGGTGATGCTGAAAATGGAAGGAAATCCCCTTCCTCCTTGAGTTTATCCCAAACTCTCTACGCTGTACTAGATTCCTCCAAATTCTTCACCTCTTCGGAATCTAAGAGGGGTGAACCAAATGGCAAGATGTCTCTTACCAACTCTAGATCTAGTGGCCTTCCAGGTTGAATGCCTCCATGTAGTGAGACATCAATGTCAAGAGTATACTGTACATATGGTTGGGCAACCTTGCCCTTTCCCTCACAGCGCAAATTAGTTTGCCTCTTCCTTGCACTAGCTCTCTGAAATAGATAGGGGTGTGTGCTCTTCATCAAATGATGCTAACCTTCCTCCCTACCTTCTCCTTTCATCAGTAATATCTCACAATCATGCTGCTCATTGATTGTGCTTTGTCTTCCATATGTGAGATCCTAGGGAACTTCTTGCAATGATACAAGAAATCCTCCTGTTGGAGCATGTGCTCCTCCATCCTCTGCATGAGGTATTGGATGTGCTCTAGATGTGACATCGTTGTTGCCCCAATCCTTCTCTTCATCTTTAATATAAATGGGTGGCACTTGCTCAATAAGAGGGTCCTCTTTTGAAAAAGGAACCTACATGCCCTATTGTCCAAAGATATGAGACAGATATTTTGCCTCTATCAAGGTGTCATGCAAGATGTGAGCTTTTCCAACATTTTTCTGAAGTGGTTTTGAGTTTTTAAGTTCTTCCAACTCATGCACAAGTTTTGGTTTGTTTGGCTCTACCAAGAGTGTTTTAGAATGTCTCCCATCAAACCTCTCCACTAATCTCTTAGTGAACTTTGCATAAGAAGAAATATTGGCATTTTTATGAAAATGACTAAAAATCCACCAAGCATAGGCCTTGCCTTCAAAGTGTAGTGCTGCAACTCTGACGGCTTCATCTTCAGAAACTTGATCCTGCTGCAAATAGGTGTGTAGCTCCTCCACCCAAGCTCTGGCCGAACATGTTGGTGACCCATAAAAAGAAGATAGAGTAAATCTATCCATGTCATGCTGCCTGATCCTCTCCACCTTGATCTTGCAAAACTCCTGAAAAGGGATATGATCTCTAAACCTTTCAGTTTGAGATTCATATTCCTGAAGAAAATCACTAAGAGTTTCCCTCTTAGGCATTCCTTCTTCTTCCATCTCTCTGATGATAGATCTGGGCATTTGACTGTGCTGTGCATAATAGGGTGTAGCTGCATGCTCACACCTATCATGTGCAAATCTAGATCTAGCTTTAGATTGAAACTCCTCTAGAGATTCCACCTCTCCTCTCATCTTCTTAAGATATTATTTGATGCTCTACATAGATTTTGGAAGAAGCTTTGAAAGCCTCTCCTCCTTTTTTCCTCCACATAATGGAGTCTTATTTCTGTTCATCTCTCCTTCTCTTGATAGCATAATGGCTGAGTTCCACAGGCTGAGCCAAGACAATGCTCTGATACCACTGTAATATCCCAAAATGGGAATGCAGTAGTGCATAAGCACAATACTGGAATAACAGGGTGAAATTAAGTCATAAAATGTGTTGAGAAACACATATCCATCCAATGAATTAAACAACATCAAAATAAGCACTTCTACATCCTCCCAAGTGGGGAAAATGCAGCAATTTGACCTTGAAAACGTTATTTATGGAGATTTACGTTTTAAATGAGAGAAATAATGCTTGTTTACATTAGAATATGTATTAAGGCCCTCACATAAAAAATAGGAACAAAAAAAAATCACTTATGATAAGTTAAACAGACCTCCCGGCCTTAAATCAACTTAAAAATGGCCAAACCCCATGACTTAAGCTATGAAGAATTTCTGAAGCACATAATAACATTATTTTCTAAGGGTTTCAGTAAAAATAGGATAGATAATCATGTATTTGGAGTTTTATTAGACAATATGCTAAGAAAATAGAGATCTGGCCTCCTTAATACATTATAAAGATAACCCAACAAGGGTTTCTTGAGAGATTGAGTACAAAAAGAGAATATTTGAATATTAAGCTCTGAAAAATGCAGTCTTACTGCAAAATTATAGAAATATAGCTAAATAATACAAAAGAGGGATGAGAATCCCTTCCTCTAGCTTTCCGGGAGAAGGGTTGGCCCTTTTCCAAGGAAACTAGCTAAAAAACAAGGGCTTAAACCCTGCCACAGCAAATCTATGCAAAATGACGCAGTTCCTACAAGGGAATATGCTGTAGGAGATGAGGAATACTTTAGCCCATTGTAAGGATGTGAAATAAGCCCATAAATATTCCTAGCTGATATCTCAAGAGAAGGAAGGCACCCTCTACTAAGAAACAGACCTGGAAGTGGTGTTATCAAACCTCCACTGCAACACCCTGCAACACAACACTATTATACTACATAAATAATGCTGAAGCTGGAGACTGGTGCTTGGCCTCAAGCCTGGATGTGGAGCAATATAGTAAAAATCTCTCCCAAGAGGCCTCTCAAGGGAAGAGGTGGGATTACCACTTGGGAACACTCGGTGGTAAACAGCACTGCAACCCTGCTAAACAGCAAGAGGAAGCCAAGTCTAAACAGACCAATATCAAAATGATAATATCCAAACATGAATAACAAAGGCTCCCATCCTCTCCATATATAGCAAGTGAACCTCTTCATATTGGGTCCCATCTATATGTGCCACCAAGCTCATGCAAGTTGTCCTCCACCAAAACTGCGTTGTTCATCAAGAAGATTCAATGTATCTAGACAACTTTGTTGACTTGGTCAAATTTGACTGAATCAACATGATCCCATCTTTGTTCACACCCAAGGATGCTCAAATTAGCTGCTTATTCTTCCTCCTTTCACATTAGAAGTGTTATTGATCCTTCTAAAGAGGTTAATGGGCCTCCCTACCCATTTATTCACCTACCTAGTGATAACAAAACTCTAATATTCCATTTAGCTTGAATGCTAAATTTTTGGAATATTACAAACACCTATTGCACTGGGAACTCAACATATTTAGAGTCAGTTGGAAGCAATGCATCGAGAAATTCAAAATATGCACAAGGATAAAGGCAAGGAGGTCTACGCAGAGGTATGGTGTATCAAATGTAAAGCTTATGGGCATCATAAAAACCAATGTCCTATTTTCAACAACTATCTGAATGTTGGAGGTCCTAGTCCATTGAAGAACCCTGTATGGTGTACTATATGTCAGATTTCTGGACTACATGACACATATTATTGCCAAAGGATTGGAAAATATCAGCATGAATTAAAGCAATTATTTTTCAAGTTTTGTTCATCATTAGGGCATGATGAGCAACGTTGTCATACCTATGATTTGATGTTGGATAATGTTGACATCTATAGGATACAGGTTGAGCCTATATCACCGGCATCCCCTTCTAGGCATGGAGGATTCCAAGGCAGAGGAAGAGGTCGAGGAGTGGATCAGATGGTCGAGGAAGAGGACAAGTGATTTGATACAACTATGGTGATGTTATTCATTATGCGCGTGACTGTCCAAATCCAGCACGATAGTCTTGCAGGTACTATAGACAATTTGATCATGTTATAGAAGATTGTCCTATCTTGATTGCTAAAATGCAGGAAAAGAGGACTCCAACACATAATCTTTAGATGGTTCGTAAAGACTTGCGAAGAATATCCTTGTGTCAATGTAGTTACTGGGAGTGGTGCATCTACCAATGTAGATAGGGGAAAGAAAACTGCCACTGATGTCTAGATCTGGAAAGCACCTGAGAACAAATAAGGCCTTAATATTCAGCGCACAAAAGAAACTTTTACTGAAGTAAGGAAAGAATTAACAGAAGGATATAATTTAGCAAGTGATAGAACATTGAAGGGAGCTGGAGGAGAAGAAGAGATTAAACCATTTTTACAAGCATGCATAAAGTCATTGCACAAAAAAAGGCTATTGAAAATTTACAAGCATTGATAGATAATTGTGCAGAAAAAGAACAACCTTTGGTAGAACAACGAGCAGTCAACAAAATATATAAGAAAAAGAAGAGAACTGGTAGAGAGATGCATATGTTGCACAGATTGTTGCTTATGAAATGGACCAAGTCATTCTAGATTTGGGATCATATGCTAATTCTACCTAAACAAACATGGTAGCGCATGGGAGAACCGAAGTTGGAATGGTCCACTATCCAACTGTTCATGTAGTATCCAAAAATGGAATAATGCATTGATACGCAAATAAAATATTTGTAGCACAAAAAATGTACATGTAAAATTATGATCAACACAGATATACACAAAATAGATGGGTCATTTTATTATGTGGAGATGATTCAGTTACAGCAGTGTACAAAATAAAGGTACTCTAGCGAAAGAGATGGCCTACAATGACCCTGAAACTGGAGAGCTGCAGGAAGAAATACTGTGCTTTCCCTTCAGCAGATGATGAAAATATGACAATTAGATGGAAGGGAAATGCATATCTATGGAGCTCAGGAGATCTAATGATGCCAATATTCAAGAGCTGGGCTCTATGATGGAAACCCAAGATAACCCAGAAAAGAAATTCCAGATCTATGAGATTGGAAATTCACCCTCATAGGGTTTGATCCCTTGACTGCTAGGTTATGCAAATCTGAAGCTAGATATGATTATATGATGGCTGCAATATGATGTACAACCAAATCTAAGCTCGAAGGGCTGATCCCTTCTTTAGATCTCCAAGCTAGAAGCTTGAGATATAGTCTCTTCTTCCTCCTCCTCAAAATGAAGCAACTGAATATACAACTATTGGAAAAAATGTGTTGTACAAGAGGGAGAGACTCAAGATTGATGAAATATGCTTCAAATAAGCTCTAGGCTGATGGAAACAATGATGGCAAGGTGCAGGGATGATCCCTCACAGGATTCCTAGCTGAAGTGCTAGAAACTTCCTTCCTCCTCTGGATCTGCAATGATGGATTGCACAATCCTTGATGGGACTGTTGCTGATAGGAGGTGAATAATTTTTGGCCTGATGCTAGATCTGAAATGAAGCTCTAGAATTTTGATCTTGAAGTACATTGTGATAGGAAAAATCCTTCACCGGTTCTCCAGCTGAAATACTAAAGACAACCTCCTCCTCCCAAATTGATCTTCAGAAATGCGTAATTCCTTAAGGTATATGTTCTACAGAGAGTGCAAATAATGTGGAACCAATGCTTGATGATGAATAGTAGCTCAGAATACCTTCCCAGAGTAGGCACTTGAAGTCCCTCGTAGGTAAGGGTGGGATTTCCGCTCGGAAACACCCTGTGCTAAACAACACTGCAGACTTAGCTAAACAACATAAGAGTGCATGGAATGTCAAATGACAAATATAGATCTAAATAGATCAAAAATCAATAATACCAAAATCCTACCTCTAATTTTCCCTTCATCTTTATTATATAATTTGTGAACCTTCCCATGCCTTGGCCCACCTCATAACTGCGTTGTACATGTGGACATAGGTATTCATGTTGATTGTGCCATCTCTCCATGATCTCCATCATGTATGCATGTAATGATCACCCTATCCATCATGTGTGCATTAATGCACCACTTCCTCCATCATCTAATCATGAATTCTCTATGATCTTATAATTGATTCCTTCCATGATCTTAGTTGACCGCTTCAACCACCATGATCTATCTCATTAATGAGACATGATCTCCACTCCTTTCACATTAAGTGGCTGCTCTACTACTCCATTATGTAGATCTAGATCTAAAATATCCACATACACATATCAAAGTGGATTTTATTCATCTATGGGGTTTGTGGGTCCCTCCACCCTCTTGTTTACTTAGTTTATGATGAAAATTAAGAACTTTAATATTCCAATTATCTTGTGAAAAATTGGGAATATTACAGTACTCCCCGGAAAAATGTTGCTTGTCCTCAAGCAACTAAAAAAGTGGATGCTACAGCGAATATCCTCCCTCCAAATGGCATCCTCATGTGGAAGGCCTCCCAATTTCTCACAATGTGTCATGCGTGTCTAGCTCCAAAGCTGCCTCTCTAGAATGTCTAGAATGGCCTCCAACTGAAAATTTAGATACCCATCCTCATCAATGAATCTCCAAGTGGCAACCATATGATGACCAAAGATCTCCTCTACACATGAGATACATAAAATGAAGTGGTTCATTCCCAAAGTGGGAAGTCCCAACTCATGAACTATCTCTCCAACCCATGATACATATAGTAGATTGCATCTATCAATTCTCACATCATTGGCCTTGTTGGCCATGTAGGATCCAAACATAACATTAGCATAGTGAAAAAAAATAAGTAGAGACATATGGATGAACATGAACAATGTCAAACCATATTCTCCCAATAATAACCAACATAGGAAAGCCTCCTGCTACGATGCTAGATCATCATGAAAACAAACAAGAGAGCCATACTCTCTCAAAAGAAGCCACAACAATGCTTCTTGCTGCCATACCACATCATCATTGTACCAAATGTAGTTTACATATTCTCTCAAGAGAAGCCACCTTAGTAAGGAATCTTGCTACCCCATCACATCATCATCAAACCAAGTATGGTGTCCATTCTCTCCAAGTAAGAGCTATTGGAGGAATGCTTCTTGATGCCATCCTCCATCATCAATATGCAAAGAAGGGGAGTATGCCAAGCCAAACTCTCCCAAAAGTAACCATAGCAACAAGATCTCTTGCTATATCTTTACATTATCATGTAAATAATGGAGTAACAACATAATTATTGACATGTGGAATGTCATATCAGCCCAATACAAACCAACTCCATCATTACACATCATGAGAGTACTATGCCATATTACAATCAATACAAAACACATAGACATGGGAGATGTCATGTGATGGCCAAACTCTCTTAAGGACAACCAAGGTAAACATGCCTTCTTCTGCTGCATTTTGTAATTGATACCCAAGGTACGAGTCAAAGAAATATGAGCTATTGGGTGGTAACCATACTCACCAAAGAGTAGCTAGCGCAACCATGCCTCCTTCTTCATTACATGAGTGTTGTTCAAGGCATGGGTCATGAAAATATGTGTTGTTGGGTAGTAACCATACTCACCCAAGAGAAAACAATGAAACCATGCTTCTTGTTGGCCTATCTCATAGTTTTGCAAGTGGTTTGGAAACCCCTTACTCCACATCATCAACCATTCATCCCAATGTGGATGATGGATTTAATTATGAAAAACTTGGTATCCTCCCATTTTAGGACACAAACCTCCTCAAACTGTTGAACAAATTTTCATTCCATGATATTTTGAAGTGCACCTCCAATGATATCTCTCCATGAGACCCTATTCTCATCAATGGCCCTCTAAAACCAATAAGGTTCTGGATCTGTTGTAGGTAGAAGTTTCTCTTTGAGCTGTGAGATGCTTATTGAGGAAGAGTCATCTTCAAAAGGGAAAATATTGCCCATATCAATATTTATACCATCTGTCATCCTTTTCTCCATTGCTTCATGATTTAAGCTACCATTTTATTTCTCCCATAAGGAATGGGTCCTAAGTCTTCTAACTGCTTCTCATTAACGACGCTGTAGATCGGAAATGTGATACATGTGCCGTCTCAAAGCAAGGAACAATTCTGAACTCATAGCTAACCATTATACATAAGATCATACCCATCCCATTTTTTGAAACTCCACATTTCAACTCAAAGGGTTGCATGTAGTTCATCAATGACAAACTAGGATGGTTCTCCGACAGTGATAATTTTCTGCTCCAAATTAGCAAGATGTTCTAATCCTTGGTTATGAAATAGCCCTGATGGCATGTCCCCATAATTTTCAATAAGAGGTACTGAAACAATATGAGATGAAAGTGGGTGCATACCTTAGATCAACTGATGTTTGGGAACATCTTGCAATACCATAAGAGTTCCTCCAACCGGGACAATGGTGTCTCCAATTGCTGATAGTGATGATGGCTGCATCTATACAATTATACCAGTGCTGGTATATGCCTCATACTCATCATGCATCTTATCAATCGTGCATGGGGCTCCAAATGTCAAGAACTCAAGACCATATTTCAAAGATGCAAGTGATCCTCCTCTTGATGTAATTACATTTGCAGCTGGTGGTGGTAGAGGTTCCTCCTCCTGAGTGACAATGAGGAAATTTTCCTTGGTCTCTTCATGCAATATCTCCTTGATGATGGGGGATGTCACCATGTGAGATGTCTCTGATTTGTTTCTACCATACCTCTTCTTCAGTCTTAGAATAAAATCTGCATAATCAGACACTTTCATGTGTGGCAAGTGATTGAACCACCAATCTCTTGCTTCAACTTCTAGGTGTAGCGCTGCAAACTCTACAACCTCTCTTTCTTATATAGGATATTTCAGAAATAATGTAGCCAAGTATACCCTCCAAGCCCTCAATGTGCTTGTGGAAGATCCATCAAATTTAGGCAAGAAGAATCTATGCCTCTTTCTTCTATTGCTGCTTCTAGATCTCCTTTCTTCTTTGAATTGAAAAAAATGTTGGAGAGAGAGATTATCCTTCAATGCCCTTGGTTGTTCTTTGTATTCAAACAAATATTTACTTATGGTCTCATGCCCCAAGCCTTCTACATATTCAGAACAATCCTCTTTCTCATCAAAGAAAGTGGATCTAGTGGAATAATGTGAAGCCCTTTGCTCCTCAGGTCTTCTTTGCTGCTGATAAGAAGTACTGGGACCTTAGTTATTCTAAAACCTTCTTGAGGTTTCTCATTGCCTTTCTATCCTTGTTTCATTAATCTATTTGGAGAGAGCCTTCACAGCTCTAAAGAAATATGAGGAAAAACTTAATCCCTCCATAGTAGATCTCTACTATCTGCTTTTCATATGTTGCTAATAATGTCCACAAGCTAAGCCAAAGTTCATGGTCTGATATCACTATAGCATCCAAAAATGGAATAATGCAATGACACACAAACACAATATTTGTAACATAGAAAATGTACATGTAAAATTATGACCAACACAGATATACATAGAATAGATGAGCCATTTTATTATGTGGAGATGATTCAGTAACAATAGTGTACAAAATAAAGGTACTCTATTTAAAGAGATGGCATAGAATGACCCTGAAATCATGCCACAACAAGCACTGCATAACTGGAGAGTTGCAGGAAGAAATACTGCATTTTTGCTTCAAAAAATGATGAACATATGACTACTGGATGAAAGGGAAATTCAGATCTATGGAGCTCAGGAGCTCTGATGATGCCAAGATTCAAGATCTGGGCTCTATGATGGAAACCCAAGATAACCCAGAAACGAAATTCCAGATCTATGAGATTGGAAATTCACCCTCCTAGGGTTTGATCCCTTGACTGCTAGGTTATGCAGATCTGAAGCTAGATCTAATCATATGATGGCTCCAATATTATGTACAACCAAATCTAAGCTTAAAGGGCTGATCCCTTCTTCAGATTTCCAAGCTAGAAGCTTGATATTTAGTCTCTTCTTCCTCCTCCTCAAAATGAAACAACTAAATATGAAGCTGTTGGAAAAATCACGTTGTACAAAAGGGAGAGACTCATGTCTACTGAAATATGCTGAAAATAAGCTCTAGGCTGATGGAAACAGTGATGGAAAGGTGAGGGAATGATCCCTCACAGGATTCCTAACTGAAGTGCTAGAAACTTCCTTCTTCCTCTGGATTTGAAATGATGGACTGCATAATACTTGATGGGAGTACTGCTGATAGGAGGTGAATAATGTTTTTCCTGATGCCAGATTTGAAATGAAGCTCTAGGAATACTGATCTTGAAGTACAAGGTGATAGGAAAAACCCTTCACAGTTTCTCCAGCTGAAATACTGAAAACAACCTCCTCCTCCCAAACTGATCTTCAAAAATGCTTAATTCCTTAAGGTATATGTTCTACAGAGAGTGGAAATAGTGTGGCACCAATGCCTGATGATGAATAACAGCTTAGAATACATTCCCAGAGTAGGCACTCGAAGTCCCTCGTGGGTTAGGGTGGGATTTCTACTCGGAAACAGCCTGTGCTAAACAACACTGTAGACTTAGCTAAACAACATAAGAGTGCATGGAATGTCAAATGAAAAATCCAGATCTAAATAGATCAAAAATAAATAATACCAAAAGGCCACCTCTAATTTTTCTTTCATCTTTATTATATAGTTTGTCAACCTTCCCATGCCTTAGCCCACCTCATAACTGCGTTGTACATGTGGAAATATGTCTCCATGTTGACTGCGTTATCTCTCCATGATCTCCATCATGTATGCATGTAATGATCACCCTCTCCATCATGTGTGCATTAATGCACAACTTCCTCCATCATCTCATCATGAGTGCTCTATGATCTTACATTTGATTCCTTCTATGATCTTAGTTGACTGCTTCAACCTCCATGATCTATCTCATTAATGAGACATGATCTCCACTCCTTTCACATTAAGTGGCTGCTTTACTACTCCATTATGTAGATCTAGATCTGAAATATCCACATACACATATAAAAGTGTATTTTATTCATCAATGGGGTTTGTGGGTCCCTCCACCCTCTTATTTACTTAATTTATTATGAAAATTAAGAACTCTAATGTTCCAATTATCTTGTTAAAAATTGGGAATATTACAGTGCATGGCTAACCAACAAAAGATCATTCCCTTGGGGAGATTGTCAAAAGTTGTGATCAGTATAGAAGGTGTTAATGTGTTGGCAGACTTTGAGGTCATATAGATTGTAGATGATAATGATCCCTATCCTGTACTGTTGGGATTGGATTGGACCATTGACATGGATGGTGTTATGAATCTAAAGAAATGGATAATGAATTTGAGAGCAATGGAGTTAGGGTCATCATTCCTATGGATCCCGTAGATGGTCAAAGGTATACTTAACTAGTGCATGCTGAGGACAAGATTGATCAAATCTACAAGCTAACTTTGCCTGAGGAAGACTAGATTAATATGATAGAAAATGGGAATATTAAATGGGAGAAGGATAGTTCTTGTTTCTCAGAATTTGATGAAGAATTGGAGAATTGGCAGAACTGACTACATGAGGTGTCTGTGCTGCGATCTAATCGTGTGACCTACGCTTTGCGTTGCATAACATCTGAGGTACATGATTTCCCACATTATCATGGCTCAACTGATGTAAACATGTTCCTTGGAGAGCTGGAAAGGTTTGTGCCAAAAACACAGAGGTTCCATGCTTTAGATCTTGGCTTGTGCGCTACTCCAACAATATGGTGGGAAACACATAAGGAGAATATGGGATATTGGGAGGAATGTTTGCAGATGATGTGGCTATGATTTGAAAGCCCTATAATCAAAGAGGAGGATCTATATTCTGGTAAAGAATATCCGTGCAGAAATCTGGCATGGAATCAGGTATGGGGTGTAGAACCAAGACTTGAATGGGTTCATATGTTTATTCATACATTAAGAAAGGTTCCAACTGAATGGTACTTGGAAACAGAGCTGTGCAGAGGCACTAGCAAGTGGTCTGTTCTAGTAGACAGTTTTAATATTACCTTTAGCATTGGAAGCGGGTTTGATACAGTTGCTGATGCTTTGATCCAAAAAATCATTAATGCACTGATAAAAGAGACTATGCATTGCTGAAAATTGGCACTAGTGGAATTTAGGGAACTGCGCATGCTCACAAGGCGCTCTATCCCCTCGAATATCAGAAAAATGCGCTCCATGCTGAGCCTTGTGGGATATTACAGAAAGTGCATTCCCCAGTACGAATTGATAACTGTGCCCATGACCCGATTACTCAGAAGAGGTGTGACATTCCATTGGGATGATGAATGTCAGAGAAGTTTGCAGTTATTAAGGGATATGACAGATAATACTCGATATGATTTTAATTACCTGGTCAACAAGCCTATGTTGGGGGGAACGGTCTGCCGATGGTTACCTTTAGCTATGGATTATATGTGCAGTAAGGTGTAGCACGCACGCAGTATCTGCACCAGGAGATCGACTAGTGAACAGAAGTGTCAAAAAATAGCTATTGGAACAATAAAATTGGATAAGAAAAAATTATTACCATTTTTAGGAGCGTCGAGGATGCATTTAATGAAGGGATTTTTCTAGATTTGGGACTTTTTTCAGTAATGGAAGCTCATTAATGCCCAAGGATCCATTGCCGATGCACCACAATGATAAATATTACCTATGGGGTCGCAATAGTTCCCTTTGCATTATAAGCGATTTTTATGCTCTAAGCTCTTTATTTGTCATTGCCTTTACTGTGTCTATGTCAGGATTGGATCATGTGTTTGAGGACTCATTGCACCGAGCTGGTCTAGGGTACATGAGCCAGAACAAGATCGCAACCACTAGACCAGGCGAAGACCTATTGAATGGAGTTAGCTAGAAGGTGTGAGAAAAGAGTTATCTACAACTAGTGTGGTTATCTTTGAAAAGAGTTTCTTGAAAACGTGCGCGAGGTCCAGGAGGAGGGCAAGCACTTCCAATATGCTTGAATATTGTTACTAATCTCACTGATTGGATGGAAAAATCTTGAAGACACGCAATTCCCAGACCTGGAAGCGACAATGTGCGAAGCTGCTCGCTACGCAACACTCTGGAACTCATTTGACCTAGTGCACACAAAAGAGAACACAATATTTTGGGTATTATACATTGCAACCTTATACGAAGAAGTATAATCAAAGCTGTGATTTTCCCCTATTCTTTACGACCAATACAAGATGGTAGCTGAATTTAAGGCTACATTTCACAACATCCAAATCTGTGTGAAGGGCATTTTGGAGGGCATATGGTATGATTTTTCTTACTTGGTAATAGAGGATGATTTGATCAGAGTAATAGTAGAATGGCTGCCAGCTTGGTTGAATCCACCAACAAAGCTGCGCACTCTGACGGGAAAATCAATAGAGAAGGCTACTGAAAAGCTTGTCAAAAGAGTGCCACCAATAGTCATAGAGAAGCCCGTTGAGAAGGAACCCACCCCGATGACCATAGGAGAGACCATTGATAAAACCACCATGCCAGAGAAAAATGGATCTTTGCCTAAGGATATTGAATCAGTATCAACATAAAAAGGCACAAAGCGTGGTGCTCAGGCCACTTCTGGGTCACGAAAAATGCAAAAGGGTTCTAAGCAAACAGGACAGGAGGTCCTGACACTTATAAAGGACAACCTTAATGAGGTCGCAAATATATTCACCTCGATGCAGGAAGATCTATGGACAGACACAGAGGTCCAATATAAATTAACATTGGAGATTTTACAGGTTGGGCTACAAGAATTGAAAGTTCAAGTGAGCCAAATCTAGCAGAGCGCGATACAGGCGAGCAGACCAGTGTGCAGGTTACCACTGCATAGCCATTGGAGGTTTCCTTGCCACCATCAGGGGATGTGAGATTTGTTCACATCCCTCTGCCAATCATACAGATGGACGCTAATTAGTGCGTTCAGTTTACAGGAACAGGCGATGTGCACATTAAACTTTCAGTGTTTGTTGCAGGAAAAATTCACTTGCTACATTCAATGATTGCATATGAGCTACAATTCTGTGAAGAAAATGCATAGATAAAGACTAGAGATGCACAAAAACAAGTTGACCTAGCACATCAGCAAAAACATAAGGCTGAAGCAACATGTAGAGAAGCAGAGGCCCAGCATGTGGCGCTGGAGGAAAAAATTAATCAGGTGTGCCACGACATTCCAGTTGTCTCGGCCACAGCTACACCTGTGGAGAATTTGGAGGGATTGGATGCTGCATTCAAAGAAGCGTGCACAGAATTTCAGATAGTTCGGACGTCATATGACCAGCAGATCGTGGACCTCCAAACTAAATTACAACCGAAGACACCTCCCGAGGTTCATGCAAAGAGGGCATCAGAAGTAAAACAAGCCCAGGAAAGCATTGCTTCCGCGGTCACTTAGTGTGATGCATCGTTGAATGCGGCCATGGACATTTGGGCCTCTATCCAGAATGATCTGATCATGCAAAAATGTGAAACACACTCAATACAAAGGAGAAATAGTTCGAAGAAATCTGCATAGTATCACCTACATTGGTGATCACACAGAGACTTGCTCGTCTGCAAGAAGGTCACAAAATCCATATACAAATTGCAAGCTTGCGCCATAAAAATAGGTGCTCAAATAATGCATGCAACCATGGGTAGAGGAAGCGCTGCAAATCTCTCAGACACTGGACAACACCCTAAAGATTATTCAACAAACTCAACACAGTGTGGAGATGGCTGCTGAAGGGCCTACAACAGACAAAATGGTTCAGCAAGCGCAGGGTGCAGTAGCGTAGAGCCTCGAGTGATCTGGGTAAATTCCTGATACCCTTAACCAAGACCTTTTACTTCTACCGATGTGTTAGGATTACAATTTATGAAAAGCGTTAATGAACATAAATGAACATCTTCATACTATAAAGAAGAGGAACATAACAAGCATTAGCGACACAAGAGATTGATAATGGAGTTCGTCCAAGAGGGACTATGTCTCTGGGCCTCGGTGTCAAGATGGTGTAGGCCACTGCATTAAGTGTTGTAAGGAGTGAATATGTACATGGATGGTGTTTTCACTTTCATACAAGGAAAATTCCCTCATGCAGGAGTGGCTGACCTCTCTACGAGATGTTACACTATGGAACTCTCGTTCACAAAAAGGACTCCTATCAGTATGACAATAACTCACACATAATGACTATGAGTATCCCGCCAACATGGAAAAAAAAAGGATCTCAAAAAACATACATGTGACAATGAGTATCCCGCCAACATGGCATCAAAGGGATTTCAAACATAATACAAATCCATGATAGAAAGTACATCTCACATCAAGAAAAAAATAAGATCCCACATCAAACATCAGCATGGATTTGTATAGCACAATGCATCTCATAGAAAAGAGACAAAGAAGTACATGAAACCAACTCATCATATGCCTCAAGTTGAAGATGAATGAATCATGAGCTGCTCTGCTACTAGATCTTAAATCACCATCACGATCATGGCATCAAAAGGTATGAAAACAACTGCTCACTCAGTGAATGGTAACACCTTCAAATCCACTTTGAAAAGTGGCCAAAAAATATAAAGCGCAGATGGAAAATCTGAATACACCATCAGATTTGTGTCGTCGAATAGTGCAAAATCAACTGTTAAACTTATGAATTCTGAAAAAGTGAAAATTTGGGGCAAAAAGTAATCTTTTAGATTCCCCCTAGATTCGTTAAAGATGCTGCTCCATGGGCGGACTGGAAATCTGAAACTCAAAAGGAAACTCCTACCTCGCCATTGCATTCCCTGCGATAAATCGTGAAAAATGACTGTAAACTTGACTATATTCCGACACCGAGAAAAATCACCTCCTCAGGGAAATTTCAACGATCATGGTTCCACTCCCTGTTTCTAGGCCTGCCCATGGTTCCGCCTGCATTAAAAAAAATTCACTGCCTTGAATTTCATGTGCGCTCCCCTCTGTGCTAGCTTGGGCGCACTTGTGAATTGCATGGTTTAAAAATATTGAGGTGGGCAGACTTTCGTAACTCCTTCGTTGGCTAAAACGGTTTGGATTCAAACTTGGAGTGAGGGGGTCGTGTGGTCAAACCCTGCCCCCTCCTTTTAAAATTCAGAATTTGTTTTTATTAACTGCACATTTCATTTTTAAAACCCACATTTATATTTTTTTATGCAAGTGTGGGGGGCTAGGCCTGCTCTGCCACATCTACCGGCCTACGTTATGGTATGTGGCATGTGGTTGGGTTATTTGGTATTTAACGCGGTTTATGGTGCCGCCCGCTCGGGGGCTGGCCCATGTGAGCCAAGTGGGTTCAAACCCCACTGACACCTTGCATATGTTATGTTTTTATATACATGTTATATGTTTTCCGTGGGGGGTGGCGGGGTTGGTAGCTCACCAACTAAATTTTTTTTTTTTTTTTTTTATATAAAACAAATAACCATTTTCAAAAATTTTGAAAATAGGCGTTAGTGGGCATTTTAAGTGTCCCACAATTTCGTCCAGAATCTGGCTGGAGCTAGCCAGAATCCGGTGGTCGTATTTCGGTGAAGTTTCACCTTCTTTAAGCCTACCTAGTCACTAAGTCAACCCAAAACTTTGATTGCTCTTAACTTTCACATACGATATCAGTTTGATGAACTGTTCACACCACTGTGATCATGACGATGAGATCTATGCTCTGGTCCTGGTTCGAAATAATTTTAGACATTTTTATTTTTGAGCTTCCATAAGCCCTCTTTGTCCTATATGTGTCTCTGGATCCACTTGGATCAATCCTCCCTACTGAGGAGCTTTTGGTCCTCCAAAAGCATCAACAAGAATCTACAACTACTGTGTACTATGTCTGCACCACAAGTGTCCTGAAAAAGGTCACCCTTTTATCTCCTTCACCTTTTTACTTCGAAGCCTTAAGCGATGAACCAACACCTGTGCCCTCTGCAAAACTGTAGTACAATCCCCTGCAAATTACATGCTCAAATTGACCAAATATGACCCAAAACATCTCCCATGCTTGCCACGAGTTTATAACATGTACTTGGTGGTCAAACTTACATAAAAAATGGAAATCACTCCTAGCTATCATTACAAGGCCAACAACATCATCGTTGCATTTCGAAGTGATGGAAAAACACATGATCACTTTTACATGAAAGAAATGCATCACATGACTCATAAAACAAGGCCAAAATATCATTGTTTCTTAAATAAGTGATGGAAAAACACATTATCACTTTTACATTTAAAAATGTAACATATGATTTACAAACATGGCCATGAAATGCTAACATATCTAGAAAACAATCTAGAAAAACCCCTCTTTAGCAAAGTGAATGGGCCATTCCCCTATGGGGAATTCGCTTGTCGATTAGCTCTTTCAACTAGTTCATGCACGGGTGCTTTGTCTTTAAGGTGCTGCTCTGGATGGAGTCTCCAACACATGGCTCTTTGATGGCCACTTCGGTCGTAATGGGTGCAAAAGGTCTTTTTCCTCCAAACCTTCTTAACCGATTTCTTTCCCTGTTGTGGAGAAAGCTTTCCATGCCTCATCCTCCTTTGTGTTGCCATTCTTTTCCAACACTTAGAAAACACATGGTTATGTAAACCACAAAAATGACACGTTTTTCGATGCCATGATTTACGATCATGGTTATCAACATTCTTATAATCAAAATGGACTCTGGACTAATAGACTTATTATACTTTCTCTGGTGATCTCTCGTGCGATCATGGTGATGGGAGCTCACCTCGGCTCTTTCACTGCAACATGCACTGTCATGGAATGATGGTGAAGTGTTCCCATCAATCCTCTTCCCTGGAGAGTTTATCAATGTATGTTTGCCCTTGATTTCCTTCAAACATCCTTCTTCAATGTATCCCAAACTTGCATAGCGAGGTCTCTGCACAACCTCCAATGGTTGAGTTATGTCTTGGCCATGAAATCCAAGTCTTCCTCCTTTGTACCCCATCTTCATGAGGAGTCTCATGCCGGTTCCTGTAATGGGGATCTCCACACTTCAACCATAAATGACATCAAGTGAAGATGATACTGAAGAGAAATCAACATTGTTTACCTTAGCTGTCGATTTTGACATAGGTGAAGAAGGATCCTCTAAGCCTTCGTTGTGCTTCACTTCCTCCAAGGCCTCTATCGTGGCTTGTAGCTGAAGCTGCAATCGCTGCTTCCCCTCCTTCTCTTCCTGTAGGAGTGCCTTCAATGCATCATGATCTGCTTGAAGAATTTCGTTATTGCGCTTCAATTCTTCCCATGCCTCTGTTGTGGCTTGCAATTGAAGCTGTAATTGATGTTTGTCCACCTCTTCTTATCGGAGTGTCTTCAACTCGGTGTTCTCAGCTGCTTCTTTCTCATAAGATTCTTACAACATGTACTCTTTCTTGGATACCCTAAGCATGGTCTTGTAAATGTCCTTGACATTCTCCATGGCTTAACTCAGCAAACGTTCAATAGTTCATGCCTGCAATCCAATCAGCAAGAAGACCTGCTCTGATACCACTTGATCCGGGTAAATTCATGATACCCTTAACCAAGACCTTTTAATTCGACTAATGTGTTAGGATTACAATTTATCAAAAGCATTAATGAACATAAATGAACATCTAGATACTGTAAAGAAGAGGAACATAATAAGCATCAGCAACACAAGAGATTAATAACATATTTCGTCCAGGAGGGACTACGTCTCTGGGCCTCAGTGTCAATATGGTGTAGGCCACTGCATTAAGTGCTGTAGGAGTGAAGATGTACATGGATGGTGTTTTCACTTTCATACAAGGAAAATTCCCTCATGTAGGAGTGGCTAGACCTCTCTACGAGATATTCCACTATGGAACTCTCATTCACAAAAATGAATCCTATCAGTATGACAATAACTCACACATAATGACTATGAGTATCCCACCAACATGGCAAACAAAGGGATCTCAGAAAACATACATGTAACAATGAGTATCTTGCCAACATGGCATCAAAGGGATCTCAAGCATAATACAAATCCATGATAGAAAGTACATCTCACATCAAGAACAAAACAAGATCTCACATCAAACATCAATAGGGATCTGTACAACATAATGCATCTCATAGCAAATAGACAAAGAAGTACATGAAATCAAATCATCATATGCCTCACGCTGAAGATGACTGAATGCAATGTTCCTAATTTTTAGCCTCAAGCTAAAAGGAACATTATAGTTTGCTTATTTTCATTTTTTTGAATAAAATGGGTAAGGAGACACCTTAACCCCCTTGGATGAAGAAATAACACTCCATGTGTGAAAGGAGGAATAATAAAGCAGCTGATTTGAGCACCACATGGTGTGAACATGATTGGATCATGCTTGATCTAGACATTTTGGCCAAGTCCACATGCATTGTCTAGATACAATGTATCTCCTTGATGGACTGCACAGTTTTAAAGGAGGATCACATGCATGAGTTGGAAGGCACATGTGGATGGGACCCATGGTGGAGAGGATCACTTGCTATATAAGAAGAGGAGGAGAGCCATTGTTCTTCATGCTTAGAGTATTATTTTCTCAGTCTTTGTAGACTTCGCTCCTCTTGCTGTTTAACAGAGTTTTTGTGATGCATAGCACAAGGGTGTTCCCGGTCGGGAATCCAAACCTCATCCTCAGGGAAGGAGAGGTTCTTTAGCTTCATTCCTCATTTCAAAATTTTGGCCAGATACTTCCTCCAGCTACTGTGTTATTCCTGTAGTAGGAAAACATTGTGTTGCAGGGTGCAGCAACAGAGGATCTCTTGAGTCATTCCTTAGCTTGCTTTTTCAGTGGAAATCTTGGCTATCCATCATAGGATCAATGAGGAGGAATCCTATGCTTATTTTCAGATCATTGGCATCAGGCCAACCATCCATCTTCCCTCACAGTGCAGTTTCAGTCTCATACTGTGTTATTTCTAGAAGCAGTTGCTGGGATGGACATTTGTGCTCATCAAGAGGGTTTATTTCTAAGTAGAGGGATCAAAATTCTAATGAGAGATACCATTGGAGGAGGGCATGATTATTTCATATCTTCCATAGCCTCATTCTCATTTTGATTCAGTTGTAGTGACAAGTTATTTGTCACATTGTACATTTTCTGGCATTTCTAGCAATCTCTTCTAGATTGGCTAGAAATCTTGTATCAGAGCCCATTCTTCTATTTCTTGGGAATTTCTTGTATATTTCAGTCATATTTCATGTATGCACATCTATAGCAGCAGCTACACTCCTAGAGACAATGTTGTCACTGCTTTCCGGCATTTTATGCAGTTGCTGCATCTCTTGTATTTCATGTATTAATATTTGTAGGTTGATTCCCATTGCATGAAAGGCTTATTCCTCATGATATTTCTATATATTGTTTCTGATCCATTAATGTACATGATGGCTGTAATATATTTCATCTTATGTTGCATTCAAATTTTCAAGGTTTAATGATTATGTTCATGTATTGCTGTAAGCTTTCTCATTGAGCATTTTCTCAGAGATCTAGTTTGGGAAGATCTGTATAAGCCCTCTAGGCTTATTTATTTGAGCTCAACTTCTAAAAGAGAAGTTTTTAGTGAGTTAAAAAGGGGATCCAAGCCCCCTTTCAGCTTATTTTTACACTACCTTCCTTATACATCGTCCTTGAGGACCCTTTTGCAGAAGTTCCCGAAAAAGGAACATTACACTGAATCATGAGTTGCTCTGTTGCTGGATCTGAAATCACCATCACGATCGTGGCATCGAAAGGCATGAAATCGACTGCACACTCACTGAATGCTGACACTTGCAACTCCACTTTGAAAAGTGGCCGAAAAATATAAAGCTCAAATGAAAATCTGAATACACCATCAGATTCGTGTCGTCAAATAGTGCAAAATCTACTGTCAAATTTCTGAATTCTGAAAAAAGCGAAAATCTGGGGCAAAAAGGAATCTTTTAGATTCCCCATAGATTCCTCAAAGATGTTGCTCCATGGGTGGAATGGAAATCTACAATTCAAAAGGTGAATCCGACCTTGCCATTTCATTCCCTGCAAAAAACCGTGAAAAACGACTATAAACTTGACTATATTCCAACATGGAGAAAAATTACCTCCCTGGGAAAATTTCAAGGATCATGGTTCTGCTCCCTTTTTCTGGGCCTGCTCATGGTTCTACCTGCATTAAAAAAATTCACTACCTCAAATTTCATGCACGCTCCCCTCTTCCCTGGCTTGGGTGCACTTGTGAATTGCAGGGTTTAAAAATATTAAGGTTGGTGGACTTTCCTAAGTCCTCTGTTGGCTAAAACCGTTTGGATCCAAATTTCGAGTGAGGTGGTCGGGTGGTCAAACCCCACCCCCTCCTTTTAAAAGTTAGAATTTTTTTTTATTAACCATGCATTTCATTTTTAAAACCCATATTTATATTTTTTTAAGCAAGTGTGGGGGGCTGGGCCTGCATTGGGCGGCCTGCCCTTCCACTTATGCCGACCTACATTATGGTACGTGGCATGTGGTTGGGTTGGTTGGTATTTAACACATTTTATGGTGTCTCTCGCATTCGACCCCTGCCAGCACCTTGCATATGTTATGTTTTTATATTAAACATATAACATATATGTTATATGGTTGCCGTGGGGGGTGGCGGGGTTGCTGGCCCGCCACCCATTTTTTTTTTTTTTTAAAATTTTTTTTTTTTTATATAACGCATTTCCATTTTCAAAAATTCTGAAAATAGGCATTAGTGGGAATTTTAATTGTCCCATAATTTCACCTAGAATCCGATCAGAGCTGGTCAAAATCCAGTGGCTGGATTTCAGAGAAATTGCGCCTTCTTTAAGCATGCCCAGTCACCAAGTCAACACAAAAATTTGAGTGCTTCTAACTTTCGTATACGAGCTCGATTTGATGAACTATTTTCACCACTACGATCAGGATGATGGGATATATGATATGTTCTTGGTTTTAAAGCATTCTAAAAAATTTGATTTTTGAGCTTCCATAAGCCCTCTTTGTCCTCTGTGTGTCTCTGGAGCCACCTGAATCATCGAGGTAGTGCTCCCTCTCCAGACTTCTATCAAGACGTTTGTTAGCCACCTATAATATTTGTTATAACAAAAGGTGGCTAAGACTTTTTGAGCCTTCAAGGAACAAATTTCATTGCTAAAAATTGTTGGCTCTTGAAGACTCTGGAAGGCCTCATGCCTCTGTCCAAAATCTTCATTTCTGTTCCCATTTTATACTCAGAAATTCTGCTAATTTCATGAGAAAAGACTGCTGAAAAACCATCATTTTCCCCCTTCTCCCACTCAAAACTAACCTTCATTTTCTCCCCCCCTTTTTTTTTCTCCATAAAAATCCTTTCTTTTCATGATTTCTTTTCTTCCCTTCCTGAAAATCACTCTCACAAGGTTAAAGAATCACTCTTTAACCATACCAAAACCCCCAAAATCCATTAAAAACCTTGAAAAATTTCATGAAAAATACTTGTTTTTACATAAAGGCTTAAGCCCCCTTGGGCTAAGTCCTAAACCACTTCCCCCACATGTCCACACCTTGGAACCAAGCACTAAATCTATTCGGCGCTTATTGCATCGGAAAATTTCAAAGGCGCAAGTCTTTGCCATGTTCCGGAAAGTTTCGATGTGATTAAACCTTTGCATCGTATAAAATCTGATGCAATTAAACTTTTGTATAAATATCTCGTGGGCCCGCCTCCGGTGCTTAAAACTTTGTAAAATTTTCTTACCCGATGGACTTTTCCTTTGTAAAACCAAAAACCCATTTATCCAAAGTTTTGGTCTAAAAAGTTAGAATCACGTGTTAAATATCAATGGGTAGATTAAAAAGACCGATTGCGCAATCGCATCGGGGAATTACAATGGGTAGATTGAAAATTCCGCATCAAAATTTTCCGATGCGATTAGGGTCTATATATATTAACTCCCCCCGCCGTTTGATTTCATATGACTTTCCCCCGGGACCAAGTGTTGGAGTCCCGAGAAGCTGAATCACATCGAGATATTTCAATGGGTTGATTGAAAAGCCCAGGCCCGAAGGCCCAACCCCGATTAGCCCCTATATACATAAATCTTGGGGCCTATTGGAGGTCTATATAAAGCCAGGCCCTGCAACCAGGCACCCATCGCATCAGAAATTTTCTTTTTATATGTGGTTTAACGTTTCCTACCGCTGATTGCGATGACCCGATCGCACAATCGCATCGACCCTTCTCCTGATCGCGCACATCGCATCACTTCACTTCTGACTTCTGATTGCGAATCCCCCGATACATCTCCCGCCGTCGATCTGATCTGCAGATCGACGGTTTGCAATTAATCGCATCGCAAATCTGTCACCAAGCGTTTTAACACTTTACTCACCCACCGATTGGATCTGGACTGTCCACGTGTCTAGATCGGATGGTCCCCAATCGCTCCATCTTATTCTTTCCTCTGCCTTCCTTTTTGCCTTCTCTTGGCTGATTTCCACCGTTGGTGGCACCATCTAATGGCCCTGCTCTCTCCCCCACCCTTTGAAGCAGTAAAAACCCAAAAAATGCAGGATTTCTTGATTAATTGTTTGTGTTTTGCAGGCACTAAATGGTTTTTCATTCTAAACAAAGGAAAAGTCAGAGGCCAGGAAAGACGTTTCCTGTGCCTTTGATTCATCAAAAGAAGCCGTTCGCAGGGTTCGAGATCTATGTTTCGTCGATGCTCTATGAGTATAATGCCGTGAAGAGACCTGTGCGGCCTGTGTTAGAAAATTATATATTATGGAGCAATGCAATACATAAAATATGCGGAAAATATAAGCACACAAAAAACACATAAAACCAGAGAGACACAGATATACGTGGTTCACCCAGTTTGGGCTATGTCCACCCCAAACAGCCAGTCCTTCCTTTCTATTTTCCAGCAAAATGAAAAGACAAAACCTACAGCAGATCCGCCGTAATATCCTCTGTTCTTTCTCATAGTCTCCCTCTCTATTTCTCGCTCCGAGAATACACATACAATGCATAGTCGCAATATAATGCCCTCATAAAAGCGAGGGGTTTCCTTCTAGGGCAAAAAACCCTAATCTAAACATAACTTCTACCGTCAGATCATTTGCCTGATGAATGGCCCAGATTGACTAGAAATTACTATACTTTTACAAGGCAATTTTACATCTGTTTTTAGCTTCGGGGGCGCTACCCCTGAAAACCCCCGCTAGGGGGGAGCTCCAAAAAGCACTGCCGCCCCCCCTGGACCCCCCACGGTAGTGATTAATTACAGGTGGCGTTGCCACCCCTTTGAAGGTATAGGGGTCCAATGCTGTGATACAAAGTAAACAAGATAATCAAGCTCCACACCCAACAATCTCCCACTTGGAGACTGATTGTAGCAACTCCATCGCTGCTTAATTTGCTAGAAAATGACTCCTCTTTGGACCTGGATATTTCTCATCTTCATTGTCATCCTTGAAGACCAATTGAAACTGAGCACATTCTCAGTTTCTCCCTGGTTACAACTTTTGTTAGCATATTTGCAGGATTCTGGCTAGTGTGTATCTTTTCCAGCTTCAACTCTCCATCTTCCAATACTGACCGTATGAAATGGTACTTGAGATGTATGTGTTTAGTCCTGGAATGAAATGATGAGTTCTTTGCAAGATGAATAGCACTTTGGCTATCACTGTATAGCATGTCCATATCATGCTTCTTACCCAATTCATCCATAAACCTTTGTAACCAAATCATTTCTTTACTAGCCTCTATAGCAGCAACATACTCGGCTTCTATTGTTGAAAGTGCAACAACACTTTGGATTTTTGAAACCCAACTGACAGCTGTTCCACCTACAGTAAATACATATCCTGTAGTGCTCCTCCTGTTATCTCTGTCACCTGCCATATCTGCATCAACATATCCCTATAGAGTAATTTTTGAACCACCAAAGCATAATGCTTGATTTGTGGTACCTCTCAAATATCTGAGAATCCATTTTACTACCATCCAATGTTCTTTTCCTAGATTGTTCATGTACCTGCTTACAACTCCCACTGCATGTGAAATATCAGGCCTTGTGCAGACCATTGCATACATTAAGCTTCCAACTGCTGATGCATATGGAACTTTAGACATATAATCCATGTCTTCTTGGGTCTTTGGGCATATCTCCTTACTAAGTTTGAAATGGCTAGCAATAGGTGTACTAACTGGTTTTGCATTCTGCATATTAAATATTTTCAACACCTTCTCTATGTACTCATTCTGAGATAGTGTTAATTTGCGATTTTTCCTGTCTCTAGTTATCCTTATACCAAGGATTTGTTTTGCAGCTCCCAAATCCTTCATTGCAAATGAATTTGCCAATTTTCTTTTGAGCACATTTATTTCCTGCATGTTAGACCCTACAACAAGCATGTCATCTACATACAATAACAATATAATATAGCTGCCATCATTTTGACTTTTTAGATAAAAACAATGATCAGAGTGACATCTAGTATAACCTTGTTCAGACATGAACTTGTCAAATTTTAGATACCACTGCTTTGGAGCCTGTTTTAAACCATACAAGCTCTTCTTTAACCTGCACACCAATTTTTCTTTCTCTTTTACCTCATATCCTTCTGGTTACTGCATGTATATCTCTTTCTCCAAATCTCCATGGAGACTTTTCAGATAAACAAAATGATCAGAGTGACATCTAGTATAACCTTGTTCAGACATAAACTTGTCAAATTTTAGATACCACTGCCTTGGAGCCTGTTTTAAGCCATACAAGCTCTTATTTAGCATGCACACTAATTTTTCTTTCCCTTTAACCTCATATCATTCTGGTTGCTCCATATAGATCTCTTCCTCCAAATCTCCATGGAGAAATGATGTCTTTACATCTAACTGTTCAAAATTTAAATATTTCGCTGCTACAAGGCTTAAAATAGTTCTGATTGAAGTCATCTTAACAACAAGAGAAAATATTTCATCAAAATCAATACCTTTCTTTTGTGCAAACCCCTTCACCACAAGTCTAGCTTTGCACCTCTGTTTTCCTCCATCTTCTTCCTTCAACCTGTAAACTCATTTATTCTGCAATGTAGTTTTACCTGCAGGCAACCTGACTAAGTCCCAAGTCTGGTTATGCATTAAGGAGTCCATCTCTTCTTCCATGGCTAGCTCCCACTTCTTCCTGTTTTCAACCTACATTGCTTCTTCATAACATTCGGGTTCACCAGAATCAGTCAACAATAAATAATATAATTACAGAGAGTATCATTCAGGGGGTCTACTTATCCTGGTAGATCTTCTAATACCACTTTCAGGTGTTTGAGGTTGTTGTTGTTGTTGTGGTGGTTTCTGTTGTTGTTGATTATTATTATTTTCAGGCACCTTTACTTTTTCTGTGATCTCATCAAGAACTGTGTATTCTTTTTCCTATTTCTTTTCCTGCAACTGATTCTTATACAAGACCTTTTCATTGAATATTACAACTCTACTCCTAATGATTTTGTGATTTTCATAATCATATAAGCGATAACCAAAATCATTAACACCATATCCAATAAAGGTACATTTCTTTGATTTTGCCTCAATCTTTGTTCTATTTTCTTTATTAATATGGACAAAGGCCTCACAACCAAAAGGCTTTAAAAAGAGTAGTTTACCTTTTTACCTGTCCATGCTTCCTCTGGAATACCACCATCCAAGGAACTTGAAGGCCCTCTGTTTATTAGATAAACAACAGTATCTACAGCATCTGCCCAAAATTGTAAAGGAAATCCCGCATGCAATCTCATGCACCTTGCACACTCCATGATTGTTCTGTTCATCCTTTCTGACACACCATTTTCTTGTGGTGTTCTTGGAACTGTCTTCTCTCTACGAATTCCATGCTCTGAACAGTACCTATCAAACTCTTTGCCGCAATATTCACCTCCATTGTCTGATCTGAGACACTTCAACTTCTTTCCTGTCTCAATCTCAACCAAAGCTTTCCATTTCTTGAAAGTATCAAATACATCAGATTTATTCCGAATACAATAAATCCATGTTTTTCTAGTTGCATCATCAATAAAAGTAACATAATAACGAGAGCCACCGAGAGATGATACCTGAGCAGGTCCCCATACATCTGTATGCACAAGCTCCAATTTTTCGCTCTTCTTTTCTTTCCCAACTCTGAGAAATCTGACTCTCTTCTGTTTTCCATAAATGCAATTCTCACAGAAATCCAAATCAACATTGTTCAAACCTGGCAACAAATTTCTTGAGTGAAGAATCCTCATTCCCTTCTCACTCATGTGTCCGAGCCTATGATGCCATAATGCTGCATCTGCTCCTTTGGAAGTTAAAGCATTAATAGAGTTAGAAATACCATTGCATAAATATAATGTGCCAACTTTTTTGCCTTTTGCTATTACTAGGGCTCCTTTGGTGACCTTCCAAGTTTTATCCGTGAAAGTTGTCACACAACCTTCACCGCCTAACTGCCCTGTTGAAATCAGATTTTTCTTCAGATCTGGAACATGCCTTACCTCCTTTAGTATCCATTGGTTTCCATTCTGTTGTTTTACAAGAAATTTACCCGTTCCAACAATTTTACAGGGTTTATCATCACCTAGACGAACTTGTCCAAAATCTCTTTGAACATAGTCATGAAAATATTTCTTATCAGGTGTGGCATGGAATGAAGCCCCTGAATCTACAACCCAATAATCAGTAACATTTTCGAAAGAAAGAATCAAAGCATCTTGTAACACATCACATCACCTGTCACATTTGCTTCATGATTGTTTTCTTGTTGTGTGTCTCCTTCTTTTCCCTTCCAAGATCTACAATCTTTCTTTAGGTGTCCTTTTTTTCCGCATTTCCAGCACACTATCCCCGATCCAGACTTGGATTTGACTTTCCTTGATTTACTGCGATATCCCGAGCTCTTTCCTCTTTCCATTCTTCTTCCCTTAGACTTTGCACTCAAAGCATTACCCGATGTCTCACCGAAGCTTTTCCATCGCATTTCCTCACTAAGGATAGCACCGACAACATCATCAAACTTTAAAGTACTAGATCCAGAGACAGAGTTACTAATGGCCATAAATAAACCATTCCAACTTTCTGGCAATGAGCACAGAAATAAAAGAGCCCTAACTTCATCATCAAAGTTTACCCCTACGGAACTTAACTGACTGGTAACTGTATTAAAATCATTTAAATGGTCTGCAACAAGTCCACCTTCCGACATCTTCATATTAAATAATCCTTTCATAAGAAATATCTTGTTTGAGGTCGAGGGTTTTTCATATAGTTTCGCCAACGCCTTAATTAAACCCTCTGTTGTTGTTTCCTTTGAAATATTGAAGGCTACCGATGCCGCAAGGCACAACCATACTATTTCGAGTGCCTTTCTATCGAGAATATCCCATTCTTCGTCTGTCATAGTCATCGACTTCTTTGTTTTTCCACTCTATGGTAGGTACATATCTTTCTGATACAGATAATCTTCCATCTGCATCTTCCACAGCGGGAAGTTTTGGTCGTTAAATTTCTTGATCCTAAATTTACCATCTTCTGCCATTGCTCCCACTTGAACCAGGAAACCCTTCTTTCCTGCGAGTTTATCAGCCAAATAGACCTTCGACTCTGATACCAGTTGTTAGAAAATTAAATATTATAGAGCAATGAAACACATAAAATATGCGGAAAACACAAGCACACAAAACACATAAAACTAGAGAGACATAGATATACGTGGTTCACCCAGTTTGGGCTACGTCCACCCCGAACAACCAGTCCTTCCTTTCTATTATCCAGCAAAATGAAGAGACACAACTTATAGCAGATCTGCTGTAATATCCTATGTTCTCTCTCACAGTCTCCCTCTCTGTTTCTCGCTCTGAGAATACACACACAATTACACAGCTGCAATACAATACCCTCATAAAAGCGAGGGGTTTCCCTCTAGGGAAAAAAACCCTGAACTAAACATAAATTCTACCGTTAGATCATCTGCCTAATGAATGGCCCAGATTGACTAGAAATTACAATAATTTTACAAGGCAATTTTACATCTGTTTTTAGCTTCAGGGGTGTTGCCCCCGAATTCCCCCACCAGGGGGGGGGCTCCATAAAGTTGCAGCCGCCCCCCCTGGACCCCCCGGGCAGTGTTTAATTATGGGCAGCATTGCCACCCCCATTAAGGTACAAGGGTCCAACGCTGTGATACAAAATAAACAAGATAATCAGGCTCCACACCCAACACTTTGGAGAAGGTGAATGAGGAAGGTTTATTTGAGGAAATGATTCGTGTGAAGAGGATGAAACAAGGCTAGTGGAGGGTGATGGAGGTGTGTGAGGAGGAAATTGAGATGATGATGGTAGACTTTGCAGAGGGATAGGCTGTGGAGTTGTGAAATCATCATGGGCGATGAAAACCTCCCATGGGATGCCTTGTTGTTCTAGTTGGTGTGATACAATCACTTTGATGAGGGAATGATGAAAAAGGCTTGAAATTTGTTGGGATGGAGGCCTCTTTTGCATGATGGAAGAAATTTTCTCAATACTTTTACAAAGGTAGTAGGGCACATGTAGCAGTTTGGTTTTGGTGAAATTCATGAGGAGTCTTATGTGGTAGGAATAGACTCTAGAGAACCCACCCTCACAGGTGAAGTATTTCATAATAATCTTCATTAGGAGAGTATATCTGTCCAATAGATGAGAGAAGGGGAACATGGTTTTTCAATCAACTTGACAACTTGGTTTCAAGAATGGGTGATAGTGGCTTAGGTCCAGATGCATTTGTTTGAACCACCCTTCTCCTATGCAAGGTATTCCATTGGCCATAGAGATGGCATTGGTGGTCAGCTCAAACTTCACCCCAGCTAGGTGTACTTGGTGGTTATGAAGGTTTAGGGCAAAGAGCTTGGTCAACTGAGGGTGACTCTGGATTTTTTGTACTTTTCTACAAAATCCATAGCATCCTAATTCTTGAAAACATGAAAATATAGTAGGAGAGGCTATCAGCTCTTCATTGCTTATAGGTTCAAACCTATTTGGCTTCCCACCCTTCCTCTGCTGCCCTTTAGGCCTTTGTTTTGTCTCACCACTGTCAAAATTATCTTCTTTAGACATTTTTTTTTTTTACCCCTGCCTCAAGATCTTTAACAAGAATTAACACTGCTTGTGGAATGATGTGAAAAGGGTAGAGGAGATGGTGAGGTTGCAATGATGTTAATGGTTCAGCAATGTGGAGAACAAATGTTCTTTTTTAGGGTTTTACTTCTTTCTCTAAGCTCAACCTCCAATTTTCTTTATAATCATACCCTTAGAAAAAAAAGAATATGAGGGAAAAGCTCAAATACCTCTCAAATTATCTCCACAACTAAAAAAATTGGCTCAAAACACCTTGTGGGCAGGTCGGGCGCCTCCTGAACGTGCCTAGGAAGAGGCTACATGTTGTTGGCAGGAGCACAGCACACTGCCTCTCGGGCGATCCTGAACGTGCCTGGGTAGAGGCTGCACGCTGTTGGTAGGAGTGCAGCACAGTGCCGGGCCTCGGGCGGAGGCTGCACGATATATCCTTTCTACAGGCACACAACGA